>CM026301.1:7299830-7486335 GCA_014851415.1 Cnaphalocrocis medinalis | reverse complement strand
TACCAAACACGGCATATTTATCATAACTTTATTTTTTTACTCTGTATGTTTTGTCCGTAGAGGGCGCCACATTAGATTTTGTGAAACTTCATATAGCCTATAACCAGCGGACAATCAAGACGCTTATAAGTTGTCATTTGTCGAATTCTGATAAGTAGTTAGAAGTTACGTGGAAACAGATGAACATACATAATACATACATACATACATACATAGCCTGTCAAATCATAACCCTCCTTTACTTTGCCGTAGTCGGGTAAAAAATACGCTATGGGCGGTAACAATACAAAATCATTATTCATAATAAATAGGGTAGGTACATAAAGATGTAGACGTTGTGTAGGTACGGTGGCCAGCACATCAAGTTACTACAATCTGTCAAATTTCTTCAATCGAACCTCACTTTTATGTCAGACGTGTTTGGTTCAATATCAACTGAGGAAATTTGACAGATTGTAGTAACTTGATGTGCTGGCCACTGTACATATTATGTTCTTAGACCTATTTAGCCTTCTTTAAAGACATGAAATTTCTTACAATTTCGAGGTAAGAATCTCAATAAAATGTTAACTTAAAATCTAAGCCTACTAGAGATTAAAGTCTGCAAACTTTTCTCTTGGGTATAAGTAAGGTGGTTAGATGTGCCCCTGAGTATATATTAAGTAATACAAAAAACTACAGATAAATAAAAAGTACAGGAATATTGTGAAATAATTTTCAAATGATACCCTTTGATCCTCTTTGATCCTAACGCCCTGTATAAATCGATGTGAAGGATTATAATATTGGTCTACCCTCTTTTATGAGGATAAGTTAGCCAATGGCAACATTATATAAATAATGTGACATATGATGTGGGTAGTTAATTCGAAGACAGTATGTGGTGTGAGATACCCGAAACCAAACAAGGGGGGTGTCCCACATTGCAAAACAATTACGAATCAAACCTGGAAAAATCTTGAAATTCTCGTGCCAGTTTTTTTCGGGCGAGTTTTCCCCTAAATTAAATTCCTTTCGTATTATTTCAAAAAATATAATATCACTCAATTTTAAACACAGCACCAAAATTTTAATTAAAAATTCAATGTTAATTGTCCAAATCACAGTTTTGAAATGAATCTTATCTAATTTAATCTCCAAGATAACAGTAATCAATAAATTAAAAGATATTTTTGTTGATAAGCTGACTGACTGTCATTCTAACTCACAAATATCGATTTTGCAAAAAGATTTTTTTGTGTGTAAGGTGGCAGACGAGCAGACGGATCAACCGATGGTAAGCGATAGCCGCCGCCCATCAACACCAGTAAGTCACTAGTGCGCTGCCAACCTTTAACCGCCTTTCCCGCCGATTGGGCCTCCGGTACCCTCACTCACTCGACGAAACAGCGCAGGCGCTGCTTCACACCTTTTCACAAGTGAAGAGTACAGAAGCAAAACAAAATGTCACAAAGAAAAAAAGACGAACGACGAATCGCTTGACATTGGCAGAATTAATAATGCATTACAAGCCATAACAAAAAAGAGGAGTAATTAACAATTTAACTTTCACAATCAAAACTCAACAATTTTCTTAGATTAAACTTAAACCTATTAAATTCACACAACATCTCATACATTGACCTGACTCCGTATAAGCAGCCGTCACAGATATCAGACAACAGAAGATCACAAATATAATTCTTAGATACATATATAACATCCAGACACTGAACAAACGTGACACAAGTGTTCATCATAATTAATTCCTTTTTTTTTTTTTTTATGTCATAGGTAGCAGGCGGATCACCTGATGGTAAGCAATTGCCGCCGCCCATGGACACTTGCAATACCAGTGGAGTTACAAGTGCGCTGCCAACCTTTTATCCCCTTCCCCCCCGATTGGGCCTCTGGTACCCTCACTCACTCAGCGAAACACAGCACAGGGGCTGCTTCACGCCGGTTTTCTGTGAGGCAGTGGTATCACTCCGGTCGAGCCGGCCCATTCATGCCGAAGCGTGGCTCTCCCACAGTTAATTTTTAGGGTTCCGTAGTCTACTAGGAACCTTTATAGTTTCGTCATGTCTGTCCGTCTGTCCTGGCTCGTTCTCCGCCGTTTCTGCACCGATTGCCACGAAAATTGGTGGAGAGATGTATATTGATAAATTCAAGAATTGGTTTTTAAAATTATCGAAAAATTATTATTTTTCACCCCCCCCTCCCATACAGCGAAAAGTTCATTCGAAAACTCCTTTTTGAAATCGGTTGAAAAATGCGTCAAAAGTGTGAGTCATGATTCTTTGGAATCAATATCTAACTGTAAATATTTGTCATGCCATTATGTTTTTTAGCTTAATGGGTAAGAATGTGCGTCATCTTATCGGAGGTCGTAGGTTAGAGTCCAAGCTGGAAATCTAGACTTTCCAAATCTTATTTGCGTATTTATCTACCATTACTCAGCGGTAGGGAAAACATTCGGAGAATACCTCACGTTTTAGATTAAATAAATAAATAATAATAATGTTGTGTGAAAAAACTAAAAATAAATGCGTCAGACAATCATACCAATCAACCTGGTCTCAAACTAGGGCAACCCCTGTACTATGAGTACCAGGTGACGATAATTAATTGGGGGCGTCAACCCAGAACACCCAGACCCAAAAAAACTTAGTAAATGTACATACTTTCCTAAATTGACTTGACCGGGAATCGAGCCCGGGAACTTTCGCGGTTCGGGCGAACATCTTAGCCAATGCGCCATCGAGGCCGTAATTAAAGTAATAACCATTGTCAGTTTATATTATACTATATAAGTTACCAAGCTCCATTGGGCCAGTCAAATGATAAGTATAAAATATTTTTTTTATAAGGCTCTACCCTCCTATATGAGTATAACTTCCAATCTTCTATGAGCCAATCAATGTCATTAATAATTTATATAATGTGGGTAGTCAACAGTCGAAGTTAGTCTAAGTACCGTGACTTAAACTTAATAAAACGCAGGTGTTTAGCCATTTATTAAATGTGTTAGGAAGAAAGACCGGCGGGTAGTGTTGGCTCGCCCATGACCGGGGCCTCAGCTAATCTAAGGGCTCAATGAGCCTACCTTATCCAGGGCTACGGAGCGGGATACGGCTCGTAGCCTCGTAGGGCGAACCCTTGTACCCGCGTCCCACCCATGGACAGCGAGACACGCCAGCAAGGCCTGTCCAGCGCCCGGGGCTCAAATCCTCGAGACAGCTTGACTCTGTACCCCTAAAATAAATAGCTCTTTGCATCTTAACAGATGATTTTAAATAACATCTTATGTAGGGTCACCACAACTTCGCTCGTGGTTGTACCTACAGACCAATTCGCGATTGTACTCGTCCGCATTTGCGGCAAGCGGAAACGAGTGTCGACGGATGGGGGGTTTCCAGCATGACGTCTAGCTCGCTTTGATGCAAGTAGGTCAAACCAGGCTTGGTCGTGTTGGTGTTGGTGTGTGTACCCCTATACTAAGAGGAATCTAAATTCAGACATTGTCTTAAGAAACAAGAAAAGTTTTCGGCCCTGAAAAGAGCCTCGTTATAAATAAAGCCAAATAGAACTAAACTGAAAAATCAACTATTAACATAAAATATAATTATCTTCTGAAGCCTCAACTCTTCTTCATAGCATCTTGATTGTAAGTATTGTGGTATAGGTTCAAAGCTTTGATTCCTTCAATATTTGCGTGTTTTGCCAGTTCTCCTGGTAGTAGGAGTTTTACAGCTGATTGTATCTCTTGGCTTCCCATTGTCGTCTTCTTTCCGTGTACCACAAGTCTCCCAGCTTCTATGGCGATCTTCTCCAGCATATCGTTGACGAAATTGTTCATAATCAGCATGCTCTTCCGTGATATCCCCAAGTTTTCTTGCTGTGTCACCGATCTTAATAACTTGTAGATGTATATTGAGAAGCTCTGGAAATTCTTCTTTTTCATTTTCTTTGATTTTGCTATTGGTTTTTCTATTGGTTTTGACATGGACTTTGGGGCCTTCTTGGGAGCAACTGCGGGCGCCATTTTGGATTTTTATTTTTGATTTAACGTGCAGGAGATGAATAAACGACTGGAATGTATTTGGGGGGTATTTATGGATATGAATATAGCGCAACTAGTAGCTGTTTCGGCGATTGAAATATTTGAAAGGACGAATGAATTGCTGTTTGATAGTTCGACCGAATTTTGGGTGAAGGTATGTTGAAATCGTATCTCGAGATTCACGAGCCTTATGTCACATTTATTTTTTCCGAAACTATTTATAAGAGATAGGTAATGTTTTGTTAAAAACTTGGTAAATAGGTGTATTTTGTGAACCGCATTAAGATTTACAATCAGAAATAGAACAATAATTAACTATACATTTTTGAGGTCCCCTCTACTTAGAATTGAAACTAAATTTTTTATCCAACCCTTCTTCAAAAAAGGTATTGAGGTTTTTAATAAGTATATATCATTTGTTTCTATACTTACTTAATAGTTTGCCAGACTGGGACACTTGAAAAATGCGTGCTTGTTTAATACCTAGTGGCCTGACTGTTCTCTGAAAAATTCACTATTTCATAAATGGTGGTTAATATTTTTTTTACAAGAAGGAAAAGCAAGCTGTATACATTTATTTATAACTAGCGGCCGCCCGCGACTTCGTCCGCGTGGAAAAGTAACTTTTTACCCCCCTTTTAACCCCTTACAACCCCCTTTTCGCAACAAAAAGTAGCCTATGTTCTTTCTCAGGGTCTAAATCATCTGTATACCAAATTTCATTAAAATCCGTTCAGTAGTTTTGGCGTGAAGAGTAACAGACAGACAGACAGAGTTACTTTCGCATTATATATATTAGTATGGATATCTACAGCATTACAGATTGCATAGACAATGTACCGATTCATTTAACAAGGAGCCAAACTATAACAGATTTCTCTTAAGTTCACAAATACCTACCTAGGTTTTATTCTTTTTTTTAATCAAATAAAGTTTTCCTAGGTTTACAAGAATGCCTAAACGATGCGTTACAAATTCAATCTAACAAAAGGACTTTTTTTGACGTTAAATTTGGATTGAGTTAGTAGATAGTAAGTAGGTAGGATTATGTAGATTCAACAGTATAAAATATCCCTTATCAATCTACCCTCAAAAAACAAATCTAAAAACCTTATAAATAGCGCCAAACTGCCAACCTCACCATTTGTATTCCAAACTTCTTGCTCTCAACACGAAAAAAACAAAAACGTCAAAATGACAGGCCGTGGAAAAGGCGGGAAAGGTCTCGGTAAAGGAGGCGCCAAGCGTCACAGGAAAGTTCTACGTGACAACATCCAAGGTATCACGAAGCCGGCTATAAGAAGATTGGCAAGAAGAGGAGGCGTCAAAAGAATATCTGGCCTCATTTACGAAGAAACTAGAGGCGTTCTAAAAGTATTTTTGGAGAACGTGATTCGGGATGCTGTGACGTACACAGAGCATGCAAAGAGGAAAACTGTCACGGCTATGGATGTTGTCTATGCCCTGAAGAGGCAGGGCAGAACGATCTATGGTTTCGGGGGTTGATTTTGTAAATTAAAGTTTTAAATTAATATTGTTGATTGTTTTTGGATTTTATTTTGGATGACTGACAAGGCCCTTTTGAGGGCCGCAATTCTCTTGTTTCTTATTGACTCTAAGTCTACTTATATCTTATTCAGAATAAATAGAATAAAATGATGATGATGATTAAAATACAAAAACCATTTTATTAGCTTTTGTACTCGAACCCTCCTGGGTATATTTGCAGAAGACAGTGTATCTTATGCTTAAAAAGACGCCCATCATGCGTCAAACAACATTGCAAATACCATGATTAACCGTGGGACAGCCACGCTTCTTCAGGGTGAAAGTGACAGACTAATGGACACTTTGTCTGTTCTTTTGTGCCTGTCAATCTTATATTTGGATCTCACAGCCGCTTACCATCAGGCGGAGTGGGGTCATCTTGATTGTCCAAATTGTACAAATCAAATATAAAAAAAGTGGTAGGATGTAGGCTGACATGATGATGATGATGATTACTATATAAATAAAAGTGACCCCTCACGTCCTTTATTACGAAATCATTTAAATCCGTTCCGGGTTTTGGCGTGAAAGAGTAACAGACCGAATTACTTGCGCATTTATAATATTAATTAGAATTAGGGACCTTCAAGAGACGAGTACTCCTTTCTGAAAGGCTGACAATACATCAGCGACTTATCTAACCTTAGGTGACCCGCTTGGTCTTCTGCCTAGCACATAAAAATAGGAAGTTTGACAAATAAATTATGAAAATTCTCCCTTGATTGCAGTAGTATTATGACTATACGAGTTATGAGCATACATCGCTCTCCCGTAACCAAGCACTAGTTGCGCAACAAGAAAACCTACCTAAGCCAACCACGACGCCTCGCGCCATTCAAAATTCAAAATTTTTGCCATCTTCAAGCTACAATGTCTCCTCCAGTCAAAAAGAACAAGAGCAGGTCTTCGCGCGCCGGCCTCCAGTTTCCAGTGGGAAGGATCCACAAGATCCTCAGGAAAGGAAACTTCGCACCTCGAATTGGAGGGGGGGCTCCAGTCTACCTTGCCGCGGCGTTAGAGTACCTAGCAGCGGAAATCCTAGAGCTTGCTGCGGACGCTGCCAAGGACAATAAGAAGAGCAGGGTGGTGCCGAGACATATACTCTTCGCGATCAGAAACGATGAAGAGTTAAACAGAATGCTGTCTGGAGTCACGATATCTCAGGGAGGAGTTCTACCAGCTATCAACCCCGTGTTGCTCCCTAAGAAAACTATGAAGAGCAGTCAAGCTTGAAGATATCGTAGGATATCTACAAATTTGGGTATGATTGGTTGATTTTGATGAAGGCCGAATGAATGGTCTGATTTGACAAAGTCCTTTTCGGGACTGCAAAGGATTCTGTTTCTTAATCTATGCGATGTCTACGATAGATTTCTACCGGATTTTTTATTCGTGCTGGGTATCTTTTTGTAATGTTTTTAATTCGTTTAAACTAGCTAGGTACGTCGGTGGGAAACAAGTGTGCGATTGCCTGATGGTAAGCGAATTAGGCCCTGCATACGCGTTGCTGACTTAGATAACATTATCCCTATGCCTTTTTTTGCGTCTTGGTAAACGTAGTGTAAGTAGGACGGCCTCAGGCCAGATGGAGTGACGATCTGCGCAAGAGGTCTGGCTGGAGCTGGATGCGAGTAACCGAAGATCGATCAAAGTGGCGATCACTTGGAGAGGCCTATGTCCAGCAGTGGACTGTAACAGGCTATATATAGCATGAACGCTCATCGACGATATATCGTAACGTGAGCTTTCACGCTATCGTCGCTAGAGTATAAAGTTAAAATAAAGTTAGTTCTAACTTATCGATAAATTTTTGATGCCTCCGCATGCATGATGCGTTTTCACCTTGCCGTGGGGAGAGCCACGCTTCGGCATGAATGGGCCGGCTCGACCGGAGTGATACCACGGCCTCACGGAAGACCGGCGTGAAGCAGCGCCTGCGCTCTGTTTCGTTGCAGAGTATTGGGATGGGAAAATTTTATATCTTAGTGCCATCGACATAAGATCAAGACTTGTATTTTAAGAAACAGATAATTCGCAGCCCTTAAAAGGGCTTTGTCTTTTTCTTTCATAATATATATCTATCTTCATAAGTGTTCTGTATGCCTAAACTGAATAATTAAATTTTCTAGACTCATAGTCTAATTAAAGTCTTTACGCCCTCTCGCCTCTGACCCGTCTAGCCAATTGAATGTCCTTTGGCATGATGGTTACCCGCTTCGCATGGATAGCACACAGGTTGGTATCTTCAAACAGGCCCACTAGGTACGCCTCACTCGCCTCCTGAAGAGCCATCACTGCTGAGCTCTGGAACCGAAGGTCCGTCTTGAAATCTTGAGCGATTTCCCTAACCAACCGTTGGAAAGGCAATTTTCTAATCAGTAACTCTGTACTTTTCTGATATCTTCTAATCTCTCGTAAGGCGACAGTTCCTGGGCGGTATCTGTGAGGTTTCTTGACTCCTCCTGTGGCGGGGGCGCTCTTGCGGGCAGCTTTGCGTGGCGAGTTGCTTCCGAGGGGCTTTGCCTCCTGTTGACTTGCGGGCTGTTTGCTTCGTGCGCGCCATTTTGTGGTTGATGTTAGAATGTGTGTGAGCAACGAAATGGCGGCTTATATAGGCGTTTGTGATTGGATAAAAAAAAATTGAGGGTATTTGTTAAATTGGAGATTAGTGAATGTACCCGTCACAGAAAACCGGAAGCAGAGGTTTTTTTTTATGTGATAGGTAGCAGACGAGCAGGCGGATCACCAGATGGTAAGCAATTGCCGCCGCTCATGGACACTTGCAAACCAGCGGAGTTACAAGTGCGCTGCCAACCTTTTATCCCCTTCCCCACGAGTGGGCCTCCGGTACCCTCACTCACTCGGCGAAACACAACACAGGTTTTGTGAGGCAGTGGTATCACTCCGGTCGAGCCGGCCCATTCATGCCGAAGCGTGGCTCTCCCACAGTTGAAACATTCGCGTTACTTTACTACTACCTACTTTTTTTTTCTCATTCAACACCAAGGTCAGTTAATCGATTTTAGTGAATTCCCCGATAACAAAATGTCAATATTGTATGCGGGTGCGGCGCTCGCGCACCCAGGGATAGGCAACCTTTTCACAAAATAAATGTAGTTATAACAAAGAAAAAATAAAGTCACACACAACACCCCACATTAACCTGACTCTGTATAGTCCGAGGCAAATAAGTGTAGTTATGACCTTGAGTGCGCAGAAACCAATTTTGATAGAAAGTCTTCTTTTTTACAAGTGCGCAAAATAACGGTCATCGCTATACTTTCGTGCCTCCAGCTATACTTAGCTTAAGCACTTGTGTTACAGATACCAGACAACAGAGAGGTATCACAAATATATTATAATGTGTATCTACTTAAATACATAATACGAGTATATACAGGATGTATCTGTGAACATTTACATCCCTTTAACCACGTGTCCTATCAACCATTCTGAACAACATTTTTCAACAACTTTTCTAAATTCTTCGAAAAAATTTTCGACTCCCCATACAAAATGACCCTTTGTATAGACAGATGAAAATTTTTTAAGCGAATTTTGAAAAGTCATAGAACAAATGTTGTTCAGAATGGTTGATAGAACATGTGGTTAAAGGGATGTAAATGTTCACAGATACACCCTGTATTACACCCAGCCAGACACTGAACAAACACAAGTGTTCATCACACGAATATTTGTCCAAGATGAGGATTGAACCTTTAGCGTACCTAGTCAGCAGGGTCACTACCAACTACTCGTATATTACAACTAGTGGCCCGCCCTCACTTCGCTTCGGGACCGTAATTCAGAAATGAACCAATAGATGGCGCTGTGTCCAATTACATTGCGCAAGCGTTTCGTGTTTTCGATTTACCTATAAGCCTTGTCGTTGTCTATAGAAGTTATCTCTTTATAAATAGTATGGATATGGATTAACTTTAATACAAAACTTTAAATTAATAACACTTATCTACTGCTACTTAACACTGAATAAATATTTTTCTATACTGTGATGCTTGGCCATTTTAACCTCTGTTATCATTTGATAGGAAGATTAGTTAGAACACATGCCGAGAACAATCCGAGGTATCATCGTAACATTTCACACCGAGGGATAGCCACGCTTCGGCATGAATGGGCCGGCTCGTGCGAAATGATACCACGTCCTCACAGAAGACCAGCGTGACCATGACTAGCGCCTGAAATTGGAAGGGGAAAAGGGGTTAAAGGTTGGCAGCGCTTTTGCAGGTGTCTAGGGGCGGCGGCAATAGTTTACAGGGCTAGTGATACCAGCATAATGATTTGGTCGAATAACCGCATAATAATGCATCAAGTAAGTTATGAAAATTGATGGCGCCACTGCCGATCACGTCATAGAACATGTTACTGAATGTTTAATTTAGTTATTCATTTACACTTTTCTTCTCAGTAGACCATCTTTTCTTCTGAGTAGACCGTTCGGTCTACTGAGTAGACGCCTTGGTGCTGTCGCTTTGGTTTACTGATTAGACCATTTTGTGCATTGAGTACACCATTGATATTATAGTCATAAGGGTGCGACTATAGAAAGCCTATCGATATTATTATTTTTTTATGTGATAGGTAGCATGAGCAGGCGGATCACCTGATGGTAAGCAATTGCCGCCGCCCATGAACACATGCAACAAGTGCGCTGCTAACCTTTTATCCCCTTCCCCCCCGATGGGCCTCCGGTACCCTCACTCACTCGGCGAAACACAGCTAATTAAATAGTATCGATAATCTTAGTCCGTTTTTTTGTGCCGTTCAACCTCATATTTGGATCTCAAGGCAGCTTTCATCAGGCGGAGTGAAGGCATCATGATTGTCCTCAAAATAAAAAAAAACTCTCGATAGTATTACAGGTCGATTCACGAAAGATGACCACAAATAATGATCGTCTACACATGAATCTCATGAAGAAATGGCTCATTCTCAATTTGACACATTCAAGGCTTAGACTAAACAATTATGTTAATTGCCCATGTTTTTTTTGTCTTAAGTCTTTTTTTCTTTACTTCATGAGATATTAAGCGTAGAGATCGTCATTTGTGGTCATCTTTCGTGAATCGACCTATACCACTAGCAGTACAACACTACTCCGTTCTGTTATCTGTCTCCACCAGTGCCTATTTAGAGCATCTCCGACGACTGAGCGAGTCTTATTTGCGTTAAATTTTTTATCATCAACTAGCGGCCGCCCGCGACTTCGTACGCGTGGAGTTAATTATTGACACTTACCGTCATATTTGGACAATCCACACAATATTTTTATAAATTGTAGCCTATGTGTTATTCTGATGTATAAGCTATATTGTGGTAAAGTTTCATTCAAATCCATTCAGTAGTTTTTACGTGAAAGAGTAACAAACATCCATACATCCATACTTACAAACTTTCGCCTTATAATAGTAGTAGGATTCTATTCTATCTATACACATTGACCTGACTCTGTATAGTCCGAGCAAGAAAGTGTAGTTATGACCTTGAGTGCGCAGAAACCAATTTTGATAGAAAGTCTTCTTTTTTACAAGTGCGCAAAATAACGGTCATCGCTATACTTTCGTGCCTCCAGCTACGAGTATACTTAGCTTAAGCACTTGTGTTACTGATACCAGACAACAGAGAGGTATCACAACACAAATATAATATGTACCTACTTAAATACATAATACGAGTAGGCACTGAACAAACACAAGTGTTCATCACACGAATATTTGTCCAAGATGAGGATTGAACCATTGGCGTACGTAGTCAGCAGGATCACTACCAACTACTCGTATATTACAACTAGTGGCCCGCCCTCACTTCGCTTCGGGACCGTAATTCAGAAATGAACCAATAGATGGCGCTGTGTCCAATTACATCGCGCAAGCGTTTCGTGTTTTCGGTTTACCTATAAGCCTTGTCGTCGTCTATAGAAGTTATCTCTTTTTTAAATAGTATGGAGTATGGATATGGATTAACTTTAATACAAAACTTTAAATTAATAACACTTATCTACTGCTACTTAACACTGAATAAATATTTTTCTATACTGTGATGCTTGGCCATTTTAACCTCTGTTATCATTTGATAGGAAGATTAGTTAGAACACATGCCGAGAACAATCCGAGGTATCATCGTAACATTTCACACCGGGGGAGAGCCACGCTTCGGCATGAATGGGCCGGCTCGTGCGAAGTGATACCACGTCCTCACAGAAGACCAGCGTGACCATGAACAGCGCCTGAAATTGGAAGGGGAAAAGGGGTTAAAGGTTGGCAGCGCATTTCTGACTCTACTGGTGTTGCAGGTGTCTATGGGCGGCGGCAATCGTTTACAGGGCTAGTGTTACCAGCATAATGATTTGGTCGAATAACCGCATAAATATGCATCAAGAAAGTTATGAAAATAATATATGGCGCCACTGCCGATCACGTCATAGAACATGTTACTGAATGCTTAATTTAGTTGTTCATTTACACTTTTCTACTCAGCAGACCATCATTTCTTCTGAGTAGACCGTTCGGTCTACTGAGTAGACGCCTTGGTGTGCTGAGCTGTCGCTTTGGTTTACTGATTAGACCAATTTGTGCATTGAGTACACCATTGATATTATAGTCATAAGGGTGCGACTATAGAAAGCCTATCGATATTATTATTTTTTTATGTGATAGGTAGCATGAGCAGGCGGATCACCTGATGGTAAGCAATTGCCGCCGCCCATGAACACATGCAACCCCTTCCCCCCCGATGGGCCTCCGGTACCCTCACTCACTCGGCGAAAAACAGCTAATTAAATAGTATCGATAATCTTAGTCCGTTTTTTTGTGCCGTTCAACCTCATATTTGGATCTCAAGGCAGCTTTCATCAGGCGGAGTGAAGTCATCTTGATTGTCCTCAAAGTAAAAAAAAAACTCGATAGTTTTGCCACTATCAGTACAACACTACTCCGTTTCTGTTATCTGCCTCCACCGGTGCCTATTTAGAGCATCTCCGACGACTGAGCGAATCTTATTTGCGTTAATTTTTTATCATTAATTTCAATTTTAGGTATATTTTTTAGAAATTTTTTTTTTTTATAATTTTTAAGGTTTTAAGTTAAAATAAACTAATAATCTTCAAGAGTAATGGAGGAGATAACCGACTCTCTAACTAAGAGTCCGCTCGAAATAGTAATGGAGGAAGAGTGCCTACAAAGGAACCTCTTTGCTTCTGAAGCCAACTACTGCCCTGCTTATTTCGACGGGATTATGTGCTGGGATAGGACACCGCCGTACACGAAGGCTGTGCAAAAATGCTTTAAATACTTCCATGGAGAGCAATACGATGACACGCGTGAGTATTTTTTTTTATTATTTATTTATTTGCAATACATATGACTACATAACATAAGATAACCAAGAGTATTTAACGACTAATATAGTAAAAAATATTGATACCTACTCTTATCAAAATATTGGTAAATAAGAACCAATGGCCAACATTTTCAGTTAAAAATATAACGTCTAGCTGGTTTTGTGAGCATTCAAAGTTTCATTGGCAAGTCCATTTTTAAAAAATAATTATATCATTGAACTACCCGTACATTTTCCACCAACTTTTATTATAAAACCATTTACTTACTTAAACTTAACATTTGATATAGCTACCAAACAAAATTTACTAGACGCGCACACAGAAGTTTGAGTTGTGACGTCACAATTCAATAGCCATTTGTATAGAGTGTTTTTGGGCTTGTCTAAAATATGTGCTCTTAAAGTTGTGATATCTCAGGTAATTCAAATGAGAATCAAAGTGATTCTTTCAACGATGTTTCTTAAATTGAGGCGTCTTTTGATTAAACACATAAAAAAATTTTAGTCAAATAAGTACCCAATTTGGAATAGAAAGGGGCAGATATTTATAAAATGTCTATTTTTAATTTACTTGAATAATCATTCTAGTATTATAAAAAATGTGTACCTACCTAAAGTTGCATTTGAACTGCACAAGGAAAAAGTTACTGCATGTTTCATTTAGTTATTTATTTACACTCGTATCATAATCGAAGGCCTCCATCATAGAAATCAAGTCATCACTACTATGATGGGATTATTCATTAAGAAATAAATTACCTTTTTAATGTGATAGGTGGCAGACGATCCGACGTTACACCTGATGATAAGCTGTTTCTACCGCCTTGCCTGCCACCCTCTTTTAACCCTAAATATTGGATCTCACGCCGGTCTTCTGTGAGGCCATGGTATCACTCCGATCGATCCAGCCCATTTATACCGAAGGGTGGCTTTCCCACGGTTTATTTTTATTAATTTATCTTCTTATTATTTCTAGAAAATGCAACACGCAGATGCTTGAACGGAGTCTGGGAGAATTTAACCGACTATAGAAACTGCACTTGGGTCTCATCGACTAATACAACCGATGACACAGTCAATCCGACTCCGTCGCTGAGGGGGACTGCTAGCCCCCTCAGCGACGGAGTCCCCCTCATCACCAGTCTCATCGATACCAGCGGATACTCGCTCAGCCTAGCCGTGCTAGCGATTGCAATCTTAGTCCTCATATATTCTAAGTGAGTAAACGCATTGGTCTACTGAGTAGACCAGCCGGTCTACTGAACGGACCATTCGGTCTACTGAGTAGATCAGCCGTTCTACTGAATAGACCATTCGGTCTTATAAGTATATGTTGGCCTACTGAGTAGATCAGTTGGTCTACTGAATAGACCTTTCGGTCTACTGATTAGACTAGGGAGTAAGGCCGTCACTTTTTTACGTGATAGGTGTCAGACGAGCTGACGGATCGCCTATAAACACCTGCCACACCAGTAGTCACAAGTGTGCTGCTAACCTTTAACCACCTTTCCTATTGGGTCTCTACCCTCATTCACTCGACGAAACAGCGCAGGAGCTGCTGCAGGTCTTCTGTGAGGCTGTGGTGTCACCCCGGGGGCGGGCCGGCCAATGCCGAAGCGTGGCTCTCCCACGGTTCACAGCACTTTCGCCGAATATGCTTCCGCTGACTAATCTGTCAATAGAGTCGTCAAAATTATTGTTGAGGAACTAGATATTACAGAGTTCCATAGTATTATAACCATTGGGGCTACCATACTCTTATGTCGTAAGCGGCAGTGACGCCATCAATAAATTTCATAAGTTTCATGATGCATTAATCCTACTACTATTATAAAGGCGAAGTTTGTATGGATGTTTGTTACTCTTTCACATAAAAACTACTGAATGTATTTGAATGAAACTTTACCACAATATAGCTTATACATCAGAATAACACATAGGCTACAATTTATAAAAATATATTGTGTGGATTGTTCAAAATATGACGGTAAGTGTCAATAATTAACTCCACGCGTACGAAGTCGCGGGCGGCCGCTAGTAATTAAATAAAAGCACAAGACAATCACACCATCAACCTGGTTTCAAACTAGGGCAACCCCTGTAGGTATAGATGGAGGCACGAAAGTTAGCTATGACCGTTATTTTGCGCACTTGAAAAAAGAAGATTTTCTATCAAAATTAGTTTCTGCGCACTCAAGGTCATAACTACACTTTCTTGCCTCGGCCTACTTATACTATGAATACCAGGCGACGATAATTAACTGGGGGCGTCAACCCAAAACACCCAGACCGTAAAAAATTTTGAACATGTAGTTTCCTAAATTGACTTGACTGGGAACCCGGGAACTTTCGCGCTTCGAGCGAACACCACTGCGCCATCGAGGCCGTCAATACGCAGTTGGCGACCCCTGCGCGCAGCTGTCTCTGCGCAGCTGCGCGCAACCGTTATGCGCACGCGCGCGTGCGAGCGAGAGAGCGGGTAGAGAGTGCGACGGCACGATTTGACGAATGTTTTGCTGTGGGGTCAATGTCATGTGGCGAAGTTTTTATTAACAATAATATTTATTAACTAGCTTTTGCCCGCGGCTTCGCTCGCGCTCCCCTACTTCCCTAAAATGGGGGGTTAGAAAGGGGCAAAATGTCGCCTCTGTTTCTCTCCTTCCCTTCAACTATCTCCACTTAAAAAATGACGTCAATTCGTCCCTCCGTTTTGCCGATAAAGATAGACAAACATACAGACAGACACACACACTTTCCCATTAATAATATTATTAAGTAGGTATATAAAATAAAAGTCGCAAATGAAAGTGATAGCATCAGTTTTAAACTAAAACTAACTTGGCGGCAAACGAGCAAGCGGGTCACCTGCTGGTAAGAAGGTAGCCCCCCTACCTTAAGATTCCATCATCAGATTTTGACTTTTCTTTAAAAAGTAGGTACCTACAAGAAACAGTACCTACTTACTTAGAAAGAAATGAGCGGCGATGATTACCATCAGGTAGCTTTCTTGTTTGTCGACTCTAGTATAAAAAAGTCATCATCATCATCATCAGCCTGTTGCAGTCCACTGCTGGACATAGGCCTCTCCAAATGCTCGCCACTTTGATCGATCTTCGGCTACTCGCATCCAGCTCCAGCCAGCCCTCTTGCGCAGATCATCACTCCATCTGGCCTGAGGTCGTCCTACACTACGTTTACCGAGACGCGGTCTCCACTCCAGAACTCGTTTACCCCAACGGTTGTCAGTATAAAAAAGTAGGTATACTGTATCAAGAAAGTCATGAAATAAATTGATGGCGCCACTGCCGCTTACGTCATAGAGTATGGTAGCCCTATTAATTATAATACTATGGAACTTTGTAATAGTTCCTCATGAATAAATTTCACGACTTTATTGTCAGAAGTAGGTAACAAGTAACTAATTCATCAGCAATCCACACTCGTCCACTGCTGGACATAGGTCTCCCCTAATGCACGCCATCGCTCCCGATTTTCGGCCACTCTCATCCAGCCTACACCAGCCAGCCTTCGAATATCATCATCCCACTTGTCGTAGGGCGTCCAACACTACGCTTACCGAGTCGCGGTCTCCACTCAAGGACTTTATGGCTCCAACGGTTGTCAGTTCTGCGGCAGATATGGCCAGCCTGCCACTTCAGTTTGCTAATTCGGTGGGCTATGTCGGTGACTCGGGATCTACTAATTACGCACTTTTAAATGAAAATATTTTTTAATCGTTTCTAGATTGGCAGAGTAATCGTTACAAAAACATACAAAATAAAGAAACATAGCATTAAGTACCTACCTAATAATGATAACCTCCTTTTGGGCAAATATAGCATTTTTATCAGTCTTAAATAGCATTTTTATCTCTGCACTTTACTCGAAATTCGCGGTTGTATGCGATAAATGCTGCGTTACGCAATACGAACATCTCGCAGAAGACCGGCGTTAATTAGCGCAAAGGTTGGCAGCGCACTTGCGACTCTACTGGTGTTGCAGGTGTTTGTGGTACCATCCCGACCCGTCTGCTCGTCTGCCACCTATCACATAAGGGTTCATGTTTTTTGCCATTTGGCTATGAAACCTTAAAAACCATTCCGCTGTGACTAAAAGTTCTGTAAAATACTAGATGTCAGGTGTTCCCCAAGGCTGTATATTGGGGCCGTTATAAATCAAAAAATATTATTAATATTATTATCCAAAACAGTACGTTATCACTTCAATAGAATCCTCCAATGCCCTGCGATATTCACCCTCTTATAAAAACAAGTCTTCCGTTCACCTCATACAATAATTGCACAAGGTATGACTATTTTAACATTTCCTAATTTAGACTTCAACTCAATGAAGATACAGATTAAAATCGTTCATCACGCTGTTAGTCAACTTCGCGCCTTTGAACGGTACGGAAAAATAATAATACAACTTAAAATGCAGCATAATACACCTTATATGTTATGGAATAGAGTGTTAAATTGAATGGTAAGTGGTTATTTTGAATTCAGAATAGCTCGTGCCATACACAAGGGTGCGTCCGCGCCGTTTCCGACCCTACATTCTTTTTTCAAAAGCCCGGCAGTTGACGACTGGCCGTTACGTCAGAAACACGAAACTGGACTTAAATTTAAAAATAGAACTTAGTTTTAGAAATAAGTTATAAAATAAGTGTCTTTAATCAGTGATTCATAAGTGTGTAAATAGTGTGAAAACAGAAATACAAAAAGTGCTTTTTTTGTTTAATTTATATCGAAATTAATATGCATTAAATCTATTTATTTAATAAAACTACTATAAGAAAACTAGTGAATTAAAAAAGACTTAAAATTTATAAATGTAAAAACTGTTTTTAGTGTTAGTATTTAAAAATGAATGCGTAGAAATATGATTTCAATATGAAATAATTATAAGATTGAATGAGAACCTAGAAGTCTTAAAGACGATAGTGACCCTAAGTGCACTTGGACCTGACGCGTCACGGTGAAATACCACCCTAAGGAGACATGGTCTAACGCACATCATAAGAAGTTGGGGAAAATTACGCTTACAATGGAATCTCCCAAGATCGTATACAAATATTACTCTAATCCCGCCTTTTGCGCGCAAAGCGAGGTGGTCTTCCAAAAGACATGTGTCAAAAGAATCGTGTCGCCAGATCGACAGCGAATGCCGCCCCTAGGAGCCAACTCGCCGCGGAAAATGGAGACTGGAAACCGAATTCTGAGGACCGACATATCTGACAAC
This sequence comes from Cnaphalocrocis medinalis, assembly GCA_014851415.1. Taxonomy (NCBI): domain Eukaryota; kingdom Metazoa; phylum Arthropoda; class Insecta; order Lepidoptera; family Crambidae; genus Cnaphalocrocis; species Cnaphalocrocis medinalis. The sequence continues at coordinate 7,468,142 of CM026301.1, read as the reverse complement.
CCGCTAAGGATGTCCCCAGCTGGAAGGCTGAGAGAGGAGCCACCGGAATTGCCGCCGAAACCTCCAAAATTCCAGAACAGATCCTTCCACCGACAGTCATCCCTAGTCTACAAACCTACGAGGCAAGTCCGATGCAGAACTAGAAGTGAAGACTTGGAAATGGCGCAGTTCAAACAGCAGCGGAATTCCAGATACGATAGGAACGCTGAAAGCGATGACTGGACTCGAAGACAGCAGACTAAAACATAGATACGAAGTTATAGAAGACGACTTCGATGATTTAGTTGACTATTCTCCAACTAAGAAGCGGATAGTAGAAGCCAACGTTGCGGATATAGAGGAATATAACGTCGACGCTCCAGATGACAATGAAATGAAGGAGATACCCACCGAGATAGTCAAAACTGTGAATGGGAAGACGCTTAGATACGCGATAGTCCCGTCAGATGATGAGGAGCCGGTGAGGAAACCAAACGTGACATTTCACATCGCCAATGATGAGCAAGAAGAATTTGATAGCGACTCAGAAACTGCACGAATTGCTGTCGACGCCTCGAAAGCTGAAGAGCTATGCCAGCCAGCCTTCCGTGAGGATAACGCCGAACAAATCTTTGGATAGTCCCTTCTAGATACTGCTCTCCAAAGCAGATGGTCTCCAGTACTCCTACGCAAGGCGTCACCCCATCAAAATCATGTGCCAACTTGACAATATCAAGGGGAAGTACAACAACCTCACCGATATCGCCAAAAGCACAGCAAAAACTGAACTATGGTCTACCAGAATTCGACAGACATGATATCTTTGTGACCAGCTTCAGGGAGAAGAGCAGGGATAGAAGCTTCGATATGGACAGGAGAGATGTGAGCAGGGAGAGCAGGAGAGAATACGACAGGACTGACAGGAGAGGAAGAGATCTAAAGGAGAAGACAGCTGTTATTATGCCCAGGTGAGTGCTAGGTTAGGGTTGCCACCTTTAGGAAAAAAAACGAGACTGATTGGACATGCATCAGAGCCGTTTGGAGTTTGGTCCAATCAAAATATGACCCATGTGAGACAGTCTTAGGAAAATGAAACTTTTTTTTTAACTTTATTACTTAACAAAAATTTAGTGTAATAGGAGAACTGCAATTTATGTTCTTATTTATGTTTATTTCATATAATAAATTAATTCCATACCTACATTATTATAGTATAACGCCACTATAATACGTAAAGAATAATCGTGAAAGAATTGATTGAACCTATTGCATTTGTCAAAAAACACAATTTAAGCACAAAATAATTACACACAGAAAGTATGCTGCCCACTAAGAGCTAAAAACGTGTCATGTACTCACGCATGCGCACTAACGGGGAAATACGCCTTTTCGACCACATTAATCCTAGCCTATGACATAAGATTGTCGAACTGTCGTGGTCTATGGTAGAGGCCACGCGCTTATGTACTCATGCCGGGCAACAACCCTAGCATATGTCAACGAACTCTTCTAAATTCAAAATCAGGCTGAGTCTACCTTCTGTGTGTAATTATTTTGTGATTTAAGTAAATAAATAAAATAAATGCGCTAGACAATCACACCGATCAACCTAGTTCTCAAACTAGGGCAACCCTCACAGTACAGGGGTTGCCCTAGTTTGAGTACCAGGTGACGATAATAACTGTTGACGCCCCCAACCCAGAACACCCAGACCCAAGAAAGCTTAGAAAATATAATTCCTATTGACTTGAACGGGAATCGAACCCGGGACTTTCGCGCTTTGGGTGAACACTTTAGCCACGGTGCCATCGAGGCCGTCAAATATAATTACTTAAATACCCAGACACTGAAGAAACACAAGTGTTCATCACACGAATGTTTGTCCAGGGTGGGGATCGAACCCACGACCTTTGGCGTATGAGGCAGGGTCACTACCAAATGCGCCATCCAGCCAGTCAAATACCTACACACAGAAATTTCTAATTAAGACAATGTAATTATGGGAGAGCCATGCTTCGGCGTGAATGGGCCGGCTCGACCGGAGTGATACCACTGCCTCACAGAAAACCGGCGTGAAGCAGCTCCTGTGCTGTGTTTCGCCGAGTGAGTGAGGGTACCGGAGGCCCATCGGGAGGGGAAGGGGATAAAAGGTTGGCAGCGCACTTGTGACTCCATGGGCGGCGGCAATTGCTTACCATCAGGTGATCCGCCTGCTCGTCTGCTACCTATCACATAAAAAAAAATGTAATAACAAAGTGTACTTATTTAGTAAGCAGTACCTAAATCTTTGTTTATTTGTGTTTGTTAACTAGTTTTTAAGTTTTATATCTCTTTTTTGTGTGCAATAAAAAGTAGGTATATTCATTCATTCATTCATTCTTTGACCATTTCTTCAGCGGCCCTACTACAGTAGTTCCACTATTTACCAATAGATGGCGCTGGGCGTAGATTGCATCACGTTAGTATTTCGGCTTACCAGTTTGATGAAGTGTATAGAATTTATTTAGACATTTGCTTACAGGGTGGCTGCCCCCATATCAGAGTGCTCAGACGACACGTACAAAACCGTTTCGGTTGTGAAGCCTTCGTCCGCAGCGCCGTTGACAATCGCCGCTCTGATCCTCACGCTATGCGGCGCCCTCACCTGCGGACTAAGCTTCAGCATCATGTACACTGTAAGTACACATAGATACTTTGGCAACGGCGTGCGTCATGTTGGCAACGCATGCGTCATGTTGGCGACGGGTGCGTCATGTTGGCAACCATGCGCATGTTGCTACGTAAAATCAACCTCATTGCTATGTTTTTAAGGTTGATTTAAAAGCTTAGCAAAAATAAATAGATACTGCGTTTATGCTTAGGAGGGCAGAACGGCATGCGTCATGTTGGCGAAGTGTGAGTCATGTTGGCAACGCGTTGTGTCATGTCGGCTACGGAGTCATGTTGACAACGGCGTGCGTCATGTTGGCAACAGTGCGCATCATGTTGGTAATAGTGCGTCAACCAACGGCATGTGTCAATTTGGCAACCGCTCGCGTCATATTGACGATGTGTGCGTCATGTTGGCGACGTGTGCGACATGTTGACAACGTGTGCGACATGTTGACAACGTGTGCGTTATGATGGCAACGGTATGCACCATGTTGGCAACAGTGTGCACCATGTTGGCAACAGTCGCATCATGTTGGCAAAGACACGCGTCATCTTGGTAACGGTGGGTCAGGTTGGCAACGGTGCACGTCATGTTCGCAACAGTGTGTGTCATGTTGGTAAAAGTGTGCGTGCATTTTACCATCGGCATGTGTTATTTAGGCAACCGCACGCGTAATGTTGGTGCCGTTTGCGTCATGTTTCCAACGGTATGCGTCATGTTTACAACGTTTTGTTCATGTTGGCAACGTGTGCGTCATTTTGGCAACAGTGTGTGTCATGTTGGCAACAGTGTGTGTCATGTTGGTAACAGTATGCGTCATGTTGGCAATGGCGCGCATCATGTCTACAACGGTGTGCGCGTATTTATTTATTTAATAAAAGCACACAAAACATTATAATCAATGAGACCATTTTTATTTTATTATTAGATGGGGAGACGTTATTACCTGGACTTCGGCGTGCTGTCAGGGTTCACCTGCTTCCTGCTGGGCCTCCTCGGCTTCAGATCAAGAAGACATCATCTTCTACCCAACAGAAATTACGTTTCCGGTGAGCATTTGCATTGATATTTTGACTAATTAATGTTGACCGAACAAAATTGATCGCCTAGAACATCACTAGGGGCACCCCATCCCTAGTGTGGTCTGACATTAGAGAACTGGAGGCCAATTCTCGGTTTTCGCCTATGTCGAGTCGACTTCATGAAACACATAGACCCGTGGCCGTCAAAAGGCGGCCCGCCGGCTTTAGTCGTGCGGCCCGCGGTAAAGTAGATTCCTTTAATTAATAGTAACTACACATCCGTACTTCACGTATAATGCGGCCCGGACCTTAGTGCTCACATTGTTATGTGTGGCTCTTGAGCAGTAAAGTGTGACGACCGCTGACATAGACCATAGGAGAACACAGATTACTTACAGTCGACATTCCTCATCTTGTTCTCCTATTGGTCTATGCGTTCCATGAAGTCGACTCGACATAGAAGGCGAAAACCGAGAATTGGCCTCCTGTCATTCATTCTGAGATAGATTCGAGCGCTCTGTGATTGTTATACGGACGGATGACGGCGTCGATTGCGCAGTGGCTAAGGTGTTCGCCCGAAGCGCGAAAGGTCCCGGGTTCGATTGCCGGTCAAGTCAATTTAGGAAATTACGATTTCCAAGTTTTCTTGGGTCTGGGTGTTCTGGGTTGACGCCCCCAGTTAATTATCGTCACCTGGTACTCATAGTACAGGAGTTGCCCTAGTTTGAGACCGTTGATTGGTGTGATTGTCTGGCGCATTCAAAGTTTTTATTTATTTTATAATAATTATTCGAGTAAACTGTGTAATACCATTTCAAAATTCGTTTCATTGTTATTATTAAATTAGGCAATTAAATATTTGCTGGCACAAAAAAATAAGGTTGTGGTAATCTGATGTGTGGCTGTCTGTACAGACAACTGGCAATAAATATTTTATTGTGTAAAGACTTTATGGCAAAGCCTGCATGACATCGGTAGGTTTAGCACCATAAAAAAATTACATTGACTATTTCTTAAGCCTCACCTACCCGTATCCCGTATGGGTTAATAATAACTACATCCATGCTAATATTATAAATGGGACTGTGTGCCTGTTTGTCTGTCTGTATGTCTGTTCTTCTTTCACGGCAAAACGGATTCTCCTATACCAGCGTTTCCCAATAGCCGGGTCGCGACCCGGTGCCGGGCCACCAAAACGAAATTACCGGGTCGCGACATTGTCGTTTTATTTTAAAACATAAGTACGGAACCAGCTTGAGTTTGAAAGTAGGTACTTAGTGGGTCACGAAGCGTCAATGTGAAAATTACCGGGTCATGGCATAACAAAGTTTGGGAAACACTGTCCTATACTATTTATAAGGAGGTTCGGAAAAACAAATTGGACAAAATAATAAACACGAAACATATGACGACCCGTTTAGCGCAATGGTTTGAGCGCCGGTTGAGACGTAAGGATCGCGGGTTCGATTCCCGCACCAGAACAAATGTTTGTTGATAAAACAGCAATTTGTGTTGGGTCTGGGTGTTTGTAGTTCCTTCGTTGTTTCTGGTTTCCATAACACAAGGGAAAAACCTTAGTTTGGGACCAGGACAATGTATGTAATGTTGTCTCAATTTATATATTTATTTCCAGGCTACATAGTCCTGTCATCGTTCTCCCTACTCAGCAGCGTCGGGCTGCTAGTTCTGCTGACGCTGCGTCCGGCGGCGGGCACCGCGCTGTGTGACGTCACGTCCGGCGGCGTGTGCGCAGTCAGCGCGCTGTGCCTCGCGCTGTGCGCCGCCGGCGCACTCGCCTCGTACTGCGGCGCGAGAGACCCGCCGGATAACCGCGTTGCCGTCGCTAGATGGCGCTAGTAACCTTCATCAAGTCACTTCAATAGAGATGGGCGAATTTTGTGTGTGCGTAGACACAAGAGCACTCTATAACTCTTACCCTCATCCACCCTGGACACCCTGGTATACTACTATACTATTATAAGACCATCTGAGTCTTCGGGCTGACACAGGATTTCTTAAAGACAAACTAATTTTGACCCGACCCGGGGTTCAAACCCATGCTACTACCCACTAAGCCACCGAGACAAAAGGGGGGAGGGGGATCTAATCTAATCTAATATCTAATACTATTTATGAAGAGATAAATTATGTAATCATCGACAAGGCTTATATACAAATCGAAAAGTCAAAACACTAGCGCGATATAATCGATGCCCAGCGCCATCTATTAGTAGATACCAGAACTATTGTCCCGAAACGAAGTGAGGGCGGGCCACTATATCTATACTATTTATAAAGAGATAACTTCTATGGACAACGACAAGGCTTATAGGTAAACCGAAAACACGAAACCCTTGCGCGATGTAATTGGACACAGCGCCATCTACCGGTTCATTTCTGAATTACGGTCCCGAAACGAAGTGAGGGCAAGCCACTATAATATTAATAAAACTGTAGAAGGTTAGTAAGTAAGTCTGATGTATGAATGCAATCGTTGAAATTATATTTAAATAAATGAATACAATCTTTATAAAATAATGACTTTTTATTTTACGTAAACACATTTTATCAAAATACGCATAGATTATTTATTTATTTATTAGATCACCAACAAGATTTACATCAGTGCCAGATACAGTAAATTGACACAACAAACAATTTTAAATGAAATCTTACTTAGAGGTGACAACCAAAAACGGCATGCAATATTGACAACAAGGTGTATCTGTGAACCTACGGTCCCTTTAACCACGTCTTCTACCAACAATAGGTGCTTAGGTACTGAGCAACATTTTTTTCTTGGAAATTTGCACAAAAAGGCCAACTTTTCATACAAACTTGGTCACGACGTCACTAAGCATCACTTGGTCATAATTTTGTGAGGGAAAATAAAAAAAAGAATTTTCAAGTCTAAAGAGCGATTTACACTTAAATAAGTAGGTACAGTAGCGAGTTAAGTTGCCTTATCAGCGAGTTAAGTCATTTTTGCCGTGTAAACGCCGTGTGAACGGCAAAAATGACTTAACTTGCTGATGAAGCAACTTAACTCGCTACTGTAGTGTAAATCGCTTATTGAAGTGTAAATAGCTCTTTAGAACAAAGGTTGTTCAGAACGGTTGCTTACAAGGGATGTCATTTTCACAGATACACCCTGTAGAAGAAATTAGATAACTCAAATTTACAGAAATCAATAAAAAAATCGTTTACTTAGCTACCTATTCAATAGCACCCATAAACCAATTGAGATTGGAAAAGAAACTTTTCACCCTGGAGGGAAACTAGGTACAGACAGCCACACATCAGGTTACTACAATCTGTCAAATTTCCTCAGTTGATATTGAACCAAACGCGTTTGACATAAAGGTGAGGTTCGATTGAAGTAATTTGACAGATTGTTGTAACCTGATGTGTGGCTGTACATACCTACCACATTATAATATACACCGTTCGAAACATTCAGCAATATAAAATACAAAAAAAACCATGAAATTAATTGATGGCGCCACTGCCGCTTAGGACATAGAGTATGGAAGCCCCATTGTTTAATACTATGGAACTCCGTAATAGCTATTCCTCAAGAATAAATTTACGATTTTATTAACAGAGTATAGATACCTACATTTTAACATCGATTCAGTCAATAAGTACCTTAAAGATAAAAATTATCAATATTTATTTGTAATTTTGATAATTTTAGATAGGTAACATAATATATATTTTTCTATACAATTTTATAAAGAAGTAAATTCAATAATCATTGGCGAATAGCGCGATTCAAACGACGCTCCACGCCATCTCTTGGTATAATCCCGACCTCACTTCGTTTCAGGACTTAGGTACTACTATGTCCCGTAACGAAGTGAGGGCGGGCCACTATACAGGGTGTATCTGTGAACATTTACATCCCTTTCACCACGTGTTCTATCAACCATTCTGAACAACATTTGTTTAACAACTTTTCCGAATTCTTCGAAAAATTTTCCGACTCCCCAAACAAAATAGACCAAGTCACGTGACCGACTTTATATGGAAAGATGAAATTTTTTATACGAATTTTAAAAAGTCATAGAACAAATGTTGTTCAGAATGGTTAGTAGAAAACGTGGTTAAAGGGATGTAAATGTTCACAGATACACCCTGTATAGTATTTATTTCAATTTTTTTCTATACTTATCAATGAACACTGAGCCGTCTTTACAATTATCAATGTCGTACCACATATAACAGGCTGTTATTTTAACTGTGCTGCTTGAGTTGATACCATCTTTAACTTTAAGAACAATCCTCACTCTTTTCCCAAAGGTGTTCAGGTACGAGACATCGTATACTAGTTGAAGGCGAGTATCCGATGCGTCGCATATCTGCTCATACTCTTTGAGCTCAATCACGCTTTTCATGAGAGTTTTGACAAGCCCAAAGTATTGCGGAACCGATAAGACGTCTCCATTTTCTGGTATAACCCTATGCCTCCAGTATTGGTATATGGCGCAGTGTACATTCCTAAACTGACTTGCGCAATCAAAATAACCAACTTTAGTATACAAATCGTCCCAAGTACGAAAAAGACCATCCAATATTTTATTTTTAATAACATCTGTGTCAATTCGACACAGCTTCTCGCGGTAAGGACACAATATAGTAAAGTCTTTGATGTATTCTTCATTGATACAAGCCACGTACTCCCCTATGTATGCCGCCACAAATTTAGAAACGCTTGAAAATGTCTCAAACGACACATCCATATCCTCGCGGCTGCGCTCAAGTAAAATTCTCACTGTCTCTATCACAACCACAATGTATCCATTCAACCTTAACTGTTTTAATAGTTTTTTCAAAGACATCCACTGTTTGTCAGAAATATTGGCGAATATGCGCTTTCCACGGATAGTAATGTCATCTGTGTTTTTAACTTTGAATATTTTCAAAAATATTGCCAAGTCACTGTCTTGTGGGTCAACATCTTTGTCGCTTTTGAATGGGGTAACATCCTCAATGCAACATATACTTAGAATCGCAGGCACGCTTGTCATGGCAACTTGACGCACCAGTAAGCCAGCTGCCATCCACGACCAAGGAGGCTACTGCTGACTCCCATGCAGGAATTGTCCACAGCTGTGGGGTTTCCATCATTTACTGTTCTTATAACTAGTGCCCCCATACATCCACAGAGAACGTCAGCAACTATATACAGCAACATTTTCACCAAACCCTTCATTGGTCGTATTCTGTTTCTAAGATCATCTATCAAGTCAGCAGTGGCGTCTAAGAACCCAAGTGGTCTGTTTGTAACTATACTGCCTAACTGATCCATAACGCATCCTATGAGGATGGAACCTATGAACATTCCAACGGGCCCACCGGCATTGCCAATTCCTCCACCAACAAAAACCAAGGTAGATCTAGAAGCCCTGAAGAAATCTCTCCCAGCAATAATGATATTTCCACATGCTAGTTCGTATAATGATTTGAGATGCCCTAGAAAGGGGAAGCCGCCCAAATAATCAGCGAACATACTTGTAGATATATATAGTTTTTAACGTAACTATCTCTTCACGATTCTGGTAGTTACTTATGCTTGACAGACTAAGGAGAAGACACTACGTGATTGTACAGAATGGTGTTCTTTTGGTCTCTTGCACCCTCAGAAGATACTAATAGGGTTGTCAGACGTTTAGTTAAAGCCGGACACAGGCGTTTTGGTTGCGTGTCCGGCTAAATTACAAGGTGTCCGGCCCTGTCGCCGATGATGCTGACAAGCTGCTCCTGATTAGAGCCGAATAGGGATGTCGGCCTTTTTACTCAAATCTCCAGCTAAACTGGTTAAGTATATATTATATATTCGTCGAATAGTTAATCAAAGTTGCCACCAGGTATGCGAATTCGGGATACGTGACATGTCTCTGTCCGAATCAACCTCATCAGAATCAGATTCGTTGTGCCACTTACAAATAATATTATCAAGGATGGCTATTATTTCTTGAATTCCTAAAGTTAATAGACTTTCTCTACTACCAGGTATTGTGCAGTACTTGTCGATAATGAATTGCAGTGCAGATCTCTTCCTTAGAACACCGGTGTCCAACCTCGTTCTAGTAAATGCAGCCAACACGCTCAATATGGCCTTGTATTAATCTAAAATTTCGGGTAATAACATCGAAAAATAATTCAGTTTCTTGTTTATTTAGGGAAAAATCATATTTGCCCAAATAAAATATAGAGTTCAGAATACGTTCAACTATAGCATTAGTCTTTCGAGGTCCCTCTGTGTTTTCTTCGAGGTCTTTCAAGGATTGAAATAATTTTTCTTTAGACATTAGAAACTCAAGTTAGCTACTTGGCTCACCAATCTGAAAACAAAAAGGTAACATTTTGAACTTAAGAAAAATGTAAAAAAATTAAACTATGATAGGGAGCGGATGAATATGCATACAGAAGTGTTGCCAGGTCGCCAAACTAATAGCCGGACACCTAAGATTTTTATTGGTAGTTTTTATAGTAATTGTACATCTTATATTTTAATTTTTTATAGTTATCACATTCTCTGATTTTAGAAGTCAGAGGGGGGGCCTATTTCCACTTTGAAAGTGTATCTCAGGCAAGATTTTGATTTTGAACTTGCAAGTAGGTACATGCGGCGGCCTCTCTGGAGGGGCTTATCAATAGAAACTCTACTCTCCGTTCAACACCTACAATTATTATTCATACCTAGAAGTGCGTTCTCTTTCTATCGCAAACAACTGTCGCGCATGCGTCGGCGCTCGCTCGTGATTTTCTACTAATTAGCCCCTCTGGAGGGGCCGCCGCATGTACTAGCAAGTTCGATACCTACACGCGGAGTGGGACAGGAGGCCAATTCTCGGTTTTCGCCTTCTATGTCGAGTCGACTTAATGGAACGCACCACCAATAGGAGACACAGATTACAGTCGAAATTCCTTATATTGTTCTCCTATTGGTCTATGCGTTCCATGAAGTCGATTCCACATAGAAGGCGAAAACCGAGAATTGGCCTCCAGGCCTTACTTAAGTATGTACAGCCACACACCAAAGTACACAAATTGTCAAACTTCAATCGACTCTCATCTCTATCTCTATGAACATTAGGTTGAATATGAATTGCGGAAATTTGACAGATTGTGGTAACCTGATGTGTGGCTGACTGTACATTCAGGTACTTTTTAGGTGGGTACCTACACCAGTATAATGAAACTTCAAGATAGTAGGTAATAAATTAAATGGTTGCTTTTGGTAACTTACCCGAACTTACATAGAAATCGTTCCAATCTCACACGCTACCGCTAGATAGGAGTAGCGTTCTGTGCACGGTAATTGACACAATACTCACAGACACAGACCAAGAAACCACAATACCTTCTCAAAATGATAGCACGAAGCCACGTAGGTAGAAAGAGTATAGTAAATATTACACCAAAGGTAGTAGGTACCTACTTAAATTTTTGGAGAACAAGTTAGGCAAACTTCGTCGAGGAGTCCGATAAAGTTTTTATTAACTGATGTGTCACAGATTATTAATAGGTCTGTGTTTATCTGTTAAGGTTCTTTACTCTATACCTCTCGAGATTACTTTGAGGGTTGCTAGCTCTACTATAGGTGTTTTCCCCATACATATTTAACTTGTTTGACTTTAGATCGTATCTAGGTATTTTGTTATTTTTTATTAGTTTGTAATACTTTTAATAAGTTGTGTAGGTAGGTAAGGTAATACTCTTAGATTACTCAAAATTTTCTTCAATCATCTTACTGTCAAAAAAAAATTAAGCTGAATATCAATTGAGGAAATTTGACAGGTTGTGGTAACATGATGTGTGGCTGTCTGTACTTACATACACATTTTGGGACCGACCCTAAGCGCAGTCGTTGCTTTATAATACGACCCACTACCCACTGCCCGACCGAGGCAGAGTATTTTTGTTTTTTTTTTTAACTTAGGTATTTAAACAAAATTATCAAATTTTTTAAGCATCACAAAAACCGATTGTCAGTTTGTATGGATGCGGATGCTTAGAGCATCATAAACAATCCATACTTAGTACAAACTAACGTTCCAAATAACTAATCATCTACCTACAGACAGTGTTAACAAACATAGCTTATTTATTAAAGACGCTCATTTGAAGCCACAGTGCATAGCTCCCCGTCGCATGACATCCCAATCGTCCATCTCACTCATTAATAATTCAGCAGGTTTTGCGAATACTTAAAGAGGATGTTGAAATGAAATGATATGAAATGAAATATTTATTTGCTTGCCAAGTGTTACATAATATAAATATTAGGTGTTTTTTAGTAAACAGGTACTTATAACTTAGCTACCTTTTAGGTAATTGCAAATGTTCCGATTTTTATAATTTGCATCTTTTTATTTTATTTTCGATTTCAATAGGTAATATCAATACTTGTAATTTCTTATTATCTACTTAAATAAAATTTAGTAATTTAAACTGTCCAAAAAGTATCGTTTATATTTGTATTTAAAGTTATCCACAGTTAAGTCCGATAAAAATTCAGAAGGTAGGTAGTTCATTCATTAATTTCTCCCCAGTTCTTAGTAAATCTCCTATACCCTGGCATCACTCCCATAAATAATGATCATGGCAAAAAGTAAAGAGCAGAAATATTTGTCTATGATTGGAAAATAACCATGAAGGTGTAGGTTTTACTCGAACTTCATGAAAATAACCGTAGCGCACTAATACCTAATCTCGGACAGTTTTAATGCGTGAAGAGATATTTGGGGGACTAACACCTTGAGTTATCTTTGAGTAGGGAATTTATTTATTATCAAAGAACTATAAAAGTGTATTACTTTACTTTGAAGGCCCGTACCATTCAGACAAAATAGTATGTGTACGTGTTATAGTTCGCGGCCGCCCGTGAAGGCCCGTCCGTACCATTCAGACAAAATAGTTATATGTAACGTGATAAGCACCACTAAGTCATTGATACCTAGGGGAACCGAGACAGTGATTGCCCAGGGTACAGTGATTGCCAGGTTTAAGGTTAACGTAGATTTTAACTTATTTTCAAAGGAGTAGTTTTGAATTAAATCCGTTGAATAACACTAGAGTAATCTTTAGCAGAATTCTCAATAAGAAATTTGTCAACATTTAAAAAAATATATATTATAATGGCTGTTTTTGCACAGCAGGTGTTCGTCTCTTCAAAAAACTCGAATTCCTTAGGAGAATCGGATACACTTAGTAGTTTTAATGATTGTGTCACGTTTATTTTATTTTTTGAATGTGAAAGCTAAACAACGAGCTAGTTAAAGCTTTGATGTGTCATTTGAAGCACTTATCATGGTATAAAAACATTCCATTTAGTATTTAGAGGGGGTGGGCAATCACTGAAATTTTAGAACAAATTTTATGATTTTTTTTACAAAACGTTATATTTACAAATATTCTTTAGATATTTGAATTCTTGCTAACTTATCTATACTTATTACTTACTAATATAATAAAGCTGAAGAGTTTGTTTGTTTGAACGCGCTAATCTCCGAAACTACTGGTGCGATTTGAATAATTCTTTTTTTGTTGGATAGTCCATTTATCGAGGAAGGCTACAGGCTAAATAACATTACGCTACGATCAATAGGAGCAAAGACAGAGCGGTAAATGTATAAAAAACGGGGAAAAATATTCATTTTTGAAGGCTTTCTTTGCGTGCGCTGCGAAAACGGTTCAAGATACACAAAAAATATGTATGAAAGAATTATTCCTCTATACATGATCTAAAAAAAAGTCCGCTACGGCATATGTCTATCTTTTAAGGTTTATCACAATGACCGTTTTTATGGTACCAAATTTGGTCGAAATAATTTGTTTAAGTTGTATCAACATAATAATATTAAAGGGGTTGTAAGGGGTTAAAAGGGGGGTAAAAAGTTACTTTTCCACGCGGACGAAGTCGCGGGCGGCCGCTAGTCTCAAAGCTAAACTACCAATCCATCCATACTATTCCATACTATTCCATTCCATACTATTCCATACTAATATTATAAATGCGAAAGTAACTCTGTCTGTCTGTCTGTCTGTCTGTCTGTCTGTCTGTCTGCTACACTTTCACGCCAAAACTACTCAACGGATTTAAATGAAATTTGTATACAGATAATCTAGACCCTGAGAAAGGACATAGGCTACTTTTTATGGCGAAAAGGGGGTTGTAAGGGGTTGAAAGGGGGGTAAAAAGTTACTTTTCCACGCGGACGGAGTCGCGGGCGGCCGCTAGTGGTATATAAAAGTCGCACACTGCTACCCAATTGTTAAAATAAAGGATTTAATTGATATAAAACTTTGCATCATTTTCTTAAGTGGGCAATCACTGTCTCGGTTACCCTACCTATATACTTTAGCTTTGGTGTTAAGTCACCAAGTGTCAAAATTATTTAATTTTTTTAGGTACTCTGTGACTCTGTAGTGTCAAACAAAAAAAAATCAAAGTCTCGTCTCGTCCGTCACTCACTGTGATTTATCCAAGATTCCACTTAACTATTTATGTATTTTTTTGACGAAATTTAGTGTAAATTACTCCGAAAAATAAGAATTTTGCTGTCTAAATCGTACTACATTTGTCTTTGTTTTATACTTTGACTTTTTGTAAATGTAGTGAACTAATGTGATCTCCAAGTTGAACTTCTAAATACAAGGTACTTTCTTTGTATGATTGTAAACTTATCTCTAACAATAATTTTGAAGCAATGGTGGGTAATGAAAATGCAACACAATGTCCCTAAACACAATGTCACGCTTTTTATTTATTTATATAGGATATCTAAAATAGATGACACTTCCATAATGATAACTATTATTCTAAGAGCACAATTTTTATGTGCCTTTGTAGTGTGTACCTACAATCTTATAAGATTGCAGCTTGATACTAACTATGAAATACAATAGCATCATTTATTTAATTCATTTTACTAATATTTTGTAGAGGTAATTTGACAATTTTGTTTTTCTAACACCTAAAAACATTTTTATTGTTATTGTACATATTATGATCAATGAAATGCTATAGAAAGATGAAAATAAAAATAATTTATTTGCTCAAACATGTTTATATATAGATGTCAACATTTGAATATTATTATAGACGGGAATGAATGCAACATTTATTTTTAAGTAAGGACATAATTAATTATGTACTTACTTGTAATGTAAAGTGGACTCCTGTTTCTGCACTTAGACTTCTGCTTGATCCAGTGTGAGTACAGCAGTCGTGGTCACAAGAGGACACGGATAGTCCGCTAGTGTTCCAGTGTATAAATAAAGTAATTATAATGCAATGTGAAATTATAAGAACTATTAAGTTTCCACAAATAGTTGAAGTTATACATATAACTAATAAAATAAATTGCTTAAATTAAAATAAATAATATCAGTATAAGGCAGTCCCAAATTAATTATACCTAAATTGTCATTTAAAGAAATTTGTCATTTTCAATCAATAAATTCTTAATTTTAGTTTTAAACTCATTGCATTTTAATCATTTTATTGTTGAAACGTCAATGATCTTATTGTAAATTCTCGGAGCCATACATAAAATACTTTTAGTTCAGTCTCCAGTTCTCTCGCCATCTAACAATGTTTTAAGTAGAACATGTATAAGTATAATATTTGTATGATACCTTAGATCAGTGTTTCCCAAACTTTGTTATGCCATGGCTCGGTAATTTTCACACTGACCCTTCGTGAGTTCGTGACCCACTAGTACTTTCAAACTAAGCTGGTTCCATTAAGGTTAAATAATACACATTTATTAATATTAGAAATGTTTATCAGAAGGTACTTGGTGCATATATGTAATATTTTGGCATTTAGTCACTATTTAGTTAGTGCGAAGTATGCAGCTGCTTCTAATTTTTTACTAAAGAATCCAAGTTAGGTATTACTCATGTTTTTAAAATAAGGCGATAATGTCGCGACCCGGTTATTTCATTTTGATGGCCCGGCACCTGGTTGCGAACCGGCTAATGTGAAACGCTGCCTGAGGTTGTAGAGAAGAAAATTAATTAATTAATACTAATATTATTATTACTGAATATCGAGTCGGGACAATATAATATGACGTGTAAAAAAATGGCAATACTGAAGTACATCATGATGTAATGCTATTTGAATTGAATTGATTTCAGAGTCCAAGATGACAGAACATCATCATCATATACGAGTGGCGGCAGAGTCGCTGCTCGGCAGTATACATCCACATTCACTGTGTAAGTATTATATAATAATATATATTTTTTTATATTGAGGACAATCAATACCCCGCTTCGCCTGATGGTTAGTGGCCGTGAGATTCAAATATGAAAACAGCATATTTAATCGACATAACCTTTTTTTTGTTGACCCAGCGGAAATGCGCTACGCATACGGGTTTACCGACTAAAACCCCTGGGACTCTCCCTCATCGTCCATCTTGGAAGATGTCATGGGTCCGCGACACGGAGCCTAGCACCACGACTAATCGACATAGCCTTACCCAACACCCACAACATTAAAAAATCCATTTCTGACAAAATCCTATTCTGGCCAATTCTCGGTTTTCGCCTTCTATGTCGAGTCGACTTCATGGAACGCATAGACCAATAGGAGAACATGAGGTATCATCATCAGCAACCCACGCTCGTCCACTGCTGGACATAGGTCTCCCCCAATGCACGCCACCGCTCCCAATTTTCGGCCACTCTCATCCAGCTCACTCCAGCCAGCCTTCGAATGTCGTCATCCCATCTTGTAGCAGGGCGTCCAACACTACGTTTGCCGAATCGCGGTCTCCTCTCAAAGACTTTATGGCTCCAACGGTTGTCAGTTCTGCGGCTAATGTAACCAGCCCACTGCCACTTCAGTTTGCTAATTCGGTGGGCTATGTCGGTGACTCTGGTTCTCTGTCGGATTACATCATTTCTGATGCGGTCCTGAGGTATGTCGACTGTGATCTGTGTTCTCCTATTGGTTGTGCGTTCCATGAAGTCGACTCGACATAGAAGGCGAAAACCGAGAATTGGCCTCCTGCGATACGATTTCTGTGAAAAGTTAGCGCTAAGCCTACAGGTCAATGTACGAGATGTTGTCATGTTTTATGAATGGGCCGGCTCGACCGGAGTGATACCACTGCCTCACAGAAAACCGGCGTGAAGCAGCCCCTGTGCTGTGTTTCGCCGAGTGAGTGAGGGTACCGGAGGCCCATCGGGGGGGAAGGGGATAAAAGGTTAGCAGCGCACTTGTGACTCCACTGGTGTTGCTTGTGTCCATTGGCGGCGGCAATTGCTTACCATCAGGTGATCCGCCTGCTCGTCTGCTACCTATCACATAAAAAAAAATGATTTTTTTTATTTCCAGCGCAGTCACATTCCGTGAACTTGGTGTCTGAAGACCTCGTGGCGGGCCACAGGCCGCACGGCAAGATGTCCACAGTACGAAGGTTTTTCTGTCTCTTCGTCACATTTGATATACTGTTCACAAGTTTGATGTGGCTGATATGCGTTATGGTAAGTTTAACCCAAACTGAACTAATGACTGGAAAGTAACCAAATGGTGGTATAGACAAAAAATTATTTTCGACTAATAGTTAGCTTAACCAATATCATCATTAGTATAGTCCGAGGCAAGAAAGTGTAGTTATGACCTTGAGTGCCAAGTAAATAAATGAATAACCGACTTGGCAAAACATGGATCTCACCATTTTTTACGGTAGTTGCGAGACTTGGTTTTTTTGACAAGTATGGTTTTTGATGGGATCTCATTCCTTTTTGTAGAAAATTCTTAAAATCTATTGAACTGCAAATATAACGTTGTAATCCTATATATCGGTATGATATTTATATAGGATTACAAAGTTATTTTGAAGTTCATATATCTAGCAAACTGGATCAAAATTTATTAATATTTTGGTTTTTCCTTGATTTATACAGCAAACACTACTTATATTCCAAATTTGAAGGTTCTAGGTCTGCTAGAAGTGCCTTAGAATTTTGATGATCGGTGAGTCAGTGAGTGACAAAATTAATTAAATTATTAAACTTTGGCCCGTACAATTCTTAAACTACTGGTTCAAATTTATTGAAATTTGAAATATACCGTGTCTTTACAATGCCTACATGGTTACTGAAAATTCAGTCTTCTAGTTTTATCCACAACGAAGTTACAGGGGGTCGAAAATGGCCTGAATTGCTTCGAGAAAATGATGGTACGGCCGTGCCGTTTTAGATTAGGTATATGTGGAGGTGGCTTCTTGGGTGCCCGAGGGCATCGCAATGACAGAGGATGTGCAATTATGTGCTTGAGTGTCACGTCCTCTGCCTTAGAATCTGCAGGTAGACTCCACGGTCAGCCCAGTTCTGAAGCCGTGTTTGTACTTTATTTGGTACCAGCGGCCGCCCGCGACTTTGTCCGCGTGGAATAGTAACTTTTTATCCCCCTTTTAGCCCCTTATAACCCCTTTTTCGCACTAAAAAGTAGCCTATGTTCTTTCTCAGGGTCTAGATCCGTGGTCGTCAAACTGCGGCCCGCAGACGTTATTTGTGCGGCCCGCGATATAGTAGATTTATTTAATTACTAGTCAACTACATATTCATACTTATCAGAAACCAGTTTAGTGTGGATAAGTACCTATGCAAAAGCTCTTGAAACGCCTATACTGCGGCCCGGGCCCTGATGTTCATATTGATATGTGGCCCTTGAAGAGTAAAGTGTGACGACCGCTGGTCTAGATCATCTGTATACCAAATTTCATTTAAATCCGTTCAGTAGTTTTGGCGTGAAAGAGTAACAGACAGACAGACAGACAGAGTTACTTTCGCATTTATAACATTAAATGAGGATTCACTTTGTTACAGATGCGGGGTGAAACCTTACAACAGATATTCGATAGAGAAATAGTCCATTACAACATGAAAACGTCACTGTTTGATATAGTTATGGTGGCAGTCAGCAGATTCACATTGCTACTGCTGTTCTATGCTCTTCTTTATATTAATAATTGGAGTGTTATAGCGGTGAGTATTGTACGTTAGATGGTGTACGTGTAGACTGAGGTCCAACTATACCCAAAACTGGAATTCAAGACCAAAAAATCTATACTACAATGTTGCTACTGCAATAAAATTATCGTACCATAGTATACCACCTTCCCCTTTCTACCACCGGACAATGCGGAAGACGAAAGAAATCCACCCTTACACTGTGGAAGTTCTACCAGCTCGTACTAAGCGTTTCGCTTCTTCTTTCTTGGTACGAACTGCTAAGGAATGGAACAACTTGCCGGCTTCTGTGTTTCCAGAGAGCTAGAATTAGGGTGTCTTTAAGTCGAGAGTGAATAAGCTTCTTCTGGGTAAGCACGCTACATCTTAGACCTCATTGTCACTCTCCATCAGGTGAGATGAGGTCAAGTGCAAAGCCATCTTATATAAAAAAAAATACCCCTTTTTTCTAAAAACACTCGCTGATGTAATTTATTTATTGGTAATTATTTTGCTTCTATAATTTAAAAAAAATATTTTAATTTACTTTTTGTCACGTAAATAACGTAAAGACGCTTTTAAAAAACTTAACCATCCGTAATTTTAGTTTTCAAAGATGGTATTGCGCTTGTAACACTTCAGGTGTTAATAACATTTGGTATCTACCTACAAAATTTTAACAATGTATGGAAACTTGACAGTTTAGTCTGCACATTAAGAAAAATAATGCCAAAAAGGTTGGCGAAAACTGATAATGTCACTTTAAAATGACATAAGTGACTTTAACAGATTTGACAGTGACGTATCTGTCGTAGATTTTTTGGTCTTGAATTCCAGTTTTGAGTAATACACGGTGGTGATTGGTTGGTTATTTTTGATGTGAGATGTCAAAATGTCACTAAACGACCAATGACGTTGAATTTGGACCTCAGTCACAAAATATAAAGGACACAGAAAGGAGACTCAGCCTTAATTTTGAATTTAGAAGAGTTCGTTGACATATGCTAGGGTTGTTGCCCGGCATGACCAGGCCTGTCCCACTCCGCGTGTAGGTATCGAACTTGCAAGTACATGCGGCGTCCCCTCCGGAGGGGCAAATTAGTAGAAAATCACGAACGAGCGGCGACGCGCGCGCGACAGTTGCTTGCGATAGAAAGAGAACGCACTTCTAGGTATGAATAATGGTAGGCATTGAACGCTGGGCGGTCGGAATTTCAACGTTATGTTATGGTAGCCTGAGTCTTCATTTCCATAAACGGTTTTTAGGAGTGTGCTTCTGTACATGTACTATTAAGTATTCTGTGGCATGAGTACATAAGCGCGCGGCCTCTACCACAGACCTCGACAGTTCGACAATCTTATGTCATAAGTTAGGATTAATGTGGTCGAAAAGGCGTATTTGCCCGTTAGTGCGCATGCGTGAGTACATGACATGTTTTTAGCTCTTAGTGGACAGTCTACTTTCTGTGTCCTTTATATTTTGTGCCTCAGTCTACACGTACGCCGCCGCCATAGTATGCGACGCCATTTCTTTGCGTTATTGTATGTTGTTTAATGATGATACTTGTTTCAGATCTCCACTAGCGGAACTTGTGCCTTTTTAATAGCCAAAGTCTTCATTTATGATGTAAGTTATTATTGATAGTAATTTGATAAATGATGTGATGTCAATCTAAATTCAATATGTCGCAAACAGATTCAGAAACCCAGCCAGTGATATTAAAAAGAAAAAAGTTAATTAAGAGCAAAAAATTAAAAAAAAAGATTTAAAAATATTTTTTGTCTTTTAAAACAAAAGAGCCCTTAATTAACATTATTGTTATAGTCTACGACACGAAACAGCGGTTATGACCTTGAGTGCGCAGAAACCAATTTTGATAGAAAGTCTTCTTTTTTACAAGTGCGCAAAATAACGGCCATCACCATACTTTCGTGCCGCTAGCTGTACCTACTTGTCGCGTGTTAGAAATATTGTATTGCGTCTTTAAAAATCCAATTTACATGCATCTAAGTTTGTAGAGTTTTACTATCTTAAATAATATCATATTGTCGCCACAATCAGTGTAAATAGGCGGCGCTAGTTTCGTCGATATAGCCCCTTAAGTATTTATTTATTTATTATATATTTAAACTTTATTGCACAAAATTTGTTACAATATGCGAACTTAATGCCCAGGGTTAGTATTATATTTTTGTAATCCTCTGTGTCTGTGTTACAAGTGTTCAAGCTACATACACTCGGCGTCAAAAAATCGCACATCTGCGTAGTTTTCATACTAACGCGCTCATATCACGGCTTCGTATATAAAAAAGTAAAACATTTGATTGCAATATTTTTTACGTAACATGGTTTTTATATGCTCGTCTGTTAATCATGCTTCCTTATTAATTAATTAATTTTCCCAAAAACATAAAAAAGTAAATCAATGTTCTTGTCCCATACAATGTTCTATGGAGCTGAAAAACTGATTTACTTTTTAATTTTTTTGGACGAATCAAGTAAATTCCATGGATGATGAAAATGTTGGATTAAAAGACGAGCATATATTGGTAATGTTACCTTAAAAATATTGTAATAAAATGTTTTACTTTTTAATATACGAAGCTGTGATATGAGCGCGTTAGTATGAAAACTACGCAGATGTGCGATTTTTTTGACGCCGAGAGTAGTACGGAGTCAGGTCAATGTAAGAGATGTTGTGTGAATTAATTAATTTATTATTTATTATGTCCAGTGGCCGAACGCGTCAGAGCCTGTATACCAAGTTTTCCTAATCCTGACCTCGTTCACGCTCTCCTGGGGGGAGACCTGGTTCCTCGACTTCAGGGTTCTACCTCAAGAACTGCAGGCCAAGCAGATCCTGGAAACCATAGGTACGCATTGAATAGGCGTGACTACTGGCCCTAAAATTTTATGAAATTGATTGATGTTGCGGCGTGAAGCAGCTCCTGTGCTGTGTTTCGCCGAGTGAGTAAGGGTCCGGAGACCCATCGGCGTGGGGGGGGGGGGGAAGGGGATAAAAGGTTAGCAGCGCACTTGTGACTCCACTGGTGTTGCATGTGTCCATGGGCGGCGGCAATCGCTTACCATCAGGTGATCCGCCTGCTCGTCTGCTACCTATCACAGGTCGATCCGGCCCATTCATGCCGAAGCGTGGTTCTACCACAGTTAAATTTGGTTAGCATATAAAAGGTTATAGTGAGTTACTAGTGGCCCGCCCTCACTTCGCTTCGGGACCGTAATTCAGAAATGAACCGATAGATGGCGCTGTGTCCAATTACATCGCGCAAGCGTTTCGTGTTTTCGGTTTACCTATAAGCCTTGTCGTTGTCCATAGAAGTTATCTCTTTATAAATAGTATAGATTGGGATTTTGGTTTTACAGCCCACCATGGGGGCGCGTCAGAGAGGACCCCCTTGCTGCACCCCCATCGCCCCCCAGGGGTGCAGTCCACCTATGGGGAGTCTACGGTGAACTGGTTCTCGCCGGTGGAGACTCCAGAGTCCAGTCCTCGACCGAGAAGACCAGGGGAGCAGGTGATACTCACGCAGGATCAGGTGAGGGAAATAGAATTCATCATCATCATTTCAGCCAATAGACGTCCACTGCTGGACATAGGTCTCCCTCAAAGTTCTCCACACAGATCGGTCCTGTGCCACCCGCATCCAATGGACTCCCGCGACCTTTACCAGATCGTCGGTCCACCTGGTGGGAGGCCTGCCAAATAAAATATAATTACCGTAATAGAAATAGGTTTACCGCTGGAGAGCAACGCTTCGGCATGAATGGGCCTCGACTGGAGTGATACCACGGCCTCACAGAAGACCGGCGTGTAGCAGCGCGTGCGCTGTTTCGTCGGGTAAGTAAGTTATGGTGATTAGTCGGGGTTTTGCATATAAATAAATAATTAAATTTATTGAAAATCATTTTATAAGCAATACTTATTATAATCTACTTATACCACAAAATACATATTGACACAGAAGGCTGACTGCCCACTAAGAGCTTAAAATATGTCATGTACTCACGCATGCGCACTAATGGGCAAAAACGCCTTTTCGACCACATTAATCCTAACTAACTTATGACATAAGATTGTCAAACTGTCGAGGTCTATGTTAGAGGCCGCGCGCTTATGTACTCATGCCGGGCAACAACCCTAGCATATGTCAACGAACTCTTCTAAATTCAAAATCAGGTCAAAGTCTAACTTCTGTGTGTAATTATTTTGTGCTTATACTAAGGATGCTATTTTTATTAGTTGGGTGCCTGAACTAGGTAAATCCTGTATCTCAGGCGAAAACAAAAACTAAAAGAAATGGTCTTACATCTATATCTATATCTTTACTATTTATAAAGAGATAACTTCTATAGACAACGAAAGGCTTAGAGGTAAACCGAAAACACGAAACGCTTGCGCGATGTAATTGAGCACAGCGCCATCTATCGGTTCATTTCTGAATTACGGTCCCGAAGCGAAGTGAGGGCGGGCCACTAGTTCGAGATTAAAGTGCTTAAGGGGCTATACGAATGAAACTAGCGCCGCCAACCTATTTACACTGATTGTGGCGAAAATATGATATTTTTGAAGAAAATAAAACATTACAGACTTAGATCCAAGTAAATCGAATTTTTCGAGATGCAAAACAATATCTTTTACACGTGACAAGTAACAATAAAGTTCATTATTGCTAAAAACGGCCACTTTTAGCAATAATGAACTTTATTGTTACTTGTCGCGTGTTTTATATATTGTATTGCATCTTGAAAAATTCAATTTACTTTTATCTAAGTCTGTAATGTTTTGCTTTCTTAAAAAATATCGTATTTTCGCCACAATCAGTGTAAATAGGTTGGCGGCGCTAGTTTCATTCGTGTAGCCCCTTAATCCATTCATGCGCAAGAGGACTTTAGTCCAACTTATAATGTCGTTCTGATCAAGAGCATTACGTCAAACGTGATGTGCCTGAGTGTGGGTCAATTGGGGCCAATTGGTCCGCTAATCGGCATCCAATGTGGATAATTGAAGTCTATCGGTTTAACCTAATGGACCATATTTACTCGTACGACTATTGTGGTCATTATTAGATAGATAATCACATTTTATTTGGAAACACATGTAATTTTTACCCGACTACGGCAAAGCAAAAGGAAGGTTATTATTTTGACAGGCTATGTATGTATGTATGTAGGTATGTATGTAGGTATGTATGTATGTTCATCTGTTTCCACGTAACTTCTAAACTACTTATCAGAATTCGACAAATGACATATCATTATGTGGCGACATCTACCATCGCCCGAAGAAAAGAAGTTCGCCACTACAGTACCATCCGACTGTCAGCAGATGGCGCTAATTTGACTGTTCCATACAAGATGCAATTTCCCTTTCAATCCTACATCGCGAAAGCAAAGTTCGCATGTCTACTTGGAATATATACGACAAACCAAGATGGTACATAGGACCTTGGTCCCCGAGCCAATACCACCCGGCTCGGCGGAAGATCTTCCCTTTTCATGGGGAACATTCCATCCCCATAATTATAAGCGTCTTAATTGTTTAAGTCTTAACTTAAGGTAAACCGAAAAAGCGAAACACATGCGCGATGCAATCAACGCCCAGCGCCAACTATGGGTGCAACTTGGAACTAAAGCCACGACATCACGTATGAAAGAGGAGTTTGAGAGGGTGCTTTTCTCCTCTCTCTTTCGCACATGCCACCTAAAAGGTTGTTACCCTAAGCCACTCGACAATGTCTTCTCTTATCGTCTGGTTGTATGATATCTGATGATAAGTCATTGTAGTCATACACGTGCGAATTAATGCTGTAAATATCACGTGCGATTTTATTAATCGCTGAAATATAACAAACTAGCTTTTGACCGCGGCTTCGCTCGCGCTCCCCACTTCCCTAAAATAGGGGGTTAGAAATGGACAAAAAGTACTCTATGTTACTTTCCATCCCTTCAACTATCTCCACTTAAAAAATCACGTCAATTCGTCGCTCTCTTTGGCCGTGACAGAAAGACAAACATACAGACAGACACTCTTTCCCATTTATAATATTATTATGGATACTAGCTGTTACCCGCGACTTTGTCCGTGTTAAATAGTATATTATCTTTGGGTAGCATTTTTAGTTATTTAATAATTTTCACACCTTTCCCCCTTTTAACCCCTTACAACCCCCTTTTCGCAATAAAAAGTAGCCAATGTTCTTTCTGTGGATCTAGACCATCTGTATACCAAATTTCATTCAAATCCGTTCAGTAGTTTTGGTGTGAAAGAGTAACAGACAGACAGTGTTACTTTCGCATTTATATTAGTTAGGATAGTGACCCGCCCTTACTTCGTTTCGGATTAACAGTTCCACTGTCTACCAATAGGCGGCGCTAGACATTGTTTACATTGTGCTAGTGTTTCGCCATTTTGCTTTGTATATGTCGCAGTCATCTGGTTTAATCAGCTATTTGATTGGATGACTAGCGCGTTCATTGAATGGCGACGTTTAATTGAATGACTAAAGGACAACTCGTCAAGTTGTTTAATATAACGTTCAACTTCTTGACTGAACGTCATTTAGCATAGTCGTTGAATGGGATATAGCTGACTTTGTAATGTTTGATAAGTTCGAAACTTAAAAGATAACTAACTTTAGATAAAATAAAATATGAAACGACATAATAACACACATTAATAAGATTTTTTTCGCAAATAAAATATCAAAACAGTGCTATTTTATTCGATCTGTACCAGCTGTTTGACGCCATCTTTGTTTTGATGAGCACCAACGCCGCAGTGGAAAAAAATGAACTAAATTTACGTCCGCTATGGTCAAAGAGCTATGTTTCAATCCGCTAATTGGTTGGATGTTGAGTGAGGCTTGTTCATTCAACGTCGGTCTAGTCATTCAATTAAACGTCGCTATTCAATAAACGCGCTAGTCATCCAATCAAATAGCTGTTTCAACCAGATGACTGCGACATATACAAGGCGATGTCTATAGAATTTATCTCTTTATAAATAGTATAGATATATGTAGATTTATTTATTTATTATGAAATTTGAGCGACGACACTATAGATCGCCGCTCATGGTCATAGTCGAAATATCGGTAGGACAATGTAAACATAGCCATGGAATATACAGACTCATTCCTAACGAAACGTGTTACACAGTTTTAGATAATTTTTGATAACGTCGACCAAATAACTGATAAAGAGATATAATTTCACGTGTGGCTGCACGTTTTCGCTATAACATGCCTTTTTTAGGGTTCCTTATTAGACCCTTATACAGGGTGTATCTGTGAACATTTACATCCCTTTAACCACGTGTTCTATCAACCATTCTGAACAACATTTGTTCAACAACTTTTCTAAATTCTTCGTAAAAATTTTCGACTCCCCATACAAAATTAAACTTAAATTTAACTGTGGGAGAGCCACACTTCGGCATGAATGGGCCGGCTCGACCGGAGTGATACCACTGCCTCACAGAAAACCGGCGTGAAGCAGTCCCTGTGCTGTGTTTCGCCGAGTGAGTGAGTGTTGTACAGACCTCGCAGTAGACCAACTTGGCGTATCAGCCCGGAGTCGTCGAATGCGCGTGATAAATTTTCCAAACTTCTTTCGCACTCTTTGCTTCTTATATGCACGAAATTGACCGGATCATCCAGAATAATAAGCTCTCATTGCTTTGATGTCGACCTTCGGTTCTGGTGATGAGTCGTCATTTGTTTCGATGCAATCTCACAATCTTTCGTGTTGCAAATATGCTTTTAGCTGCATAGCGTCTTGTGGCATAATTATCGGCGACCGGTTAATCTTTGAATTAATGTCGTTTGCCACTATTTTGCAATATTTTCACGAATTTTTCACATTTGTGTCAAGAAGCAATTCGGCGTTGTTTTGTTTCAGCGTCTTTCATTTTGACGGGAAAATTTTTCACTTTTTCATTTTCGATCTTTTATATTTTACTTAAATTATTTTCGCGACAGGTAGGGTTCTTCTGGGCCCATAACCTGATATAATTAAACGAGGAATATACGAGTAAAATATATTTATAAAGAAATACATGTACACACACCGGAGGCTAATAGCAGAGAGTAATGTCAAAGAACATAGAGGTGCCACAGATATTATAGAAATATATCATAGATCAAAATAGGTTAGGCTCACAAATTAAATATTCCAACAGTGAGGTTACCGGAGGCCCACCCGGAGGGGAAGGGGATAAAAGGTTGGCAGCGTATTTGTAACTCCACTGGTGTTGCAAGTGTCCATGAGCGGCGGCAATTGCTTACCATCAGGTGATCCGCCTGCTCGTCTGCTATCTATCACATAAAAAAAAAGTTATCCACAACGAAGTTATAGCATAGGTAAATGGCTTGATTGGCTTCGAGAAAAGGATGGTACGGCCGTGCCGCTTTTTTGCTCGACTTGGCGAGGACACTCCCGTGCCCCCAGATTAAACAAAGCTCTTTGTTAAATAGTGCAATTTGAATTTATCAATAGATATTCTTTATTGCACAAATACAAAATACTGTTATGGTATTATCAGTTTTAAATTCAATTTGTATAATTCAGTATGTTGATATCTTTATTACTTATCCATGTTTTAAGAAGATAATTGATTCATTCAATAGACTTACGTAAGCGATGAACTTTTAAACCCGTTTATTAAAATAAAATGCATACATAGCGGCCATTATGATTTCAATAAAGCTTTTTTATAGAAAAAAATCGCCTTGCCCGAGTCGGGTTCGCTTATTATGGGTTCCGTAGTAGCTGTGTTTCGCCGAGTGAGTGAGGGTACCGTATACCTAATTGGGGAAAAGTTTTTTTACCAATGTTTTCGTGTTTTTTTTATGTGATAGGTAGCAGGCGAGCAGGCGGATCACCTGATGGTAAGCAATTGCCGCCGCCCATGGACACTTGCAACACCAGTGGAGTTACAAGTGCGCTGCCAACCTTTTATTCCCTTCCTCCCGAGTAGGCCTCCGGTACCCTCACTCACTCGTCGAAACAAAGCACAGGGGCTGCTTCACGCCGGTTTTCTGTGAGGCAGTGGTATCACTCCGGTCGAGCCGGCCCATTCATGCCGAAGCGTGGCTCTCCCACAGTTAAAATTGTTAAAAGTGATTAAGGAATCTTACGATGGCATGATAAATTAAAAATAATTCGTCTTGCCTATTTGGCGTGAAGCGCATTTATGATATTAATTAGCATGATATCTAGTAAATAATAATTATCATAGTTTATCCGAACGAAGTTGCCTCATTGTCCTATATTTTACTATCGCATCATGTCTCTGTCTATTACGGTCGCTAGTGCTGTTACCTATATCGATAACTGGACTGAGCCCGTAACGATGATCGCGCAGTTTTTTAGTCCAAGCATTTCATTATACATTTCACGTCTTTTGAGTACCGTTAAGGGTGATTTTCCAAAAAAAAGAAATGTATAGCGTACTTTTGATTACAAGTAATAACTCTTATCTCTAAACAGTACAGTCACTATAGTCAGAGTTGACGGACTTTCAAACAAACTTCATACCTTTTATCTTTTTACCCCCTTAAAGTTTATTTTGTATTTACAAACTTATCTATAAGTAAATAGTGGCTAGCTCTCATTTCGTTTCGGGACAGAAGTTCCACTGTCCACCAATAGATGGCGCTGGGTGTTAATTGCAAGTGTTTCGCCTTTTTGTTTCATAAATATGGATTAGCGATGTCTATAGATTTAATCTCTTTATAATTAGTAGGTATTGATAATAATTACAAGGTTGAAAACTCAAAATCAACAAATGAGGGTTTTTGCAAATGCAAAATCCGATAGATGGCGTTACGTTGGCGTCAGGTCCAACTTTGACGATATTGGTTGTTTCATAACATAACTTCATAATTTTGACATGATACCAATCTACTCGTTGTTGGACCTGACGTCAACGTATTGCCATCTATCGGATTTTGCATTTGCAAAAACCCTGCGCAAGAGGGCGACCTTGAGCGCGCGGCGGACGCGGGCCAGCGGCAGGCCTGTCCAACTCCGCGTGTAGGTATCGAACTTGCAAGTACATGCGGCGTCCCCTCCGGAGGGGCCAATTAGTAGAAAATCACGAACGAGCGGCGACGCACGCGCGACAGTGCTTGCGATAGAAAGAGGACGCACTTCTAGGTATGAATAATGGTAGGCATTGAACGCTGGGCGGTCGGAATTTCAACGTTATGTTATGGTAGCCTGAGTCTTAATTTCCATAAACGGTTTTTAGGAGTGGGTCTTCTGTACCTTGTGCTATTAAGTATTCTGTGCCAGCGGCAACAGCCTCCTGGCTGTTGTAGCAGACAGAATGGATGGTCCATTTTTGGGACACTTAATGACTCTGCACACTCCGATCCCCAATAATAATAACTGGATGTATTAACATAGTTCATTAAGTTACTCGTATGAAATGTTACTGATCTCTATGGATGAATATCTGAAATAAATGATTATTATTATAATTTATTGCGGATAAGGCAGTTCAAAAAAATCGCTGAATGACATTTTAAATATTGATATTTATCGATAACTGTGCATCCCTACAGTCACGTGTGCGATAGTGTATGACTGTATGAGAGCGACGCGCATGCGCCAAGGCTAAAAACATCGTACAGTTAGCATTGGCCTGTCTGTCAGTGAACACGTCTCGTGTCGTGAGTGCGATCTATGTTTTAAGTGTTTTTTCATTGATATAATCTCTATACGCAAATCTATACTGACAACATTTGAAAATGTGATCCCAATAGCGCTTTCTTAAGTAGTTTTACTAAAACCAAAATGAAAATCTTTTTTTTTTGTTCAGTTATGTCCATAAAGAACGTTTATCAATGTCAAATATGTAATCTACCGCTGATTCGGAAAGTCAATTTCTAACAAGAAGAAACAGCAAGAAAATCAGTTACTCTTTTCAAATTTGTAATCATTACAATTTATTAAAGAATACTTTTTTTGCCCGATTTCAATCATAGACGCTTTTGCTCTGTAGTGGGACAGTATACATATAGGCCGATACTTTACTTTACTTTTTTGTAACTACAATTCAATTTTTGACATTGAACAAATTGCAATATGAACGTCGACTTACGTATTTTATCTGTATTTACTCTTGTTATCTGTAACACAAGTGCTTGGGCTACTTAGTACGGAATTAGGTCAATTTAATCGAAATATTTGAAACATATTTTTGCTCGACCCGGGAATCGAAACGGCCTGGTACTTGAACCAATGGACCAACGGGCGGGCAACTGTGGTAAAGATGAGGTTTTTAATGTTCGCCAAACAATGCCATTGTATGCAGTTTAAGTCTTAGCGTGTGTAAGACTTCCTTTTGTATTCGTACCTTGCCCTTTGGAACGGAAAACAATAGTCTTTAAGTTACCGATTTGTTAAATTGGAAAGTATCATAAATAAGGTAGATTATAGTTAATTAGCTGCCAATTAACTATAGTTTATAGCTGCTGTTCACCCGCGTAAATAAATTAATTGTTATATTTTGGAATCGATATATAGATATTCTTATTGCATATTTTAATTACAGAACTTAATGCTAATATGGTCATTTAGAAATACAATGTCTTATAAATTAGATGGGCTACTGGAGTTCGCCGATTCATTGCGTAGCCCACTTTTAGTGACTTTTTTCCATGGCGCCTACAAATTTTCTGAGACGCCTAATGGCGTCAGCCGCCACATAGCAATCCTAACTAATATTATAAATGCGAAAGTAACTCTGTCTGTCTGTCTGTTACTCTTTCACGCCAAAACTACTGAACGGATTTAAATGAAATTTGGTATGCAGATGATCTAGACCCTGAGAAAGAACATAGGCTACTTTTTATTGCGAAAAAAGGGGTTGTAAGGGGTTAAAAGGGGGGTAAAAAGTTACTTTTCCACGCGGACGAAGTCGCGGGCGGCCGCTAGTAAATCATAAAACGATTAAAACAGGCTTAATCTACGTGACAAATAATGATAACTCTGTTAGATAGACCTCTCTTAATAGCCATTCCGTAGAGATTCAGAGGAATTCTTTAAGACGCCATTTGTCTTTATACACCATACGCAAAAAATTTAAATGACGCCTTAAGGCGTCATCCGCAATGAATCAGTTAAAAAGTACCAAACAAACCCTGACCTTACCCGTTTTATGTTTAATGTACAATGTTACAAAGTTAATCTACGATAAATGTATTAATTATTACAAATTTACCTATTTTTAATGAGAAGTTAATCCACTTATAATAATCCTGAAAGGAATTAAAACTATAATAATCTTCACTTCGTCCTGTGATTAATTTAAACGTTGTTGTTTTCATTGATGGATGGGTAGAATTAAATGATAATAAATATCAAACAAATTAACTATATTAACTTTCAAACCTTTTATTAAAAAATGTTCCAAACTTGGAACTGATTCCAAAGTAGCTTAAGCATTTATAAACTAAACCGATAACTTAACCAAACAGATGAGCACTAAGCCAAACTGATTTTCGCTATGCCAAATCGAATCGCGCTATGCCAAACCGATTTGCGCTATTCTAAACCGATTAACGCTAATGCCAAACCAATTTGTGCTTTACCAAACCGATTTAGGCTATGCTAAATCGATTTGCGTTATGCCGAACCGATTTGCGTCATGCTGAACCGATTTGCGCTATGCTAAATCGATTTGCGCTATGACAAACCGATTTACGCTATGCTAAACCGATTTGCGCTATGCTAAACCGATTTGCGCTATGCCAAACCGATTGTTCTATGACTACCAAAGCCTTTGTCGTAAGTCAAACTTGTTTTTTGTAAGTCAAATTTCTTTGCCTTACATCTAATCAAAATTTGCCTATGACAAGTTATTTGGTTGATAGGTATACTATACATATATCTTTCAATATCTTTTCGATAATATTTTAATTATGTGGGTTAAACTAACGGAGGCAAGTGTAAATTCCAAATACATTATGTCATTTCGCATCTGTCAAATGAGTTTAAAAAATGTATTGGAAGTTGACATTGACATCTGTCAGTTTAGTTGACATAATTAAAATCTAAGTTTAACTTATATTGAACAGCAAAATAGTGTTGTGCCTTGAATAAAAGTTTTGGAAAAGAATCCAAAATGGCGGCATCAGCTGAGATCAAGCCAAGTCAATACCATGACATGGAGAAACATGTAAAAGACCTGGAGAATATACGGTCTGATGAGGAATTGGATAGAAAAGTGAATAGTATGAGTCGATTTGGCTTCTCCATTGGAAATTGGATGACATATCTATTTAATAAGGATGTGGAAGAAGAGTTTAACGCCGTGTGGTTGACAGTAAGTTTATAATCTACCGGTTTTTTTTGCCGATTTTTTTTTATTGCTGAAGTAGGCGTCTCGGTAAACGTAGTGTAGGACGACCTCAGGCCAGATGGAGTGATGATCTGCGCAAGAGGGCTGGCTGGAGCTGGATGCGAGTAGCCGAAGATCGATCAAAGTGGCGAGCATTTGGAGAGACTTATGTCCAGCAGTGGACTGCAACAGGCTGATGATGATGATGATGAAGTAGGCAGACGAGCATGCGGCCCATCTGATGGTAAATGGTAACCACCGCTCATAGACAACAAATTGGAATTGAATTGGGGGAGTAGCGCGTTTTTATTATGATACAGGTGGCAGACGAGCCGACGGATCACTTGATGGTAAGCGATTAACACAAGTCGTGTCACAAGTGCGCTGCTTACCTTTTACCCCTTCCGCTGGATTGGGCTTCCGGTACCCTCACTCACGCAGCGAAACACAGCGCATGCGCTGCTTCACGCCGGTTTTCTGTGAGGACGTGGTATTATTCCGGTCGAGCCGGCCCATTCATGCCGAAGCGTGGCTCTCCCACTGATAAATGTTACTTGTATTTATTTAATGTTACAATCACTGAATATTTTAAGTTCATAGTAACCCCCTTTCCCCTCAAATGTACCCTCCGGTTGCCTCCGCCGGTCTTCTTCTCTGAGGCCGTGGTATCACTCCGATTGAGCCGGCCCATTCATGCCGAAGCGTGGCTCTCCCACAGTATTTTTTTTTGAAGCTTTACTTTTACATTAGACGACCCGTTTGGTTCAGTGGTAGTGAATGCTGCGTCTGGGCCAAGGGTTGCGGATTCGATCCCCGCACAGTACGAACATTTGTGTGCATGAACATGTTTGTTTGTATTGGTCTGGGTGTTTTCTATGTATTATAAGTATGTATTTACAAAAGAAAAGTACTATACGTATATATTTGTAATTCCACTGTTGGTTCTGATATCTGTAACACAGGTGCTTGAGCTACCTATCTCAGAGTCAGACCAATGTATGTGATGTAGTGAAATATTATTATTATTTGTATCTCTCCTACGGGAAATCACGGCACGGAGGCCGGTCCTTTTGGAAGGCGTGCGTGGGGATACAGATCCAACACGTAGAGGCCCCTTTGAGACACAATAATGAAAATGGGGATGTGTACACCTAGCGGCTACTGACTCTGTTTGTACTATTGAAGAGATACAACCAAAGACAGCACCCGCTACGTGCAAGGACTATTGCAGATAAGATGGGAACTAAACCGGGACTATGGAGGGGGTATTGCTGGACTGGTTGCCGGGATATTGATGAGACAACGGGACGCCTGCCATATCAAAAGTCTCATCTATGATAATCATAGCAGGCGGTGACTTGCCGCACACTAAATGGGCCCCCTATCAAAGCTGCCAGTTGGCAGCGAGGCGGGCAACATTGGCGTGAGCGGCTAAGGTTGTCGAGAGGTGAGACTGCGGGGCGCCAGATCCCTATGTGCTAAGCACCGGTCAGCAGGCCCCCGGCGTTATGACATTTAACACTTCCAACCTGGAGCATAGGTTCTGCTCTTGCAACTCCACTCCGGCCGGCTGGTTAAGGCAAGCCAGGAGGTGAGGGTCAAAGGAGAATACGGACCCTCCGGAGTATCGGGGTCCGTGGTGTCGCCACACACCAACAGCTCGCCACAAGCTGCCCTGATGAGAGTTGTTGTTCTTCGTTAGCGAAGATCACCAACTCTCACCAGCGGGCGATGGGGTCGTCACATCCCTATATTATTATTATATTATTACATTATTTGTCCACAGATAGACGAGTATAAGTCTCAAGCGGAGGAGAGTATGCAGAACGCTTGGCGAGTGATCCATCTCCCCAACTGGGTGGTAGAGAAACGAGGCTCCAACGGCGACGTGGTCGAGTCTAAGAGGACGGAACTCTTCGGGAAGGTGTACAGGTTCACGGTGAGTAAGCCGCCCGCGACTTCGTCCGCATGGAAAAGTAACTTTTTACCCCCCTTTTAACCCCTTACAGTCCCTTTTTCGCAATAAAAAGTAGCCTATGTTCTTTCTCAGGGTCTAGATCATCTGTATACCAAATTTCATTTAAATCCGTTCAGTAGTTTTGGCGTGAAAGAGTAACAGACAGACAGAGTTACTTTCGCATTTATACTATTAGTTATGATTTATTTATTTGAATTCAAAAAACACGGCAATTGCCAATTACATTAGTTGAAGTAGAGTACTTAAATTAATAAAATCGAAATAATAAACTATTTAATTCTAATTGATTGTGATGCAATCAATCAATCAAAACATTTATTGCCTCAGTTACATGTAGGTTTTAGATACATACATGTAACCACCAAAGTCACTTCAATACTAACAAGTCTTCCATACATTGTTTTAACCCCCATTTCACCCCATTAAGACGAAGGGTACGGCACTCTAGCGCCGCCAATTGATTTAAATTTATAGCTACTAAGCCGGATCTATTATTACCTATCACTGAACCCTAGCCTCTCGGCAGACACTTATACTAAGCTATTTATTGAATAACTCTGCACAACTTTTTGGCCTGTTTTTGTATTCGAAATATTGATTAACGCCAAAAGCACTTTTGGCGTTAAACAATTTTTCGAATCAAGCCTAGGGGCTGGGGTTCAGTGATAGTGAATAATAGATCCGGCTTAGTAGCTATAAATTTAAATCAATTGGCGGCGCTAGAGTGCCGTACCCTTCGTCTTAAGGATTGAATTTAAAAACAACTGATGTAGGTCCATTTTTATTTTTGACTAGCTTTTGCACCCACTTCCCTTAAATGGGGGGTTAGAAAGGGATAAAATGTTACTCACAATCCCTTCAACTATCTTGTCAATTCGTCGCTCCGTTTTGCCGCGAAAGAAAGACAAACATACAGACAGATAGACACACTTTCCCATTTACAATATTAGTATAGTATGGACAAATCATTATTAAAATTTTCAAATATCTAACTTCCATACTAACATAACTTTTCACCCCTCTAATTGATGATGTGAATTTTGTAAAACCCCTTCTAAGTGCGCGCCTTTGCCCTGCAGTGGGACAGTATAAAGGCTGATACTTTACTTTATTATATTACAGTTAAATAATATAATCTTACGTTACTTTCCAGGGTATAGTGGAGTGCCCCCCAAAATTCCTCTTCGAAGAGTTCAAAGACAACCTCACAAAGCTGCCGGAGTGGAATCCCACCATTTTGAAGAGTGAACTAATTAAGGTAATTTACTTTCAACTAGTGACCCGCCATTTTGTTTCGGAACGCTGGTGTTTCGCTTATTCGGTTCATCTATAAGCGTTGTCCTTGTTTTCTTACCGTAAAAGGTCAAACACCGTAGTTTATATATTCAATGTATATTCTTCTTTAGAATACATTTTAATACTATGACGTTTTACTCACTTAAATAAGGTTAATTATTAGCCTATACTGTCCCACTGCAGGGCAAAGGCCTCCATCATAGAAATCAAGTCATCGCTACTATGATGGGATTAGGCTTAATCACCACGCTAGCCTAATTGGTGATCACAAATCTGAGCCATGTTTGAAAAATTCGAATCATACGTTTGTTCGACCCAGGAATTGAACTCAGTAGGCCTAACATGCGCACCGCGACAAAATTTTGTCGACTCGTTCGCGAGAGCGCATCTTTCTATCCCGCTCATCGCTCAGTCAGGTGAGCGAGAAGCAACTTGCGCCGACACAATACGAGTGTTGACAAACTATCTCGCGACGCGCATGTTAGCCCGGCAGGACCCCAAGATGTCCCGGTACTTAAACTACTATACCCAAAACTATAATTCGAGACCAAAAAATCTACTACAATGTTGCTACTGCAATAAAATGATCGTACCATAGTATAACCCTTTTTTCTCAATACACTAGCTGATATAATTTATTTATTGGTAATTTTGATTCTATAGTAAATACAAGACGCTTTAATAAAAACTTAATCATCCGTAATTTTATTTTTCAAAGATGTTATTGCGCTTGTAACACTTCAGGTGGTAATAACATTTGGTATCTACCCACAACATTTTAACAATGTATGGAAACTTGACAGTTTAGTCTGCATAATAAGAAAAATAATGCCAAAAAGGTTGGCGAAACCTAAAAACGTCACTAGAGAATGACATAAGTGACTTAACCAGATTTGACAGTGACGTATCTGTCGGTAGATTTTTTGGTCTCGAATTCCAGTTTAGAGTATAGACCAACGGGGTGTTATTCAGAAGATGAATCAATGATTTTCAATCTTTTTGTCTATCTGTATCACAGTACACTTATATTGTTTTCCAGGAAATAGGCGACGGCATAGACCTATCCTACCAGGTGACAGCGGGCGGCGGTCGCGGCATCATAGCGCCCCGCGACTTCGTCATACTGCGGCGTTGCGCGGGCTTATCACGGGAAGGGCGGGTGGTGGACGAGGAGCCCTACAGCTACATCAGCAGCGGGGTTAGCGTCACCGTGCCCGGGTACCCGCCGCACAGGGATATGGTCAGGTAAAGAAGCCTCTCAACGCTTCATACAATCCAATAACACCTCACTCACACACTCATCAAATCAACACACCCTCCACGTTCGACAAAACACACCACACATTCGTCAAAACACACCCCTCCATTCAACATTGGTCAAAACACCTCCACATTCGTTAAATCACCCTTCTTGAACATACGTCAAAACACCCCCACATCCGTCAAACACCCCCAAACACACCCCACATTCATCAAACACTCCCCATATTCCTCACCATAGACCTTGGGTGGTCCTCTGACTCCTATGGTCAAAATCCCCCGCGACTTCGTCATACTGCGGCGTTGCGCGGGTTTATCACGGGAAGGGCGGGTGGTGGACGAGGAGCCCTACAGCTACATCAGCAGCGGGGTTAGCGTCACCGTGCCCGGGTACCCGCCGCACAGGGACATGGTCAGGTAAAGAGGCCTCTCAACACTTCATACAATCCAAAAACACCCCACCTTCACACTCATCAAATCAACACACCCTCCAAATTCGACAAAACACATCCCACATTCGTCAAAACACACCACACATTCGTCAAAACACACCACACATTCGTCAAAACACACCACACATTCGTCAAAACACACCCCTCCCTTCAACATTGGTCAAAACACCTCCACATTCGTTATGGGTGTTTCTAAGTTAAGAGGTACTTTCAATGGCAACGACAAAAAATACCTTTTTTATGCCATAAACTTTATAAATAATCTATTTATCACTTAAAACTAAATGTTTCCTACGTGGTCACTTAAATTTATTGCAGAAATGTACGTAATTAAGTCACAATAAGCCCTAATATAAGAAAAAGATCTCTCCCCTGGTCTGTCCCCAAACCGACTTTTTATATAAATCAGCAATTATGAATCTATTAAAATTCAATAATTATTTTAAACTCTTTAATTTTATAAGGACAGTAAACTTAGTAATAGTATCTTCCATGTAAAAATGCTTTTATTCAAATTCTTTAAATAAAATATTAACACTGAAATTTGTCCTAAGAATCTCGTGTCTCGTCCCCTGGTCTTTTGTTTTAGTTCAAAAATTGGTTTTGCTGTTCTAGTCTGTAGAAGTCGTGACCTTGAATGCATAGTGTGGAGCGTGAAGTTAGCATTAAGCGGCGCATAAGCAACTGCGCCGCCCATATTGCCGGCCATTTCGATCACGCCACTCGCTGAGTAGAGAAGTGTTGAGTGAATGCAGTCTTTCCTCTGGTTAGTTTTAAATGGCAAATTTTCGTTAAAATACTACCATGTGCTTAAATATTTACTATGAATTAGTGTGTTTATTGTTACGTTTGTGTGTGAATTACGTGCGCGAAATACTTTTACGGCTATTTTCATTTCCATCGAAAATATATCTCCCCTGGCGTATTTCCCCTGGCTCTTTTGATGGCAGGGGAGATGCTTAATGTCCAGGGGAGATACATTTTTTACTTGTTTCCATTAATACTTCTAGTTTTCTCTAAACCTTTACTAGGTTTTATGCTTATCTTAGCTTTAAAATGCAATATTACGGTTCTTTAAAGAAAATTGGCACCTTGCAAAATAATTATCTCTGGCTGAGGCTCTGAATAAGTCTATCTCCAAGCTCGTGAAGACGTGACCTCTGAAGTTCCAATATAATCTCAATACAGAGAACAATTGAGCAGAACCGGGGGTCTAAAGTCTTCGTACAACAGCTTGGAAGGAGCCATCTGTCGAAGTTGACCAAAACAAACGAAGAAGTCGTCACGTCAAAGCCAGAGGTTCTATCGGAAGTTTACACCTTCTATAGTCAGTTATACGCGTTGCACTCACCCCACCCTACGCCGGATGAGAAGAATTCAAGAGCCACATTGAGCTGCCATACGACGGAGGATCTTCCCGACATCAGCTTGGAGGAGATCGAGGCAGCTCTTGTGGGCGACTTAAAAATGAAAAAGCCCCGGAAGAAGACGGAGTCACAACCGAGCTTTTGAAAGCAGCCGGCAAGCCGGTGCTGAAGGAACTTCGGCGTATACTCAGTTTCCTTTCTCCGGGAGAACTTCTAGGGGGTGGCAGCGGAGCTTGGTCGTATTGTTCTTCAAGAAAGGCGACAAAATTGGTGGACTATGAAAAAACTTTTAACTCCGTCGAGACCTGCTCTGTTCTAGAGGCCTTGTAGAGGTGCCAAGTCGATTGGCGATATATCGAGGTGTTGAGGTGTCTGTATGACGCCGCTAATATGTCCGTAGTATTCTAAAATGGCCAAACCGGGCCTGTCCTGCTGCGAAGTGGTGTGAGACAAGGAGATGTTATATCTCCGAAACTCTTCTCCGCTGCGCTACAGGACATGTTCGGAACGCTTAACTGGAAAAAGCGTGGAATCAATATTAATGCCGAGTATATGTCACACCTACGATTTGCAGACGACATCGTCATCTTGGCGGAAAAACTACAAGACTTAGAAGAGATAGTGAGCAGCCTGGCTGAATCTTCCAAACAAATCGGTCTTCGGATGAACTTGGATAAAACCAAGGTCAATGAGCTCGTTGATCCGGGACCGATCGCTGTTAATAGAGTACCTCTCGAAGTTGTTCAGGAATATTTCTATCTAGGACAAATGCTCCAATTAGGCAGAAACAACTACGGAGAGAGAAGCCAATACAATAATTCAGCTAGACTGGGCAGCATTTGTTAAGCTTCGTCAAGTCTTCTCGTCACCAATCCCTCAAAGTCTTATGTCGCAAATCTTCGACCAGTGCGTCCTCCTGGTCATGACTTAGGATGCCGAGACGTGGATACTCACAGCTGGACTAGTCCACCGGTTTAAAGTCGCTCAATGAGCTATGGAAAGGGAGGGAGAGGGACTCGGAGTATCTCTGAAAGACCGCATCAAAAATGATGTAATTCGACAGAGAGTTTAGTTTTTGTTGCTTTTTATGATTGTTTTTCAAGTTTTGTACCTAGCATATAGGAAACAATAATTTTATAAGCATAGAAGACTACTAAGAAATGAAGTCTGATTATGAATAATTCATAATTAAAATAAATAAATATGATTCTTAAAAATAACCTTGTTTTTTATGTCTTCAATGTTCATAAAGTATCCTCCCCTGTACACCTTGTATCTCCCCTGTATCGCGTATTTCCCCTGGTCACTTATAAAAAGAGATAAAACCAACAAATTGACTGGCCACTTTGTAAACGTGTTTACCGAAGCAGTTTACATAAAAATAATGTATACTTAAGTAAAAAAATAAAGAAAAAACCCGTGCCGCCTTTTCATACAACGAGTTACCTCTTAACTTAGAATGACCCTTATATCACCCTTCAAATACGTCAAAACACCCCCACATTTGTCAAAACACTCCACATTCCTCAAAACACACCTCAAATTCGTCAAAACACCCCCACATCCGTCAAACACCCCCAAACACACACCCCACATTCGTCAAAACACCCCCACATTCATCAAACAGTCTCCATATTCTTCACCATAGACCTTGGGTGGTCCTCTGACCCCTATGGTCATAATGCCCCGCGACTCTCGTCATACTGCGGCGTTGCGCGGGTTTATCACGGGAAGGGCGGGTGGTGGACGAGGAGCCCTACAGCTACATCAGCAGCGGGGTTAGCGTCACCGTGCCCGGGTACCCGCCGCACAGGGATATGGTCAGGTAAAGAGGCCTCTCAACACTTCATGCAATCCAAAAACACCCCACTCACACACTCATCAAATCAACACACCCTCTACATTCGTCAAAACACTATCACAATGTGGGGTACATTCGTCAAACACCCCCAAACATACCCCACATTCGTCAAAACACACCCCGCATTCGTCAAACATCCACACATTCGTCAAAACACACCACACATTCGTCAAAACACACCACACATTCGTCAAAACACACCCCTCCCTTCAACATTGGTCAAAACACCTCCACATTCGTTAAATCACCCTTCAACATACGTCAAAACACCCCCACATTCCTCAAAACACCCCCCACATTCGTCAAAGTACTCCCCACATCCGTCAAAACACCCCCTACATTCGTCAATACATCCCCACATCCGTCAAAACACCCCCACATTCGTCAATATAACCCCCACATTCGTCAAAACACCCCCACATTTGTGTTAACACCCCCTACATTCGTCACAACACCCCCTACAATCGTCAAAACACATCCCACATTCGTCAAACACCCCCAAACACACCCCAAATTCGTCAAAACACCCCCATATTCGACCAAAATACCCCCACAATTGTCAAAACACCCCCCACATGCGTCTAACATCGCCATATTTGTCCGAACCCCCCCCACCCACATTTGTCAAACGTCACATTTTTTTACATGATTGTTTATGTTCCCAGAGGTCACAATAAAGTGGGCTGCTGGTTCATGAAGCCGATCAAAGCGAAGACTGGAGGCGGCAAGATAGAACAGCACACCACCTTCCAGTGGCTGATGTGCTGCGATCTCAAAGGTAAGGTTCATTTGGGTTGTTCCACTAATCCCCATTGATAATCCCCATTAATGGGGATTTGTGCATTCGTTGTAAAATTTTGTCTACAAATCCCCATTATCAACTCGATAGGCATTCAATGGGGATTTGTGGACAAAATTTTACAACGAGTGTACAAATCCCCATTAATGGGGATTATCAATGGGGATTACTGGAATAACCCGGTTCTTGGCGCCAAGCGGCCATGTTAAGGAGCTACAATGAAGAAAATCAAAATATCTTTATTCAATTTAATTCCTTTACAGAACATTTATAAATGTCAAATTTTATAATCTACCGCTGATTCGGAAGGTCAATTTTTACCGAGAAGAATCAGCAAGAAACTCAGTAGAACTTAATCTAAACTATATAAAAAACCAGATATCTGCAGAATTGAGCAGTGCCAACCTAGGATAGTCAAACTTCTTTAACAAACCTTAATGTACGATTATTTTCAGGTAAAATACCCCAGTTCGTTTTGGACGCAGCCTTCGCTTCCGTGATGTTGGACTACATAGTACACGTTCGTAAATTCGCCGCTCAGTGCAAGGCACAAGGTAAATTCTAGCCAGATCAAGCCACTAACAGCTTACTAGCTGTTTCAACTGTGAGATAGACTGTTTCAACTGTGGGATAATCTGTTTCAACTGTGGTATAGACTGTTTCAACTGTGGGATACACTGTTTCATTTTCAATATGGCCGGTTTCGAAGCAGAATGGACTGTTCCATTTATTATATTGCCTATTTCAACTGCAGAATGGACTGTTTCAACTGTGAATTTACGTTAGACTGTTTCAATCATGTAATAGACTTATTCATGTATAATAATGTGACCAAGAGTGTTTCAATTTTGGGAATGGACTGTTTCAGCTGTGAGTTTGCGTGTTTCAGTTTCAGTATAGACTGTTTCAGTCATGTCATTGACATTTTCGTGTATAATATTGTGAGATAGAATGTTTCACTTGTGAGAATGGACTGTTTTAACTGAATTGGCGTGTTCAAGTGTCAGAATAGACTGTTTCAATCATGTAATGGACTTCGTGTACAATATTGTGTGATGAGAATGTTTCAACTTTGGGAATGGACTTTTTCAACTGTGAATTTGCGTTTTTCAGTTACTGGTTAGACTTCAATTATAGAATGGGTATTCGTTTATAATATAGATTATTTTAATTATGGGATGAATTCTAACGAATATTTTAACTGTTGGATAGAATTTAATTCGGGACATGACTGTAGAATGTAATTTTTACTGGGATAATAGTGATGTATGTTAGATTTTGCATTTCGTGAAAAAAATACTATTACAATTTGTAAAAATAAGGCCTGCCGTGTGAAATGAAATAAACGATGGTTTTTGCAAATGCAAAATCCGAAAGATGGCGTTACGTTGAGGTCAGGTCCAACAACGAGTGGATTGGTTACATTTTGACGTTCATGTCTAATTTATGAAGTTATGTTGTCAATGTTGGACCTGACGTCAACGTTACGCCATCTATCGGATTTTGCATTTGCAAAAACCCTCATTGTGTATATTATGATTAATAAGTGATCGGAAATTCGGACGCTTATTTACCTATACTTGATTTTTTAATATTACTATGTATAAAGAGGTAAATTATATAGACAACATCAAGACTTATAGTTGTAACGGACGCCTAGCGCCATCTATTGCTATTTCTTGAAACTGATGTACCGAAAGTGAGGGCGGGTCTCTAGTAATAGATATAAAGTGACAAAATACATATTGACACAGAAGGCTGACTGCCCACTAAGAGCTAAAAATATGTCATGTACTCACGCATGCGCACTAACGGGCAAAAACGCCTTTTTGACCACATTAATCCTAACTTATGACATAAGATTGTCAAACTCTTCGAGGTCTGTGGTAGAGGTCGCGCGCTGATGTACTCATGCCGGGCAACAACCCAAGCATAAATGTCAACGAACTCTTCTAAATTCAAAATCAGGTCAAAGTCTAACTTCTGTGTCAATATGTATTTTGTGATAAAGGGGTAGTTTTTTAATATAAGATCGCAAATACATACAGACGAGTCATTCATTGTGTATAAAACATTTATATAACAGCTAAATTTTTTGAAGTTTGGGTAGATAAGAGCTCGAATTTCCGATCTCTATTGATAAGAATCAACTGTGAAAAGTGAAATTAATTATAATATTAACGTGCCTCTAAACATTTTGTAAATAAATTAGATAGCTTTTTTAAATCGGCATACACATTATAATAATATAAAGGGGGTATCTGTGAACGTTTACATCCCTTTAACCACGTGTCCTAACAACCATACAGATCAACATTTATTTTGTCCTATGACTTTTAAAACTTCGCATAAAAAAATCCATACAAAATCAGTCACGTGACTTGATAATTTAAAATTAAAATAAACAAAATTATTAATTTTGTATGGAGTTGAAAAAAATGTTCGATGCATTTCGGAAAGTTGTTGAACAAATGTTGTTCAGAATGGTTGGTAAAACACGTGGCTAAAGGGATGTAAATGTTCACAGATACACCATAGGTAGGTTGCGGCAAATAAGTCTGGCAATGGCCTTGATAAATTTGAGTACAAGTGTACAAACGTCCCCACTACTTACGTGCCGCGGCCTGTACTCTTAAAAAAAAGAAATATTAAACGCTCAATGTACGGAAATTGTATGCTTTAAACTGATTAATATGACCAAAAAAACTATATTTCAATGGGGGCTATCGCGTGTGGAAAATCCGCTAGATGGCGTAATTGGGTATTTGACTAATCTCGATATAGTAAAAAAGATTGATACTCTATCAAAATATTGGTAAATAAGAACCAATGACCAACATTTTCAATTAAAAATATAACGTCTAGCTGGTTTTGTGAGCGTTCAAAGTTTCATGGGCAAGTCCATTTATAAAGTATAAAATTTTAAAAAAAATTATATCATTGAACTGCCCGTACATTTTCCACCAACTTTTATTATAAATCCATTTACTTAAACGTAACATTTGATATAGCTACCAAACAAAATTTACTAGACGCGCATACAGAAGTTTGAGTTGTGACGTCACAATTCAATAGCCATTTGTATAGAGCCTTTTTGGGCTTGCCCAAAATATGTGCTCTTAAAGTTGTGATATCTCAGGTTATTCAAATGAGAATCAAGTGATTCTTTCAACGAAGTTTCTTAAATTGAGGCGTCTTTTGATTAAACACATAAACAAATTTTTGTCAAATACCCAATTGAGAACTGAGGTCCATCTACA
Organism: Cnaphalocrocis medinalis; assembly: GCA_014851415.1. NCBI lineage: Eukaryota > Metazoa > Arthropoda > Insecta > Lepidoptera > Crambidae > Cnaphalocrocis > Cnaphalocrocis medinalis. The sequence continues at coordinate 7,423,863 of CM026301.1, read as the reverse complement.
CGGTGATTGGTTATTTTTAATGTGAGATGTCAATGTCACTAAACAACCAATGACGTCGAAGTTGGACCTCAGTTCTCAAGTACGCCATCTAGCTTTTTTACACGTTTGTGCTCCCATTTGTGCCTTATAATGCGTCAAGAAAGGCATGAAAACAGTTTTACAGTGGCGCCATCTATGAATATCATGATTTTATTGACGAATTATACGGTAGCATTTTTGAGTTACTAATTAGCCTGAGCACTTAACAGATAAGCTAAGTTTTAAAGTTAACAGACAACAAAGGAAATCACAAATATCAATACTTATACTCTGATTTTTAATTATGTAGAGTAAACTAATAGATGTCAATGTGTCATCCCCATACATTATCACTCAATTTGACAGATGCAAAATGTGTGGATACATGACATTTGCATCTGTCGACATAATTAAAAATCTGAGTTTAAATACATTCATTACACCCAGACACTGAACAAACACAAGTGTTCATCACACGACCTTTGGCGTATGAGAAAAGATCACTATTGAATACGCCATGGGTCCTGTCTAGTCAGGGTATTTGCCATAGACTAAATAGCTATAGACTGAAGTTCCGGAGTTTAATGTTTAAGTTTTAAACACATCGCCTCTTTACTTAAATAACGTAATAAATCACTTGATATAAACGAGACTCAAAACTAGAATTGAATACCAAAAAAATCTACGACAGATACGTCACTGTCAAATGTGTTAAAGTCACTTATGTCATTTTCAAGTAACGTTTTTAGGTTTCGCCAACCTTTTTGGCATTTTTTTTCTTATTGTGCAGACTAAACTGTCAAGTTTCCATACATTGTTAAAATATTGTATGTAGTACCAAATGTTATTAACACCTGAAGTGTTACAGGCGCAATACCATCTTTGCAAACTAACATAACGGATGGTTAAGTTTTTATTAAAGGTAAAAATATTTACGTAAGAAAACTTTTTTTTAATAAATAAATCTACATACAGGGTGTAAATGTGAACATTTACATCCCTTTAACCACGTGTTGTACCAACCATTCTGAGCAACATTTGTTCAACAACTTTTCCAAATTATTCGAAAAATTTTTGAACTCCCCATACAAAATGACGAAGTCACATGACCAACTTTGTATGGAAAGATGAAAATTTTTTATGCGAATTTTCAAAAGTACGAACGAATGTTGTTCAGAATGGTTGGTAGAACACGTGGTTAAAGCGATGTAAATGTTCACAGATACACCCTGTATTAACGTGACGTTATTTAAGTAAAGAGGAGATATATCCAATTTAGTTAGACAAAGATAGCAGTTTTTATTTCCATGACAAACATCAGTATAGTTTATTTTCTTATTAGAACAGTATTGATCATACCGATTAGGTTAGAAATGGAGGCTATCACATTAGCAGATAGAATCAAAAGCAGCTATGTACATAGCATATGCATATGCATATGTACAGAACGTTAAAATTTGGTTGGCACTTAACTGCTTTTGATTTTAGAGGCCTATTGATATAACAGGATTTGGTTGGGTTTCTATTATCAGAAGGTGCTGTACAAAAATAATGGTTACTTTTGACAATTACCCTGATGTTTATCTTGTCATTTTGACTTTAAATATAAAAATAGGGGGGGGGGGGGAGAGGTAAATATGACGTCATTTATACAGGGTGTATCTGTAAACATTTACATCCTTTTAACCACGTGTTCTATCAACCATTCAGAACAACATTTGTTCTATGACTTGAAAATTTGAATAAAAATTTTCATCTTTCCATACGTGACTTAGATATTTTGTATAAGGTTTCGAAAAATTTTTTGTAGAATTTCTAATACTTGTTGAACAAATTATGTTGTTCAGAATGGTTGATAGAACACGTGGTTAAAGGGATGTAAATGTTCACAGATACACCCTGTATTTGAACCCTTATTGCAGATTGTAAACATGTCCGTAGTTTTATTTGTTGAAATTATACTCTTGATTCATAATCATGTAAACTGACAGATGTCAATGTGTCATCCTCATACATTATCACTCAATTTGACACATGCAAAATGTCAAAATGCATAGAAACTTGTCATATTCATCTGTCAGTTTACTTTACATGATTATGAATCAGAGTATAGATTATAAATATAGATCTGATCTTTGGCATTTACCAAAATATAAGACATTTTAGGAATTTAAGTCATAAAATAAAATCATATCTTTTCTTAAAGGGTGCGTTAGGGTTACTTCCGTCAAACAGATAATTGATTTTGACGCCATCTTGTTTTAAAGATATTTTTCAGTTTTGCCAACTTAGAAATAATTGTAATGAATTCTAATGCCGCACTCAGAGACGTTAATCAAACCTTAATTGTCACTTAAGTAAAAAAATATTTTAATATAAGACATAAAGACTACCCATAATTAAGATAATGAGCATTAAGACTAAATTACTGTCTCTGAGTGCGACAGCTAGTGACTTGCTTAAATTATTAGTTAGTATATTTTTTCTTATTTTCTCGTTTTCTTTTTTTCAAATATTAAGCAAATACTTATTTTAAAATAAGATACCCTAACGCACCTTACACCATTTAATTTTGAAAAGAATGAATGTAAAATCGAATGAATGTATGGTTGAAAGAATGAACTAGTTATAATTATACTTTTCCATAAACTAGACTTGTATGCATTAATTTTTTTTTATACGTTTAGTGATACTTTTAGTCAACCTATATTAATTTTTAAGGATATCTTAGCCGTTTATAAAAAATCTATTCTTTTCATAAAAATATATTTGTTATTATTAAATCTGGAATTAAATTATTTTTACTTTAAAAGGCTAAGCCATGTATAAACCAAATGAAGAAATGCAATAATGAATAAGCTAAGCTTGCTATAACCATAGATTTTATACAGGGTTAAAAATACCCATTGCAAATGACTTATTAATGAGTGTTTTTGGGAATGAAAAACCTATAGGCAGCGTTAATAAACGACTGTTCCAACAACAACACGTAACGCCATCTATTGGATTTTTCATGTGAAAAACTCTCATAGTAAAAATTATGTCTGTATTGATAACGTCAGCTACACATCAGGTTACCACAACCTGTCAAATTTCCACAATCGATATTCAACCTAATGTGAATGACAGTAAGATGAGAGTCGATTGAAGGAATTTGACAGTTTTGTATACTTTGATGTGTGGCTGTACGTACAGTTGACTACGGAAGTGATCTACCAGTTTCAACGAAACTTAATACAGGATGTACCGGTAAAGTTTTAACCATAACTTCTACCAACCATTTCGAATAATGTTGGTTCCTAATCCCATCATAGTAGCGATGACTTGATTCTATGACGGAGGCCCTGCAGTGGGACAGTTTTTAGGCTGATGGCACAAAATAATTACACACAGAAAGTAGGCTGCCCACTAAGAGCTAAAAACGTGTCATGTACTCACGCATGCGCACTAACGGGGAAATACACCTTTTCGACCACATTAATCCTAGCCTATGACATAAGATTGTCGAACTGTCGAGGTCTGTGGTAGAGGCCGCGCGCTTATGTACTCATGCCGGGCAACAACCCTAGCATAAGTCAACGAACTTTTCTAAATTCAAAATCAGGCTGAGTCTACCTTCTGTGTGTAATTATTTTGTGCTGATAATTTATTTATTGGACACCTTGTATAAAAGAGATTTCACTCTGTTAATATTCCGTATAGAGGATGTACTTTTGACGCAATTTTGTATGGTACTATTTCTAAAATTGTTCCGAATTTTGTAATAAAAATATGCTGTTAAATACATCCTGTATAATTAAGACAAGCTAAACGGAATTAAAATCCTTTGCGCTTTAAAATGTAATATATAATATATAACTAGATATATAAGCGTAAATCTGTAAAATTTGTAGATAATTAAGTAAATTACAATAAATATAGATAAAATTCAATAAAACTTTTATACTACATTCGTTGTTTTTGTTAATTTATGTATATTATTACCTAAACTACAAATAGACACAGAAGGTAGGAACTATACCCTGATTTTTAATCATGTGCAGTAAACTGACAGATTCAAATGTCAAGTTTCTATATATTTTGACATTTTGCATCTGTCAAATTGAGTGATAATGTATGGGGATGACACATTGACATCTGTCAGTTTACATGATTAAAAATCAGAGTATAATATGAGTATACATACAGGGTGTATCTGTGAATATTTACATCCAACCACTCTGAACAAAATTTTTTTACGACATTTGAAAATTCGACAAAAAAATTTTCGACTCCCCATACACAATGAACAAGTCAAGTGAGTATAACGTAGTATGAAAACTTATTTTATTATGCGAATTTCCAAAAATCATGGAACAAAATGTTGTTCAGAATGATTGGAAGTTAAGTAAATGTTCACAGATACACCATGTCTATTATAAGAGGTGAATTTTTAAATACTATCCAAATTTTAAGCTCGATTCAGAATCTGTAAGTGTACAACTCTCTCCAGAAACATTAGTCGAAATACGAAAAATTGACATAATTCGACCCATGTTTCTAGGAGAAAGCTGTTTACTTACAGATTCTAAGTCGAGCTTACAAATTTGGATAGTGATTAAAAATTCACCTTGTACAGTGAAAGAAAGAAAGAAAATACATTTATTGACCATCGATGAGCGAAAACCATCTGCTACGATGTTGATGTTTCTGCCTTTTCATTATTATGGATATTGAAGTTATGCCTAAAGATGATTCAGCCTTACAAAATTATGCGTTTTGAGTTATGCTTACTGAGTATGTGCCAAAAGATTTTCGGCGAAATGAAGTTTCTGCCTTCCGATATTATGCAATTCAAAATTATGACATAAAAAGTTCGGCAATAAAAAGTAGACCCCAAAATACAAAATATAACACATACAGTGAGGATAAATATACAAGGAGAAAGAACTTAAGTATGTAATTAGGTAGTATGTAGGTATGTTTGTGTGTGGTCAATCAGGTCCCGACCTCAGCATTTGCTGCTACGGCATTATCTGCGGTGCCGCAGCAGCGCTGGTATTCTGGTGGGACCTGGTTGCGAGTGAGTGTGTGTATGATGTAATAGTGAGAGTGTGCGCGCCAACAGAGTGCACATCTGTTGGCGCGCACACTTAAGCAATACAAACATTCATACACTTGAGCACTCTTGAGCAATATATTCTGCTCATTAAAATCGGCCGCTTTGCGAATCCTCTACAATCTACAATTCCAAATCTCATATGCAGTATTGAACCTTAATCTTAGGCCAGATTTCGCCTCTATGTACAGTCGAGTTCAAAAATATGTATACCCTTTAGGACTTTGTCACAGTACATGTATAAGAAAACGACTTCCACTTTCTTATAAATATGTATTGTGACAAGGTCCTGACAATCGTTGGGGTAAACGAGTTCTGGAGTGGAGACCGCGTCTTGGTAAACGTAGTGTAAGGACGATCTCAAGCCAGATGGAGTGACGATCTGCGCAAGAGGGCTGGCTGAAGCTGGATGCGAGTAGCCGAAGATCGATCAAAGTGGCGAGCATTTGGAGAGGCCTACGTCCAGCAGTGGACTGCAACAGGCTGTCGACAAAATTTTGTCGCGGTGCGCATGTTAGGCCTAATGAGCAGGCAAGATATCCTTGAAAACTTACTAGCGACCGCCCGCGACGTCGTAGTTCGTACGCGTAGAGTTAACACTTACCTACCCTCATATTTTGGACAATCCACACAATTTTTTTTTACAAATTGTAGCCTATGTGTTATTCTTATATATTAGCAATATTATTGTAAAGTTTCATTAGCGTAGTAAGGCCCAGACAGACAGACACAATGGAAAATCAATTGTTTTATTCATTTGCCAAAGCAAAAAGGACGTTAAAATCCATTCGGTAGTTTTTGCGTGAAAGAGGAGCAAATATTCATCCATTTGTACTATGTGTGCGGATAGAGAATGAGATCAGAAATGGCGGCGAATGTATTCACTTCTCGCTCACACACTATTTGCAGTATAGGATAAAAATAGTGTGCGAGCGAGAAGTGAAGTAAGTTAAGAACAATCGGTTCAATCTTTGACAATATTTACGGCCTCGATGGCACAGTGGCTAAGATGTTCGCCCGAAGCGCGAAAGGTCCCGTGTTCGATTCCCGGTCAAGTAAATTTAGGAAACTAAATTGTAAGTTTTCTTGGGTCTGGGTGTTCTGCATTGACGCCCCCAGTTTTTTATCGTCGCCTGGTACTCATAGTAGGAGGTACAGGGGTTGCCTTAGTTTGAGATAAGGTTGATTGGTGTGATTGTCTGACGCATATGTAGGATGTACCTACCTATATCTCAAAAATGTACAAAATTACAGGTAATTTAATAACTAAATAATATAGGACGACCGTCTTTTAATTAAATTGATAGTATTTTTAAGGACGGGTAGGTTTACGAAACAAATATAAACTTACCTACATTTTTACATTATCTTAAAGAGGGCTCTCTTTAAGGTAACGCTTTTCCCTACGTAACAAAACAAAAACCAATCAAAAAGTTTTTCCACCTGCCTTCAAAACAACAAGAAAGATGTCTTCCGGATCCGACATCGAAATGCAGTCCGCGCTGCCGAAGAAAGCGAAAAATAAGACGCCAAAGAGTCCCTCAGAAGAAATGCTGAAAAAAAATCAAGAACCGAAAAAAATCAGCACCAAAGAAATGATCAAGGAAGCCCTCAGCGACTTGAAAACTCGAAAAGGCATTTCCTTGTACGCCATCAAAAAGCACATAACCGAAAAACATAACGTGAACGTTGACAAAATCAACTACATTATCAAAAAGAACATCAAAACGGGAGTTGAAGATGGCACCTTTGTGCAAACCAAAGGAATAGGCGCAAGCGGCTCCTTCAAGTTAGCACCGAAGAAGAAACCAGACCCTTCAGAGAAACCAAAAAAGAAAGTCTCCAAACCGAAGACAGATAAAGCGGAAAAACTTAAAACGGAAAAACCTAAAACGAAAAAAGAAGGAGCGAAAACAGAGAAAACCAAAGTAGAAAAAACTAGCAAAGGAGTAAAAACGAAAAAAGTTACGGAAAAGAAAACGGACGGTGAAGATAAGCCTAAAAAAGACTAAGAAGAAGATGGCGAAAGAGGTCCAAACTCCCGCCAAGAAGAGGGCAGCCATGATGAAGAGAAAAAGCATTGGATCCATAATAAAACCGCCGAAAATGAAGCCAAAATCCCGCGCGTGATTGTAAATGAAGCCGAAATCCCGCGAGTGATTTTAAATGAAGGCGAAATCCCGTGTGTGATTCAAAAGACAGTTTATAGTGATTATTTGCTAAAAATAACTTTTATTCGTTAATTATGTGGTGTATAATTTTATGTAAATGACTGTAAATAGATGAAAAATAAATGATTTTAGACTGACTATGATGGTTTTATTAATTTGTTTTTAAATTACTTACATGAATTGATAGATTATGTTGGGACATGAGTCCCGGGTCGACCTTTTCTTTTTGTTTTCCCAGAGAAACCATGATGGTTTCTCTTTCGCCTTCACCTTGCCACATGTGGGGAACAAGGTAGTGTGTGGGACTCTAACCCTAACCAAAACCCCTGGGGTGTCTATCTCAGCGCAATCGCGGTCAGATACCCCACAGCCGGGACTGGACCGTACCGCTAATCGCGCTCGCCACTTTACGCTATATGGTTTGGCTCTAGTTGCACGACCTACCAGGACACCCAGTAGGATTTTCCCCCGCGGAGACGTGATACTGAGCAAGCCACTCCCCAGTAGTGGGTTTGCTCACGTACTCCGAAAGCCCGATTAGTCGCCTCTTACGACAGTAAGAGTTTTTTAAAAGACTAAGTGTTTACCCTATATACTTTTCCACTAAAAATGCTATCGCAGGTTCGTGCGTGTAAAAGTGGGTAAGTACCAAACAAACTGGGACATGATTCGATTTGGAGGTAGGTATAGGTACCTACTTTGTAAGTGTCACAAAATTGTGGGTACCTTGTGAAATTATCCGAAACGAAATGTGATATTAGCTATGTCTCTCTCAAGACATACCTACTTACCTGTTTAGATATTTTTATTTATTTTTCGATTACCGACTTATTGTCCCGAGGCGAGGCGTCAAAGGTACATAGGTGTACTCTAAGGCTTTACATATATGAATAAGATTAAAAAATCACAAATATTTTGCACCGGTAACAAACTAAGATAGTTATTTCGTCACAATCATACATACTACACTACTTACTTACTTGTCGGCAACTTCTATGTTTTCTTTATTTTGTACTAGTGGCCCGCCCTCACTTCGCTTCGGGACCGTAATTCATAAATGAGCCAATAGATGACGCTGTGTCCAATAACATCGCGCAAGCGTTTCGTGTTTTCGGTTTACCTATAAGCCTTGTCGTTGTCTATAGAAGTTATCTCTTTATAAATAGTATAGATATAGAAGATATATATAGATTTTTTCTTTACTGTGGTGGTCAATAAATGTTTTCTTACTTTTTACTCTTCTTATATCTAAGTACTTATTAAGTAGTTACATCATAGTAGCGATGACTTGATTTCTATGATGGAGGCCTTTGCCCTGCAGTGGGACAGTAAATAGGCTGATAGGTACTTTACTTTTTACATTATTTGTCACAATATGTATTACCTAATGTACAGTCAAGTTCAAAATTATGTATACACTTCAGGACCTTGTCACAGTACATATGTATAAGAAAACGACTTCCACTTTCTTATAAATATGTATTGTGACAAGGTCCTAAAGTGTATACATATTTTTGAACTCGACTGTACTTAACCGCACCAGCGTTCTAGATATCAGTTTCAAGTGACTTATAACGAATCGTCCCGTAATGGATGAAATACCTGTTGCATACAAACTAAGATGACATACTTACAACCTTAATGAAAGGGGGGGGGGGGAGGATTCCGATTCGGTTGTTGTAACATCCGCTTCATTTTAGGCCTTCAAATTAGCGCATTTTTAGGGTTCCGTAGTCTACTAGGAACCCTTATAGTTTCTGTCCGTTTGTCTGCCTGTCTGTCCTGGCTCGTTCTCCGCCGTTTCTTCACCGATTGCCACGAAAATTGGTGGAGAGGTGTAGGACTGATAATCCAAAAATTGGTTTTTAAAATTATCCAAAAATAATTATTTTTCCGAGTGTCGTGTCATCCGAGAGTGGCCGAAAATCGGGAGCGGTGGCGTGCATTAGAGGAGCTTAGACCTATGTCCAGCAGTGGACGAGTGTGGGTTGCTGATGAGGGGGTACCTACCCGTAGATAGAAGATCAATCTTTAAAGTGGTTAGGTACTGTCTGACCAAAATACCCACATAAAAACTAAAATAATGTCCGTCTCTTTTAATCTCAACATTTTTGAGGGTAGATAGAAATAAAATGAAAAAAATGAAATGCAAAAAAAAATTGCGTAAAACATGATGAAAATGTTCGTAATACAGCGTTGAAGCAGAGTTCATACTTATCAGTGGGAGAGTTACATGAAGTTACATATGTAAATAAGCATTTTAAATCACCGGACTGATATGATACCACGACCTCACAGACCGGGGTGAAGCAGCTCCTACGCTGTGTTTAGTTTTGTTGAGTGAGTGAGGGTACCGGAGGCCCAATTGGGGGCAAATTGGCTCTCTGAATCAGCGCCAAAATATGACATTCATAAATGTTCTGTAAAGGACCTATACTGGATAAAGATTTTTTGCATTTTGAAGTTTGGCAGCGCATTATTTTGTGACTACGTGTTGTAGGTGTTTGGGCGTCGGCAATCGCTAACCATCAGGTGATCCGTTTGCTCGTCTGCCACCTGTCCCATAAAAAGAAAATTTTAAAAAGATACCTCAATAATTAAGTAGATAAGTACATAGGTAAAAGTAAAGTATCAGCCTATATACTGTCCCACTGCAGGGTAAAGGCTTCCGTCATAGAAATCAAGTCATCGCTACTATGATGGGATTAGGCTTAATCACAACGCTTGCCTAATGCGGATTTGTGATCACAAGCCCGAGCTATGTGCGAAAAATTTGAATCATACTTTTGCTCGACTCTGGAATCGAACCGGAGACTCCGAGATCACGGCCCGGTACTTACACCAACTTCAATCATATAAATAACCCTGGGCAAACCTGGAAGTCCCTTAACAGGCTCGGCCGATGTAGGGAGAACTTGTGGGGGTACACGGATGCATCCAGCAATGTCCGCGAGTGCGGCGCCGCCCCCAGACCACGGCCTAACTTCTGGCATACCCTCTGTGCCGCTATAACTGCACGTATGATGACCTGCAGGCCACTGACAGCGCAGTTCGCGTGGTGGAATATTGGACAAAATACAGGGTGTATCTGTGAACATTTGCATCCCTTTAACCACGTGTTCTATCAACCATTCTGAACAACATTTGTTCAACAACTTTTCCAAATCCTTCGAAAAATTTTCCGACTCTCCATACAAAATGACCAAGTCACGTGACCGACTTTGTATGGAAAGATGAAAAATTTTTATACTAATTTTCAAAAGTCATAGAACAAATATTGTTCAGAATGGTTGGTAGAACACTTGGTTAAAGGGATGTAAATGTTCACAGATACACCCTGTATAGCGTTAAAGGGGGTAGTGGACAAAACGCCAGAATAAAACGCGCTCGAGAATTCCAAGATTTGGTTTGCTCGTCACTGCACTAACCTAACTTCACCAATATGTTTTCGTTTTTTTTTTTATTAGTTAGACTATAGGCCAACGCCTGACCACAATCGCACCTGATAGAAAGTGACGATGAGGTCTAGGATGTCACGCGTTTGCCTAGAAGATGCCTGTTCACTCTTGCCTTAAAGACAGCCAAGTTATAGTGGTCGGGAAAAACAGACCTCGGCAGGGAGTTCCACTCCTTAGCTGTCCGTATGATAAATGTGGATCGCTTCCATACCATCTACCACATAAGGGTGAAAACTCTCGCCGCGCCTTGTCGTCCGGTGGTGGAATGGGCTGGGGGGATCAAATTATGCAGAACCTCCGCACACTCCCCGAAATGAATCCGGTAGAAGACAGAGAGGCTTGCCACCCGTCTGCGGTGGTCGAGGCTCTGTAGGCTAGTTTAGTAGAGTTTAGTCAATATTTAGCTGGCAGCTACTTCGCCCAGCGAATTTCCATCGCTATCCAACGAGGTAATGCTGCCAGCATTTTGGGAACATTGCCACAGGGGCCTACTCTGTTTTAATTTTTCTTTTAATTTATAAGGTTTCGTAATCTACTAGGAACCCTTATAGTTTCGGCATGCCTGTCCGTCTGTCTGTCCTGGCTCGTTCTCCGCTGTTTCTGCACCGATTTCCACAAATTCCAAAATTGGTGGAGAGATGTATATTAAAAATCCAAAAATAGGTTTTTTTAGCTTTAGATTAAAGTTATTGTTTTCTTGTGCTTCCTTATTATTTTGTCCAATAAAGTACCCATTAATGTCAGTATTATCATCACAAAAATATTGTTAGGTTAGGTTAGAACAGTGACCGGCCAAAAAAGCTCGGGCTTCTTGGGCGAATTATCCAATACCCCTTTATCGCCATCGATTCAAGAAGATGAAATAAGTGAGGTGTGGGTAGAATAACAAAATTGAGTCTCAACTTACCGCCATAAAATGAAAGCGAAAAAGAGACGGATTGTTGTGGAACGAGAAGAAAACCTTCGTGGTCTAGTGGTTACGACGGCCGTTTTAGGCCAAGTGATGCGGGTTCGATTCTCGAGTGCATAATGTTATGTTGGTGATGGGAAACACTTGAAATAAATAAAAATATTCTATTCTATTCTTGACCTTACTTTATTTAGGCAATAAGTATCTAGGTACTTATTAGCGGCCTGCCCTCACTTCGTTTCGGATTTTATTTTTCGGCTTTTCGGGTTATCCTCTTATAGCCTTGTGGTTTTCTATAGAAGTTATCCATACTAATATTATAAATGGGAAAGTGCAAATATTATAAATGGGATGTCTGTCTGTATGTTTGTCTTTCTTTCACGGCAAAACGGAGCGACGAATTGACGTGTTTTTTAAATGGAGATATTTGAAGGGATGGAGAGTAACATAGGCTACTTTTTGCCTCTCCGGACTACCTACCACGAATTTAACGCGAGTGAAGCCGCGGGCAAAAGCTAGTCTTTTTCCCTTCAGTTGCCAGGAGTTTGGAAAACATGCGCTTTGAGTGTCAAGCGTATTTTCGCAATTTGCGAATTTTTTGCACGCGCGCGTTCTAACGACAGAAAAGACCTTTTGTTGTGACCATTAGTAAGTAACATACACAAAACCACAGAATAGGTACTTAATAGTACATGTACAGAAAGCCCACTCCTAAAAACCGTTTATGGAAATGAAGACTCAGGCTACCATAACATAACGTTGAAATTCCGACCGCCCAGCGTTCAATGCCTACCATTATTCATACCTAGAAGTGCGTTCTCTTTCTATCGCAAGCAACTGTCGCGCGTGCGTCGCCGCTCGTTCGTGATTTTCTACTAATTTTCCCCTCCGGAGGGGACGCCGCATGTACTTGCAAGTTCGATACCGACAAGCGGAGTGGGACAGGCCTGACAAAACTAAATAATATTTGGAAACTCTATTGTCAGATCCATGAAATACCAAGTCGGTTATTTATTTATTCTATCCCTTCATCGTTAATAAAGTTTTAATTAAATATATTAACTCATCGCATGAATGAATCGGTAAGTACGACATTCAAATCTTCAAGAAACGAGCCTATACCTTCCTAAAAGGCCGGCAACGCATCCGCACTCCTTCTGGTGTAGCTGATGTCCATGGGCGGCGGTGATGACTTACCATCAGGTGACCCGCTTGCTCGTTTGCCTTCCTATAATATAAAAAGAAAAAAAATGAAAACGCAGTATTTTTGATTGAAGTCAATATTCGTTTACGGATAAAAAACGGCCTAAGTCTGTGCAGATATACCACTTTTTTTATGAAATAGGTGGCAGACGAGCCGACGGATCACCTGATGGTAAGTGATTACCGCCGCCCATGGACACCTGCAACACCCACCAGTTGTATCACAAGTGCGCTGCTTACTTTTTCCTCCTTTCCCCTGGATTGGGCCTCTGGTACCCTCACGCAACGAAACACAGCGCATGCACTGCTTCACGCCGGTTTTCTGTAAGGACGTGGTATTACTCCAGTCGAGCCGGCCCATTCATGCCGAAGCGTGGCTATCCCACTGTTAACTATGAAACCTATCACTTCATAACTTTAAAAGATTGATCTTTCAAAGTGTAAGAAGTGGATTTTTCCTGAGCAAACACTGACTTTCCAACACTTTCTATGAAAAAAATACATATAAGATAGGAAGTACTTACTCCGTTGCATACCGAACACAAGAACAAACAAACAAACATATTTTTATATTAGGGAAAACACGACTACTCTACGTACCTATATAAAAATCTAAGCTTTTTTTATTTTTCCTATTCCGTTTTTGAATATTTGTAACCCGATATCGTTTTTCCGTCATTTGTTTGTTGTTCCGTTTTTTGTTTTTTCGAACCGTTTTATGTTTTTTCGCGCTACAGAAGACATTTTTGTTCTCTTTCTGTGATTCTTTTGTTTTAATGTTCTCATGTCTCTTTTGTCTTGAAAAGATAAAATTATATTCGTGGACAGATAACGTTTTCGCTGATACCAATTTAGTACAGTTAGAATATCGGTTTATTGCTTGAAAAGCAAGGCATTTCATTTCATAATGATGTCAAAGTAGTCGTTTCTTATTTCATACACCCGAGCCCCGACGGCAGGCCACTTTTAGAGAAACGGATTTCACGAGATTTTACTCAAGTAATTCGTGTTAAAAATCTATGAGAGAGTAAGGAAATATGTATGTTTATTATGCTTTCTAAAGATGTTTGTAATTCGGCATAGCATCAGATAAAATACCACATTAGCTAAATCACCCAGTATTTTAGGCTCAAAATCATTTAATCTGTCAGCCATTCTACGCGAATGACGTCAACCCACACAGCGATTATCGATTAGAAAACACAATATCGACTTTGCGCCCAACCCATAAAGTACATAACCATTTGAGTTGGAAAAAACAAAAGACGTCTTCCACTTAACCTTTCCATTTAAAGATGGATAAAAATAAGCGACTGTCCCGCTCTTTCTTATAGCGTTAACACACAAGGCAGACAGAGATGGGTCGGCCATTCTTAATGCAGTTCGTAAGGCTAGGGGGAATTGGGGTCATAAAACGTGTTTGAATTTGGAAGCGCGTTCCGTCCAATGCGATGCGGTGGCGTCCGCTCTTCTCCCATTGGTTAGGGCTCGCTTGTACTACAAACATCTCGTTTTGTGGGAAATCGATAGATGCAGGAACGTTTTGGGCGACAGAGGAGCGATAGTGGAGCGTTTCGTGTATCGTCTGGAGTTTTTAGGTACGGGACGCGTGCAAAGGTAATGGGTCTGTCGCGGTATTCGTGAATGCAGTTCGTGTTGAAAACATGTCTGACATCGGCGTGCTGGTGACATTTTAATACAAATTTGACAGTGTGTCGTGTTTCTTGTGTTGGGAACTGAGTACAGATGTAAAGGTGAGTGGATAATGACTCGTTTTCTTGAATTGTATCGTGGAATAGTCGTGAATTACTAAAAATAGCCCACAAAGAGAGTCGATAACTGATTTTGTACACGAAAATGTGTGTTTTGTGATTACTACATTTTGCTGAGTTAGATATTTTGTATCTGTTATGGTAATGTGTTTAGAAATTATGATATTTGTCATAAATGCTAATGTGTTTTTGATGTATTTAGTGTTTAAAAATATTTTGCTTGGCGAATTGAGAAATTATTTTGTTTTTCTTATATTTCCACTGATGTACTTAGCATATAACCTTAGTAACATAGTTATATGTTGACTATATTCATGCATATTCAGTGATATGAATAATGTACATATTTCATGCATCTTAAGGCCTTGCATTAAGGTTCAATTTCCCATGTGGTATTTTAACACTATGGTCACACTAATTGGATATGTTTTTCCGTCTCTATCTTCTGTATGCGGCATTGGTCATAATGCTATCTCTCTTTAACTTATAGTGCTTATTTATAGAGGACTTCGGTGCGCCCCTGGGGCGTCCTATATTTAAAATAGGGAGGGACGACGTGTCGATGTTTTGTCGATAAAATTGTATCGATATTACGATCTTATTTGTTACTTTTATATGCATTATGAGGATGTTGAGTGTATATTTATGTATTCTCAAGCAGTCTTTTTAAAGCCATTATTGAGTAGCGATGAAAATAACTGTTCCTAACGGATTGATTTAATTTGTTTGTTTTATTTTTAGTTTTGCTTTCTCGATTTATCATACTTAAGACAAATGTGTAGTTAATTATTGATTTATATGAAATATGACTGTACACGTCTGGTAGATCTATCTAGGTATATTTTTCAGTTAAAATTTTATGTTTCAGTAAATTTTGAACGTTTTGGTTTGGAAAAGAAGGTAAATTACAATGAACATTCTTAGTGCTAGTCGCTTGTAATGTGTAGTCATTTGAACTCTATGCAAATGCAATAAGGCAGACATTTGTAAAATTGTACACAAAATAATACGCGTGACTAATATCATTGTCAGGCAAAACAAAGACACGAGCAGGGATGTTGACAAGGTTTGAAAGTAGGAGATTTGTTAAAATGAAAATATAGAGAAATGAAGGTATAAAAAGATTAATGTGCAATTATTTTTTTATGAATATTCAGTCGAAAACTTCATTATATTCATTTCAGCCAATAGACATCCACGGCTGGACATTGGCCTCCCCCAATGTTCTAAACACGGATCGGTCCTATGCCACTCGCATCCGAGGAATTCCCCCAAACCTCACTAGACCGATTCGACAACTTATGCAATAAAAAATATTTATTCAAAAAAACTATTCTAATATTAGTGACCATTAAAGTTTAAAAAAACAATAATGTTGCATTTTGTTACGATAACTGTCAAACGAAGTTCTTAAGCCATGTATAAAAAGACCAGGCTATGACATCATTAGCAGATGGCTTGTCTGAATATGATGTCCAAATTCTGATATTTCGGCGAGTCTTTCAATGCGTTAATTCACCGGTGTTTCTATTGTTGAGAAAAGAAAAAATAAACCGTTATCCTATAATATAGAAACTGTCCACTGCAGGGAAAATGCCTCTATCATAGGAAAACTTTTTCCCATCCCCAGAACTGGGATTTGGAAAAATTCGGATAACCGGACATGGACTGGTAATACTTCAAGAAAAACGAATTTTCTGTACTGTCACAAAAATAATAAACGAACTATATTAAGCTTAACAAACATAGTTTTACAAAAAAAACTCACTCGAATATCTCAATCAGAGTAAGTTGCAACCACATCAGGCCTTAACAAAAGTAGAAAGGCTAAAAAATACTATTGTTAATTATTTATATAACGCTAAACTCCGATTCGTATTACTGGCGTTGTACAAATAAATGTAACCTTCTTTTATATTTTGTATATAAGTATTTTTTTATTTATGTTATCTTTTAATTAGGTTATTCAGAAAATACTACTTAATGTACATATCTTCCAATAAAGACATTATCTGTAACCATTTTATGCTAGTTTCAAGAGTTTAAAAAGTATGGTATAAAATCGACAAAAGTCAATAGAGATCGTTTTTTGTTTGAATTCCCGTATTTTGTTTTTTTGGGCAATTTTTGTTTCCAGTATTTTTTTACGTTACCCGTTTTTGTTTATTCAAAAGTAAAGTTTTTATGAATTTTAATTTCCAAAGATGTGAAGCAATACAGTGCAAAAATAAATAAAATGAATAGTTACTTAACATGAATTAATTTTATTTGTGTAGATGTATTAGAAAGCTATCAAACCCCTTTTCTTTTTTTATAGTATTTCTATCAAATTGAGAAATACATAATGTTTAAGTAATTATTTTTCTGGCTCATTTTTCTGCCTTCCTAATCATTAACGCAATAAAATTTTGAGAAGTGAAATATTAGGTATTGCTACGATTTTAAGGTCGATTTATTTTCACTTTGCAAAATATAAAAGTCGTCTTACATCTTATAGGTAATTGTATGAAATAAAGACCCTTTCTGTAATCGTCCATTTTTATCGTTATGTTAACTGTTATCAGTCGAGAGACAAAATCCACCCTTATTATAAATATAATATTATCGATAGTAATAATAATACCACGACGTGACCTCATCCCTACGAACAAAAAAAGATAAAAATGCCGGCCGCCATTTCTGAGCGATTATTATTCCCGCCCAAACTATATAAACATCTTGTATAGCACTTATTTACTTCCTGCTAAAGTTTATATTCGTTTGCCCAAACCGCATTGGACTGTCCAAAGTATATTGAAACCAGTGTCAAAGAATTGTAAACTTAATGTGAACGTGATAAGGTTCTTAGTGATAATTTGACTATGCTGGTTTTTGACCCTCTTCTTCGAAAGGATAAATGTATGCTGCCAGCGTTTCGTACCCTATTTCTTGAATAATTCATTGGAATGAAAAAATAAAGGTGATGTTGAAGCGAGAAAGATGGTAAACTTCATAATATCAAAGCAAGAGGGGAGTAGTTTTAAATTGTGTGGTATTTTTAATAGGATTTTGCCGTCGACATTTTTGGGCTCACAGATTTTTGGGATAAAAGATTGATCCGTAGACGCTTACGTTATTAATTTTATAACTTTTCTTCTAATTTGCGGTTTAACTCTATCAGTGATTTTTAAAGACAACAAAAGTGCCGATGAAATATTCCTCTTTCAAATGTACTCACGCAAATTTAAACTTTATTTCTACAATCTATACAGTTCAATATGAACTAGAGAATGAATATGAGAGAATTGGAATGACTTATTATAGAGACATGAGAACGACGAAAGCAAACAGAGGGTCTAAAATGAAACCGTTCCGTAATGAACGAGAATACCTGATGCGTCCAAACAAATGAGACGCATAGCAAGTGTGAAAATGGCGGGGATAAACATTCGGTCGTGAATGCCGTTTCGTTGTAGGCCCTTATGAGGGTTAAGCGTGTATCACCCCTACCTATCATTTTGTGAAGGGATAACGCCAGTACTATTTTTTTCACCTGAGCTTATCTAATTGGGATTACCTCTTTATAATTTCATCAATAAGAAATTGCCTATTCGAACACAAATTTTTAAATAGCGAAATATTGGGTAAAATAATATTTTGAATAAACAAAAAACGGCAAAAAAATTTAAATAATCATTTTTAAATAAACAAAAAACGGGTAAAAAAATTTAATAATCATCTTTTTTGAAAAAACAAAAAACGGGAAAAAAATAAAAAAAACATTTTTTGACTAAACAAAAAACGGGAATTTTTGTTATAATTTTTGAATAGGTAAACAAAAATGGGTTACATCACAAAATAACATTTAAACAAATTATTCAATTATTTTCTTTCTTTCTTCTTTCAAACAAAAATTGTCAAAAAAAAAACAAAATAGGGCCAATAAAAACATCGTGCTGACCCTTGTCTCTCTCATTCTGGTTTTGTATTTTTTTAAGTCTTAAAGTTAGTTAGCGATGATGTTACTGCGAAAAACGTTGTGAAGTAGGTATTAAAGATTAAAAAATTAGGTACGTAAGGCCCGCAGTGGGCATGCCAAAAGATAAAAGTAATGTATCCTATAATATACTGTCTCACTGCAGGACAAAGGCCTCCATCATAGAAATCAAGTCATCGCTACTATGATGGGATTAGGCTCAATCACCACGCTTGCCTAATGCGAATTGGTAATCATAAACCCGAGCTATGTTCGAAAAATTCTAAACCTACTTTTTGCTCGACCCGGGAATCGAACCTAGGACCCCCGAGATCACGGCCCGGTACCTACTTAAACCACTAGACCAACAAGACGTCAAAAGATAATAAAGATTATTGCATCCCCGTTGTCTCCACTGGTGTGAAAGGGAGAACAATAAGAATATGAGTGTACCCTGTGATTTTACCCATCCTTATGACGTAACTATACTCTGATTCATAATCATGTAAAGTAAACTGACAGATGTCAATGTGTCATCCCATACATTATTCACTCAATTTGACACATGCAAAATGTCAAAATGCATAGAAACTTGTCATTTTCATCTGTCAGTTTACTTTACATGATTATGAATCAGAGTATAAGCTGTATAATACAGGGTCTGTAAACAGTTACATCTTTTTGTCTGATCAGTTCACTTATAATGACGCTGTCCCGTAACGAATGATATACGAGTATACCTGTCGCATTCTAACAAAAGTGCGCACATCGAGCGTGAAAGGGAGGGCAAGTCCGGTCCGGTCGTCCGCTTCAAATTAGACCATCAGGTTTCTAGAAATTCGCACAAAAGTTTTGCATTCACGAATAACGAAAAAAATTGGACGAACGTTTTTTTAAATAACAATGAACTCGTTTGAAAGGTTTCTGCCAATGTCAATGGCTAAGGGCCTGGTTCACCACCTCTGAATAAAGTTTCAAGTTATTTACTCCTCAATTTAAGTGGTTTTAGAGGAAAAGTGGCCCACGGACCGCTGTCTAGTTAACAATTTACCTAAATAATTTACAATACAAAGACCAGGGGCCAATTTTCTCCGAACCCACCACAGAAAACCGGCGTGAAGCAGCCCCTGTGCTGTGTTTCGCCGAGTGAGTGAGGGTACCGGTGGCTCACTCGGGGGGAAGGGGATAAAAGGTTGGCAGCGCACTTGTAACTCCACTGGTGTTGCAAGTGTCCATGGGCGGCGGCAATTGCTTACCATCAGGTGATCCGCCTGCTCGCCTGCTATCTATCACATAAAAAAAACCCACTTTAATTGACAAGAAAATTACTTGGAACTTTACTCAGAGGTGGTGGACTGAGGCTCTTAGTGGCTATGCTGTGTTTTTTTTTTATGTGATAGGTAGCAGACGAGCCAGGCGGATCACCTGATGGTAAGCAATGGCCGCCGCTCATGGACACTTGCACACCAGTGGAGTTACAAGTGCGCTGCCAACCTTTTATCTCCTTCCCCCCGGGTGGGCCTCCGGTAGCCTCACTCACTCATCGTTGTGCCCGTGGTTAAGGTGCTAGGAGCGATTCCCGGTCGAGACAGTTTAGGAAGCTATTAAGTATGTTTTGTAGATTTAATATGATCTATCAATTAGGGCTGAAATGATGATCTTGGAATAGTGACTGTGGGAGAGCCATGCTTCGGCATGAATGGGTCGACTCGACCGTGATACCACACGGCCTTACAGAAGATCGGCGTGAAGCTGCGGCTGCGCTGTATTTCGTAGCGGTTAGGTTATACCGAGCCGTAATCTCGAGGCACTTGGTTCGATTCCCGCGTCGAGCAAAAAGTATGTTTTGAATTTTTCGAACATAGCTCGAGTTTGTGATCACCAATCCGCATTAGGCAAGCGTGGTGATTAAGCCTAATCCCATCATAGTAGCGATGACTTGATTTCTATGACGGATGCCTTTGCTGTGCAGCGAGACAGTATATAGGCTGATACTTTACTTCATACTTACTCCGAATTACCTCGGTGGATAAAAACTTGCTTTGCAAACGAAAGGTCGTAGGTTCGTAGTTTCAATTCCAAGCGCGTGCTTAAATTCCAATCTACAACCCCCACAAGCAAGCATCTCTGGATTTTTAAAATCTACGAGCGTATTTTTATCCTCGTCGGTGAGGGAAACATTGTGAGGAAACCTGCACGTCTTCTTCTTCATAGGTTACGAGGCATATAGCTGAACCAAAAACACGAAACACTAACGCGATGTAACCGACGCCCAGCACCATCTGTTGGTTCAGTTTGTAACTACTGCCCCGAAGCGAAGTGAGGGCAGCCCACTAAGGATAAAACTATCCTTAACGTGCGGGTTTCCTCAATGTTTCTCAGACTAGATATCCAGATCATTTTGAAAAAGTAATTTATAAACGTGTAACTGGTATACGTTACCATGATCTTACGCTTCGGCATGAATGCGCTGGCTTGACCGGAGTGATACCGCAGCCTCACTGAAGACCGGCGTTACCTACAGCAGCGCCTGTGCTGTGTTTCGTAGAATCAGTAAAAAGTTCCGGAAGCCCAACAGGTCAATGTATGAATTACTAGCGACCGCTCGCGAATTCATACGCAGGGAGTTAGTTATTTGCATTAGGTTAAATATAAGTATTTTATAAATTGTAGCCTATGTGTTATTCTGATGTATAAGCTGTATTATTGTAAAGTTTCATTAAAATCCATTCGGTAGTCTTTGCGTGAAAGAGGAGGAAACATCCATCCATACTTACTAACTTTCACGTAATTTAGTGGGATTAATTTAAATAAGTATTTTTTTGTTTTAGATGCAGCAGCCGTTGTCCCAACATGATCAAATGGCGTAAGTATTTTTATTTCTTTGCGTAACTCTAGTTCTTGTTTACTTACTACGCTGGCTCGGCGACCCGAAGGGGATCTTGGCCTCCGATATAAGATTTCGCCATTCCGGTCGGTTTTTCGCCCTGTAGCACTACCAGAGTTTGAAATACTATCCTAATTGCTATAGAAAACTATCGCTTTGTCTGTTTCAGTGTGATGCATTTGAAAGAGACAGAGCAATAGTTTACGTCATGTCAGTTTTCGATGTCAACTCATGGTAGCACTACTGTTTTATCCAGTGATACCATGGGCGGGCTGCCTATGGTATCACTGGATAGAACAGGGCGCTTGCTGGTTGGCCAGCCCATGTAAGCTGTCTCCGCAGCTCGATCCCACTCCATTCTTACAACGTCAACGTTTTGACCGTGGGAGAACCACACTTTAATGCATGGGCCGGTTCGACCGGAATGATACCATGGCCTCAAAGAAAACTGCCGTGAAGCAGCGTCTGTGTTGTGTTTCGTCGAGTGAGTGAGGGTACCAAGGCCTACTTGGGGGGAAAGGGGGTTAAAGGTTGGCAGCGCACTTTTGACTCTACTGGTGTTGTAGGTGTGTTATGTATTGTGACTCCACTGGTGTTATGGGTGTCTTTGGGCGACAGCAATAGCTTACCATCAGGTGATCCGTCTGCTCGACTCCCACCTATTACTTAAAAATCAAAGGGCGGTTCGCTAGTTCTGGAACTTAGTTGCGTTAAGTACATTCCTATTAAATTAAATAAATAAATTGAGACAATAATAATAATAAAATGCCGAGTGAGTGAGGGTACCGGAGGCCCACCCGGGGGGAAGGGGATAAAAGGTTGGCAGCGCACTTGTAACTCCACTGGTGTTGCAAGTGTCCATGAGCGGCGGCAATTGCTTACCATCAGGTGATCCTGCTCGCCTGCTCGTCTGCTACCTATCACATAAAAAAAATGCATTTATTGCTCTTTTACAACACATATAGCATCACATACATTGTCCTGATTCCAAACTAAGGTTTTCTCTTGAACTATGGAAACCAGAAACAACGAAGGAACCACAAACATCCAGACCTAACACAAATATCTGTTTCATCAACAAACATTTATGTGCGGGAATCGAACCCGCATCCCTTACGTCTCAACCGGCGCACAAACCATTGCGCTAAACGGGTCGTCTAATTTACCAAGTGCTCAAGCGTATTAGAAGTAAAGTCAACGTATACATATACCTTATATGCCTTTTATATTGTATACAGGGCACAACAAATGCAGCAACAGCAGATGGTGCTATGCCCAGTCCGAGTGGTGTATGAGACACAAATACTAGTCCAACCAGGTGAGGTATAGATATTGTCCTTACATCTTTAATCTCTAGACGAATTTGGTAAAACTCTCCCCATACAGTCAAATTGAACAGAAGGAATGAATTGTCAAAATTGATTCAGTTTAGATATGTATTGGAGGCATCGATTAATTTCTTACTATTACTTAATGTAAATTAAACACAAGAAAACAATGGTCGAAATCGATACACCAGTTTAGGAGCTAGGTTGCCATAGACAGACATGTTTATGTATTGAAAGCATCGAGTGATAATTTCTTATTATTACTTAATTTATCTAGAAAAAATACACTAAACTTGACGGACGCCGATCCGTTTAGCTTGTACACAAAAACTTAGGATTCTATAAAAAAAAACAATGTGACGAATATTTCGTTACGCGTGGCTCTCTGTAAGCATAGCCTAAGAGCCCACAATGGCCAGACATTTGTCATTTTCTAATAATCTCATAGACTTACGCATCAATTTCCTTCTTCCAGGAGACCAGATTCAACCGAACCAAACGCTCTTTATCAACCCTCAAAACCCCCCACCATGGGCTCAGAGCAGGCCCGTCCAGAACCCAGTCATCTACGTGCAGCAGATGCCAGGGAACATTGTGCCTTCCCTCCCTCAGCATATGGACCAGAATCAACTGTTACTCCAACAGTACCCTGGGTACCAGCAAGGAGTACAAGTCATACCGCAACAAATGGTGCAGAATGTCCAAGAAAATCGACAGAATGCAATACAGATGCCGAATTTGATCCACCAAAATATGCTGCCAAACTTCCAAACGAGTATGCCTTCAAATATTAACCAGAACATACAAACGTTACCAGATAGGACGATACAACAAAGTTATCAGCAAATACATCCAGGGACTAACATGCAAATACAACAACCTCAAATAAATCTAGCTAGCAATACCATCATTAATAGACCTAATGAAACTATAACGAGTATGCAAAACCAAGTCCAACAAAACCAGTTTAATGCTCCTAAAGTAGAAATGAAACCGACCTACATGCATGTTGGCCAAATGACGCAATCTCCAAACATTGGCAGACCACAACCTCAAGTGCTAACCGTCAATCCGATCCAGAATCTACCACAAACCAATCTACAAACATTTACGCACAACATAACTAGACCAATCAAAACTGAAAGCGTTGCTTCACAAATAACGCCGCCAACTTACGTCAACGCAGCTCAAAATACCCACATTACTAGAATAAGAAAAGTACTGCCAACGAATACTATGAATAAGCCTAACAGTCCAAATGTTGTTAAAAGTAGTCCCCAAACCCAATATAGGCATATACAGCCAAGACCCATTCCCACAAGCGACTCCATTACACAGCTTTAGACCATCAGAACCGAGCCAAATTCTACCCTAACTCAATGTCAATTTTAAACCAAAACGTCATAAATATTAATTCGAGCATACCATCTCAAAATATCAACACCAACACAGTTACATTTATTAAAAGTGAAGACCTTAATTCAAATAGAAAAAGAAAAAGCGAATCACCAGATGAGATACATAAAAAAATGGCAGCTATTCAAGTCAACATTACAACCCCTATCAAACAAGTAACAGACATTGCAAAAAGATCATCAGAAATTGGAATAAACACAAGTCCTTTACCTAAAAGTGAGGTGACAATAACCCCGAGTATACTGCAACCTAATCATATAAAAATTAACATAACTACACCTACAAATAACTGAACTACAGTCAGGCTGAAGCTCGACATATTGCGAATATAATAAACGCTGTTAGAGCTGAACAAAGTAACGCTCTCCCACCAAATCCAAGCCTAAAAGACGCTCAAACTGAAGGTTTACAACAGAAAGAAGCTATACTAAATGCAGATAAAGATAAATTAATTAGGAATACCGTCTTCACACAAGCCAGGGGAAGGGTTCTGACTGACAAAGAGACCCAAAACATTTTGAAAGAAGGTGCGTTACCAGATTCTATACAAATATTAAAAGATATTACTATCACACCTAAAGGTCAGGCTATTGTAACGAATGCTAGTGTAAAACAAGAATTAGATGTAAAACCTCTTCAAGAGACTAATTTAATAAAACAGGAGCAAAGTATACAAGTAAAAGAAGAGAAGAAAGAAGCAACTGAAGTAAAACCAGAGGTTAAGAATGAAGTCAAAAAAGAAATTAAAGTAGAAAAGAAGGAAACTGCTCATATGAATGTGTCACTAAATACAACTAACAATAAAGGAATGTTTCCGATGGACAGGACGGTGAAACAGGAAAAGGATTACATTCTGACACACGTTTTAGACGGTATCGTCATTCAAGAATCAAATGTTGCTTTTCCTGTAAGTATATCCATATTTTTTTAGTTTAAAATGTTCTTCCTTTATTTTGTTCGTTTAGACTAGTGTCAGAGTTCAGAAACAAGAATATAGCACCCTTACTCTGTCTGGTGCCACAGAAAACCTAGTTAACAGTGAAATAATGCTGAGTAGCAACCATTTTGGTAGCATAAGCAACAGTTTTATTTTAATTTTAGTTAAGTTTCTGTTTTTTGCTCCAAATAAATATATTATAATTCTTTCAAATATTGATACACAAGTTATATATTTTTATCTGTAAACTAGTGGCCCGCCCTCACTTCGCTTCGGGACCGTAATTCAGAAATGAACCAATAGATGGCGCTGTGTCCAATTACATCGCGCAACCGTTTCGTGTTTTCGGTTTACCTATAAGCCTTGTCGTTGTCTATAGAAGTTATCTCTTTATAAATAGTATGGATGGATGGATATGGATAGACATTTCAAGAGATTGAGAAGAAATAAAGTTTCTTCAATGCCACATCATATTTTACTTTTGCAGATTCGAGAACCGCTAATAAAAAGGATTTCACAGTCTACAGCTCAAATGAATTTGGAAGCGAAATCTGTTAAACAAGAGAAAAGCATAGAAAAAGTGCCAGCAAAAGATATGCCTAAATTAGAAGACAAACCAATAGTCAAAGATATCCCTAAAGTTGAAGAAGCTTCAAATAGTCAAAATACAGAAAGTAGTGTTTCCGAAGGAGTCACGCAAGGAGGTAATATGGGGCCTATGGTCTTAAACCTGTTTTTTGTCAAATATTTGTATAATTGTGTGTGAATTCATCTTAATGTATTTACTGTCCTTTTTTCAGATAATCCGTTCCAGAGTCTAACTTCAGCAACTGTTAAATCTTGGACGGTAAGTTGTTTGAGTAACATATGAACTAGTTCAATTTTTAATAGCATGAGCATAACTTAAAAAGACGAAACATTTGTGCGATGTAATAAACACCCAGCGCCATCTATTTTTTTTAATTTACAGGTACACCAGCTCTCTTCTCATTTAAGTACATTGGGCTGGCAAGACACAGCCTCTCTATTCGTAGAGCACGAAATAGATGGAGAGTCGCTCTACCTAGTCTCAAAGGCTCAACTACAGACGATAGGCGTGAAGGAAAACCAGGCTGATGTGATATGTGCATTTGTGAAGAGCTAGCAAAATATGACATCCAGTTTAGTTACTTATATGAATTTATGTTAAAAAAACATCTATACAGGGTGTAGCAATGATCATTTACATTCCTTTAGCCACGTGTTGTATCAACCATTCTGAATAAAATTTGTTGTTGTAGGGGGAAAGGGAGTTAAAAGTTGGCAGCGCACTTGTGACTCTACTGATGTTGCTGGTGTCTATGCGCTTACCATCAAGCGATCCGTCCGCTCGTCTGCCTTTTTTAACCAAGCCAACTTTTCCAACCACCAACTTTTCTAACCAAATTGGTCACCGGTCATTATGTAAGGGGAAATGTTAGATGAATTACGAAAAGTCGTTGAACAAAATGTTGTTCAGGATGATTAGTGGAACACGTAGTTAAAGAGTTGTAAATGTTCACTAATACATCCTGTATACTCTCATTTTTAAATTATGTGGTATGAATTTGACAGATATAAAGTGTCAAAATGACATATGAAATTTTGACATTTGCATCTGTCAGTTTAGTCCACATAATTCAAAATCTGAGTACAGGTATTTCTCTCAGAATAATTACCAAAGCATAGAAGGAGTTCATATTTTACACTTGTTGTCGTCTCCGTTTTTGTTTGCACTTTTAATGTTAGTAGAAAGAGACGCATATAGGTTGCTCAAAATGAAAAACGTCCCTACTTAAACGTCAATTTGGTACAGCTACCATGAAAAATTTGTATATCATTATTATGATGCTAAGTTTAAAATCTCACTTCAAATATCCTACAATGGGAGCTATCGCGTGTGAGAAATCCGCTAGATGGCGTACTGTAGAACTGTGGTCCATCAACACGTTGATTGGTTATTTTCGATGTGAGATGTCAAAATGTCACTGAACAACCAATGACGTGAAGTTGAACCTCAGTTCTACATCTACATTACGCCATCTAGGGGATTTTTCACGCGCCCCCATCATCTCCTTCTGATGCTTTAGTAATTGTTGTAGGCTATAGCCTAGTTTTCTATGCTCAAATGCGATACTTCTTCTGTAAGTATACTCTGACTTTTAATTATCTGAACTGACATTGACATCTGTCAGATTAATTCATCTGACAGATGTTAATGTCAAGACTCCATGAATTTTCGCCTCCTTTGTTAATATCGCGTGTGGAAAATCCGCTAGATGGTGTACTTGAGAACTGAGGTCCAACTTCGACGTCATTGGTTGTTTATAGTCCATTTCAGCTAAGAAGAGCCCTGTGACACTTCGATTTTTGACACTTTTAGAGATGTCTATAATGAAATGATTGCGATTGTTTCTGGTAATCGATAATACTTCCTAAGGAAATGGAATCGATTTTTTTATACTAACAGCAACACACATTTTGCCAAAAAATAACAAAAACAGCAACAAAAAACGTAACAAACAACAGCAATAAAAGTCAACAATAACAAACACAACAACAAAAAGTAACAATAACCGAACACCACGCAAATACAACGAAAACATAACTCGCATACAAGGCTGATGCACTCGTACTAATCCGATTATCGAGTAATCGCAACATGGCCGCCGATTATGACATGTCGCAGCTCTATGTTTTTTCCACGTTCCGTTACAAGTAATACGATGTGCATAGGATTGTTTTAAAAAATGTTGTTATTTTCTATTCCATTAAATTAAAGTAAATGATACTGTTTTTGTTTTAAAACTTTGAGATGTTTTATTGGAATATTTTTTGGAATAATGCCGCAATTAAATGAAAAAGATAAACAATAAAAATATTTTTCATTGTCAAACATAAAATGCGTAGTTCAGAACGCGATGAAGTGTCACAGGGCTCTTCTTAGATGAAATGGACTATAGTGACATAGTGACATTTCACATCAAAAATAACCAATCACCGTGTAGATGGACCTCAGTTCTCTCTCAAGTACACCATCAAGTGGATTTTACACACGCGGTAGCTCCCATTCTTAAAATGCGTTAAATTATCTTAAAAATATCAAATTGTATGACGGATATTAGACACCTGCAAATATCCGTCATACAATTTGATATTTGCCTGTCAATTTAGGGCAGTACAGGCACATAATCAAAATTCAGAGTATGGGTGAGAATAATCCAACATCAAGCCAGGGTAACCCTTACTGAGGGTTTTTAGAGAATTAAATCTAAACTGTGAAATTAACTTCATCGGTTTAAGATATGACTGCTGATCAGGGTAGCACTGTTTGCCAAGAGGTAGAGTTAAATTTTATTCTTGTGACTTGTATATAATATAATTATGTAAAATCATTTCTATGAACCTTGAATCGTCTTTTAACTTTGATCATAATAATCTCTATACACACAATGAGGATTTTTGCAAATGAAAAATCCGATAGATGGCGTTACGTTGACGTCAGGTCCAACAACGAGCGGATTGGTTCAATTTTGACGTATCTTGTCATAATTACGAAGTTGCGTACAAAACGACCAATGTCGTCAACGTTGAACCTGACGTCAAGGTAACGCCATCTATCGGATTTTGCATTTGCAAAAACACTCATTGTGTGCATGGAACGAAACATTTAGGGACTGATTTACCTACAATGCGTTACATAGCTATGCAACACATAAATTATTTTGAGGATAAAAGTTAAATATGCGATATCTGTCAAACTCATTGACGTAAAGTAAAATATAACGCTATTTGACAGTCGTAAAACGCAGCAAACAACGAGTATTGAGTATAGCAATAAGTGGATTGGTTCCATTTTGACGTATCTTGTCGTCAAGATGCGTCAAAATGGAACCAATCCACTCCGTGGTTCAGTTATCTACGTATCGCCATTTATCGGATTTTGCATTTGCAAAAGCCTTAATTTTTCGTAAGAGAAAATATTATGTATCCAAAAACGCTCCAGATTTAGCTGACGTCACATTTCTGTAAATGACAGCTGTCACACATACTAAACTTGTGCTATTTGATGTTCAATTACGTCATATGGTTGTACGCACCGCCATATTGTTTTGCGAACATTTTCGCGCGCTATTGAAACATGGATGTTTTTTCTTTTAATTTTGAAAAGAAATACGATTGTATAAAATATTAATTTAGTTGAATTACCTTCGATGTTTTTATAATGTATAAAAGATTGTAATTTTATCAATTTTACTTTAAGAAAGTATAGCTTTTTTTTAAGATTTATTTTAGATAAATATTGTAATTTTGCTTGTAAATATTGCTTTAAGTATTGTAAAATTATCACGGCTGATTGTAAATAAATGTATTAAGATATATTGATTTTATTTAATCTGTATCAGCCTATATACTGCTCGGATTCGATCCACGTCCCCCCACATTGAAGGCCATTATCCACTGAGCTACTACTATAATGTTACAGAATGTTACCATGTTGGCGAGTGTTTCTCAACAAGAGTTAACTTCTGTAAAAATTAAAAAAAAAGTAGAAGTATCAGCCTATATACTGTCCCACTGCAGGGCAAGGGCCTCCATCATAGGAAAATCAGTCATCGCTACTATGATGGGATTAGGCTTAATCACCACGCTTGCATATGCGGATTGGGTGATCACAAACCCGGAGCTATTCATTTCGAAACATACTTTGCTCGTACCAGGGAATCGAACCCGGGACCCTGAAATCACGGGTACTATCACGTGGTACTTAAGTAGACACTAAACCACCGGGGCGTCAAAGCCAAAGTTTAGTTAAATAAATAAATAAATTGTGACAACATCACATACATTGAGACAGCATCACATACATTGTCCTGGTCCCAAACTAAGGTTTCAATCCCTTGGCTATGGAACCAGAAACAACGAAGGTATCATCAAACACCCAGACACCAACACAAATATCTGTTTCATCAACAAACATTTGTGTCGGTGCGGGGAATCGAACCCGCGACTCTTACGTCTCAACCGGCGCTCAAACCATTGCGCTAAACGGGTCGTCAAATATATATATTATATAATAGTTAAAAATAAAACGAACATCTAATAGTATTACATCGATAACTTTATTATACAAATATAAAACCTCACTCACTAGCTAGGCTTATGGCGTGACTCGCTTCGGGTCGCGCGGGAACATCGATGTCTTGCGGATGTTGTCTAGGCCGAGGTATAACATCACTACGCGTTCTAAGCCGATACCTCCGCCTGGAATATACAGGGTTAAAAATTAAAAAAAAAATATATGTAATCTGGAGCACAACACATACAGGATGTATCTGTAAACATTTACATCCCTTTAACCACGTGTTCTACCAACCATTCTGAACAACATTTGTTCTATGACTTTTGAAAATTCCCAAAAAAATTTTTCATGTTTCCATACAAAGTCGGTCACGTGACTTGGTTATTTTGTATGGGGAGTCAACAATTTTTTCGAAGAATTTGGGAAAGTTGTTGAACAAATGTTGTTCAGAATGGTTGGTAGAACACGTGGTTAAAGGGATGTAAATGTTCACAGATACAGCCTGTATATAGACAAATGACAGAAACACAAGAAAATACAATTGACAACAAAGATTTTCATGAAAATAAATAAAAAATATGCAATTCTATTTATGTATTGCACTAGACTCTGTCCCGCTCTAAATTCAGTTTAAACATATCCTAAAATAGATTACCAAAATTTTGAAACCATAAATTAAAGAAAAATTATTAAATAAGTACTTCCTTAAGAACTGACGACGCATCTGTGATATGGGCATAGGCGGCAGTGATCACTTACCATCAGGCGTGCCGTCTGCTCGTTTGTCCACTATAATAAAAACATAAATAAAATGAAGATTAGTGACTTACCCGCGTGAGGAGGACAGCCTAATCTGAAAGATTCGATGTAGGCCGCTATCTTGCTTATGTCTGAAATCAATTTAAGTAAATTCATTAACTGCCGCACTCTAAAGACGTTAATTAAACCTTAATTGTCACTTAAGTTAAAAGAAAGTAAAGTATCAGCCTTATATACTGTCCCACTGTAGGGCAAATCATCATCAGCCTGTTGCAGTCCACTGCTGGACATAGGCCTCTCCAAATGCTCGCCACTTTGATCGATCTTCGGCTACTCGCATCCAGCTCCAGCCAGCCCTCTTGCGCAGATCATCACTCCATCTGGCCTGAGGTCGTCCTACACTACGTTTACCGAGACGCGGTCTCCACTCCAGAACTCGTTTACCCCAACGGTTGTCAGTTCTGCGGCAGATGTGGCCAGCCCACTGCCACTTCAGCTTGCTAATCCGATGAGCTATGTCGATAACTTTGGTTCTCTGCCGGATCACCTCGTTTCGGATTCGATCACTATTCCACCCATTCTCATCGTCTATTCCACAGTGCCTAAAGACAAAAGTCTATAATCAGTGCGTCCTACCCGTCATGATATACGGGGCTGAAACGTGGACACTAACAGCACGTCTAGTCCACAAGTTCAAAGTCGCTCAGCGGTCTATGGAAAGAGCTATGCTCGGCGTTTCTCTGTAGGGCAAAGGCCTCCCCCAAATTCCTCTATAGATCCCTGTCCAACGCCCTTGCTTGTCAATCTTGGACATACTTATAAAAATCGTCACTCAATCGTTTTCCTGGTTTCACATCCTGTATTTATATCTACAGGGTGTATCTGTGAACATTTACATCCCATTAACCACATGTTCCGCCAATTATTCTGAACAACATTTGTTCAACCTATTTCCGGAATTCATCGAAATTTTTTTCGCCTCCCCATACAAAATGAGACACGTGACTTTGTATAAAAAGATGAAAAAAATATGCGAATTTTCAAAAGTCATAGAACAAATGGTGTTTAGATTGGTTGATAGAACACGTGGTTAAAGGGATGTAAATGTTCACAGATACACCCTGTATACACCAATAAAGGTGTATATTTAATTATAAGTATTAGTTTTGTGTGACATTTCACCTATGGCGTGGTGCTTAGCCCGTTCCGTGAGGAAGTCAGGGTCGTGGATACGTTGCGCGCCGCTCAATATCTCTTCGCCTCTCATGAACATGTCGTATGAATTTGACGATTTCTGAAAAAGAGTAGTCAAAAATATTGATACTTTACCAAAATATTGGTAAATAAAAACCAATAGCCAATCTTCAGTTTAAAATATAACGTCTAGCTGGTTTTGTGAGCATTCAAAGTTTTATGGGCAAGTTCATTTTTAAAGTATAAAAATTAAAAAAAAAATTATATCATTGAACTACCCATACATTTTACACCAACTTTTATTATAAAACCATTTAATTAAACGAAACATTTGATATAGCTACCAAACAAAATTTACTAGACGCGCATACAAAATATTAGCTTGTGACGTCACTCGACAGTAGCCATTTGTATAGAGCGTTTTTGGGCTTGCCCAAAATATGTGCCCTTAAAGTTATGATATCTCAGGTAATTCAAATCAGAATCAAGTAATTCTTTCAACAATGTTTCTTAAATTGAGGGGTCTTTTGATTAAACACATAAAAAAATGTCAAATACCCTATTGGGGGCGTCAACCTCCAGTAGAACACCCAGACCCAATCTCTATAACTTAACCAGGATTCGAACCCGGAATCTTTCGCGCTTCGAGCTAACACGTTAGCCACTGCGCCATCGAGGCCGTCAAATAAATAAATAAAATAAATGCGCCAGACAATCACACCAATCAACCTGGTCTCAAACTAGGGCAACCCCTGTACTATGAGCACCAGTATTTTTTTTTATGTGACAGCCCAAGTAGCATTGAGAGTTCTATAGGAGTTGACTAATGGTGTACATTTATTCTTTAAGCTGTCTATGTAAGCTGCACAAGAGTTGTATAGCATGCTGTACAGCCCGTTTACCACCGATTTGGGCACAAATTATTCAGCTTTAAGTTCTCAAAAGGTACACAGTAGTAGAATAGTGGCTCTTTAATGGTAGTTTAAAGAGAGAACTGTGGTTTTAAAGCTGACGAATGGCACTATTTTAGATTCCCTGGGGTTATTTATATAGACAAGGGAGTTATTATAAGTGACAAGTGAACAATTATAGAGCCAATTGTTAACACTCGTAATCACAAATGTACCCTATAACCGACTTTTAAGCCGCTTTTAGATCGAAATAGTCACTTGAGTACCATTTTGTAACGCATAATATTTGCGACACATGTTTTGCTTGCATGTACATAATATCAGAGGGAGATTGTGAAGCCATTTTGATGTGATTTAATTTTAAGTACACTCTGTTTATATATGATGTTGTGTTAATTTTACGGGGTAATTTAAATTTATCGTAAAGAATATACACATTTATTGTTAAAATTTTCACGCGCCTATGCTATATTATAATATAATCAAATAAGTTTAACAAATTAACAGAGACAAACAAATCAATATTTCATATTTGTGTTTTAATGACATTAAAATTACTGCATGGGTTTATATTTAAATATCAACTACAAAATCAATAACGAAAACTCGTGATAAGTGATAAAATCGTACTTAATATAAAAATATTATAGGTTATTAAGAGTAAAAAAATGGTGGTCATTGTCTGCATCTACAATGAACTATTGTAACTCAAAATTAGTGTTGCGACCTGTATAAAGTTACACACGTGTACCATCATATTGACGTGAGCTCTAGAAAGGTTCACAGGTGTTGTGTTACGATGCGAGCAACCTAACAGCGTACATGTGAACCTCTGAATAGCCCATGCAGAATTACATATCTTATAAGGTTTTTGTTCAGCTATGAAAATGAAAGCTGACTAGAAGAGCAATGGTGTCCTGGCAAAACTCCAATAGTTACTTAAGAAGCTACATTTACACCGCTATAGATTCCTTACACAGGTTTAGGTGGGTATGCTCGCTTTATTACAGCTAATGTACCACGTGTGACCTCTGTTAATGCTAAGATATCATCAATGAACTAAATGTGGCCTTTTAAAGAGAATAAAATGCTATTTGGGAGGTAGCAGGCGAGCAGGCGGATCACCTGATGGTAAGCAATTGCCGCCGCCCATGGACACTTGCAACACCAGTGGAGTTACAAGTGCGCTGCCAACCTTTTATCCCCTTCCCCCCCGATGGGCCTCCGGTACCCTCACTCACTCGACGAAACACAGCACAGGGGCTGCTTCACGCCGGTTTTCTGTGAGGCAGTAGTATCACTCCGGTCTCTCCCACAGTTAAGAAGTATGAGTAAATAAATAAACACTCACCGGATTGTTGGGGTCAGGCATGGTGTAAAAAGGCCGTACTGCAAGAGGATACTTGTCCAGTATGTAGAAGTCGGTATCGTATTTGGCTTTTACAAGACGACCTAGAAGTTTCTCGTCTGGCGTGGAAAGGTCGTCCTCTTCGCCTTGGGTTACACCTAGAAACATTATTATTGCTAAGTATAAATATTTGGCTATTTAACCTCCTTCTTACAATCCTGGGTTTTTTAGGCGCGGCGTGAAACGGCATCTCAGCAAGCCTTCAGGGTGAGAGTGACAGACTCAATGGACACTTTGTCTGTTCTTTTGTGCCTGTCAATCTCATATTTGGATCTCACGGCCGCTTACCATCAGGCGGAGTGGGGTCATTTTGATACAAATACAAATCATTTATTGCGTCACATGTGGTCCATTAATTGTCCTTAATATAAAAAAAATCTTATTTGTCTATTAAATTTACATTAAACTTTCGAATGTTGCCCCGTTGGTCAATTTATCTATTGGTTTAAGTACCGGTCTTTGATCTCAAAACGGCGGATCAAAAACTGAAAATACCGGAAATAAAATTTTTAAAATAACGGATTAACACTTCAAAATGGCGGATCTAAAATAGACAATGGCGGATTAAAAACATATAATAGCGGAATATCACTTCAAAATGCCAGATCAAAAACAGAAAATAGCGGATTGAAACCTCAAAATTCC
Source organism: Cnaphalocrocis medinalis (assembly GCA_014851415.1). Taxonomy (NCBI): domain Eukaryota; kingdom Metazoa; phylum Arthropoda; class Insecta; order Lepidoptera; family Crambidae; genus Cnaphalocrocis; species Cnaphalocrocis medinalis. The sequence continues at coordinate 7,388,692 of CM026301.1, read as the reverse complement.
GGATCAAAAACTGAAAATATCAGATCTTTAAAATAAATAAATAAAGTCACAGATTAAAACCTAAAATGGCAGAACATAAACAGAAAAGAGCGGATTTAAACTTCAAAATGGCGGATCTAAAATAGACAATAGCGGATTTAAACTTCAAAATGGCGGATCACAAACAGAAAAAAAAACTGATTGACACATCAAAATGGCAGATCAAAAACTTAAAAATGGCCAGTTACAATATTTTTTAAATCTTTTTTTTATCTTACCGGCTTCTTTGAGCATCTGTATGGCCTGGTGGAACTCCAACCTCAGCGGTGGATCCAGGAACTTAAACGGCTCTACGCGGTACTGCTGGCCCACTGTCGCTATTTCAGCTGCGAACCTGAGACAGAAAGAGAGACAAATGCGTTAGGATTTTACACATATTTAAATTTTTGTGAGGGTTACTTAAAATGTCCTTGATAGTATAAGTGACACAACAGCTAATATCAACCAAAGATTTAAATCATAGATATGCCCTGACACCTAAAAACGAGGCAATATTTTTGTTGACATGACGTGTGCGTGTCATCGAAAGTCACTGTCTATGAGGATAAAATACGGTCAGCAAAATTTTCATAGTGGGAACTAAAAATAAAACAATTCCTAAATTTAAAAGCAATTTTATTTATAGGGCATTTTATTTCTAAATGTTTACTACATTTATCTATTTATTCAAATAAATTACTCTAATCACAGAGCGAATATCGGGTTTGATCACCAAACCGCATAAAGGGTGGTGATTATGTTTATGCCTAATCCCATCATAGTAGCTATGACTTGATTTCTATAATAAAGGCCTTTGCCCTACTATTCCTTAAGAAAAATTATGAGTAATATTTACTATAACTTAATAATTAATTAATAATTAACACAACCCTACATTTAATGTCCTGACTCCGTACTAAGTAGCTTAAGCACTTGTGTTATAGAATAAGACAACAGAAGAAACACAAATATAATACTTTTTACTTTACGCAGACCTAGGGGAGTCAAATATAAATCATTTTCTTTGAAATGCGAAGAGCGAATTCGACTAAATTGTCCAGGTAACCAGTATTCATCCCTTCGATCCCGCTGGATAACTTTGATCAATTTTTCTTTTAAACGCGGATCTTGCGGAAATCTAAAACAATAAACGTTCACTTAAAAATAATACGTAATTATTATTTGCATGTTTATTGATTTCTAGTCGAAATAAAATTGCTATTTTATATCTGACCGCTATTAAAACAATGCCTATCGAAACTGCTGACGCTACCGTACTTTTCCCGGTTATTGTAAACCATTAACAAATGAGCTGTTATCAACTGAGTTCTGAGTACTACAGCGGGTCTAAGTATATTGGCCACCGAGATAATGATGTTGTCTCGTTTTGTCTCACAGTAATTGCCAATACTACTCTCTCTGTCACGCGTTGGTCGATCAGACTTTGATGTTTTGTCAACAAAATAAAATAAATTAAATTATTGATGAAATATAATTACTTACGAGTGAAATGTTACACCATTCGCTTTATTTGAATTTGTAGTATTTTTCTTGCACAATAAAAAGGCACATAAAGGCGTTTTGAGTGCTTTTTCCTGTCAAAACTCCAGGCAGCTGTGTCGTACAACTGTCACCGAGTGCAAACGGCAACTAATTCGTGCTAATCCCAGTTGAGTTACACTAGGTTATTTGAGGTGCGACTCAAATCGGCGCGGTCAAAGTATGGCGAGGGCATATCTATGATTTAAATCTTTGATATCAACTGTGAAAGTAACACTGTCAATGGTAAGTGACACTATCAATAACGAAAGTGACACTGACACCAATATTTGTACAACAAAACTGGTACGGCATGTTCGGACTTAACCTCTTACTCAACATCTGTTTTAATGTACATGTGTCTTAACAAATAAAGGATGATTTGATTTGAATTGATTTGATTTGACTGAATTGTGTCAATAGTGTCATTATCGCTATTGATATTGTCACTTTTGCAATTGATAGTACCGCTTTCGCTATTAAAATTGTCACTTTTGTTATTGATAGTGTCACTTTAACTATTAATTTGTCAATTTTGCTCTTGATAGTCGCTTTCGCTATTAAATAGTGTCGCTTTCGTTATTGATAGTGTCACTTTAACTATTGATATTGTCACTTTTGCTTTTGATGGTGTCACTTTCACAATTGATAATGTCACATTCGCTATTGATAGTGTTACTTTAACTATTCATAGAGTCACTTTTGATCTTGATAGTCGCTTTCGCTATTGATAGTGTCACTTTCACTATTGATAGTTATTTTCGCTATTGATATCGTTACTTTCGATGTTGATAGTGCTACTTTCACAATTAAAAAATAAAAAAATAAAAATCAATTTATTGCTCAAAATAAAATTACAGTTCACTAGGTAGGTAGGTAGTTCAACTCAATATTATAGGTACAAGTCAACAAATGGTTTGAGCAAAGGGTAGTGACTCAGCTTATGCTGTCGCAGGACAGGCGTCCAGCGAAGCGCTGTTTTTCAGTCACACCTTCTCTCTTTATGTGATACTGTCACTTTTGCTATTGATAGTGTCACTCTAACTATTGATAGTGTTACTTTTAATATTGATAGTGTTACTTTCACTATTGATCGTGTCTCTTTGGCTTTCAATCAATAATAATAATGACAAAATCGATAGTCTATGTCACTCACTGGTCCCGCAGGCCGCGGAACATGTCGGTGAAGGTCTGTCCGATGACGTCCAGCACCTCGTGGTAGTGGTGCTTGAACGCCATCTCCAGGTCCAGGCCCACGAACTCCGTGAGGAGTCACTCTCAACACTACCAATAGTGAAGTGACTATCTATAGTGAATAATGACGCCATTTAATAGTGAAAGTGTAATGTATCTGTATCAACGATGAGTGACACTGTCAACGGTGAGTGACACTGTCAACGGTGAGTGACACTGTCAACGGTGAGTGACACTGTCAACGGTGAGTGACACTGTCAACGAAGTGACACCCTCAATAGTAAAAGTGTCATTATCATTATAGAAAGTGGCACTATCAGTAGTTAAAGTGTCACTATGAATCGTGTAGTGACACTATCACAAGTGTAAGTGTCCCTAACAATAATTAAAGTAACAATCGATAGCGAAAGTGGCACTATAACAGCGGAAGAGACATTATCAATGGCGAAAGTGTCACTGTTAACAATAAGTGACACTATCAATGGTAAATGACGTTATGATTAGTGTTAGAACATGTCACTCACTGGTCCCTCAGGCCGCGGAACATGTCGGTGAAGGTCTGGCCGATGACGTCCAGCACCTCGTGGTAGTGGTGCTTGAACGCCATCTCCAGGTCCAGGCCCACGAACTCCGTGAGGAGTCACTCTCAACACTACCAATAATGAAGTGATACTACTGTCAACGGAGTGACACTGTCAACGGTGATTGACACTGTCAACGGAGTGACACTGTCAACGGTGAGTGACGCTGTCAACGGCGAGTGACACTGTCAACGGTGAGTGACACTGACAACGGTGAGTGACACTGTCAACGGTGAGTGACACTGTCAACGGTGAGTGACACTGACAACGGTGAGTGACACTGTCAACGGTGAGTGACCCTGTCAACGGTGAGTGACCCTGTCAACGTTGAGTGACACTGTCAACGGTGAGTGACACTGTCAACGGTCTATTTCTAGCGAAAGTGACACTGTTAAGAGCAAAAGTGACGCTATCAATAATTCTACTAATACATTACGAACAGTTTATTTATTTTATTTATTTATTTATTTAATTTATGTGTCACTCACTGGTCCCGCAGGCCGCGGAACATGTCGGTGAAGGTCTGGCCGATGACGTCCAGTACCTCGTGGTAGTGGTGCTTGAACGCCATCTCCAGGTCCAGGCCCACGAACTCCGTGAGGTGGCGGTGCGTGTTCGAGTCTTCCGCGCGGAACACTGCGCCCACTGTGAACACCTGCAAGTATGGGAAAACATTTGTTTTCAACTGACTTCAAAAAGAAGGATGGTTCTGCAAAAAGGAAAGAAATGTTTATTGATGAAACTGATATTTGTGTTGGGTCTGGGTGTTTGTGGTTCCTTCGTTGTTTCTGGTTTCCATAGCACAAGGGAAAACCTTAGTTTGGGACCAGGAAAATGTATGATGTTGTCTCAATTTATTTATTTATTCTCAATTTGACACGTATGTTTTGTTTTGTATGTTTGTTACGCGATATCTCCGCCAATTATGAATGGATTTTTTTGATTCATTTTTTGTTTACGTGGTCCCATATAAATTTTATCAAAGTTGACTTAGTGGTTTTTGAAAAAAAAATGTTGAATAGTATATACAGGGTGTAACAAAAAGGGGGTATCATCCCAAAGTGAACCGATTCTGACACACTTTACAAATCTCATATGAGAGTTTTTAACCTGCCAAGTTAATATTACGATTATTAATATTTAATTCAAATCCTATTCTTCGTGAAATCCATTTCAATTCGCACATCACTAATTAGCAATCAGCTGATAGGGATTTTAACCTTTGACCGCCCCTTGCATTCCTGATAATTGTTTGCATAGAAAATTTTATAAATTAATTACGGTAAGATTTTTTATCTTTTTCTAAAATATTTTTAATTAATTTCAAACTTTGCATAATATTATAGAATCTACACAAGATACACATTATTTATCTTTAAGGTTGATACCACCTTTTTGTTACAACCTTTATGTAGGTATATTGTGGCTGTAGTCATGAAGCCGGTTTTATTTAAAAAAAATATTTTTTTGGTTAGCACATCCCATAACACAGGTCTGCAACAAAAATGCTGTCTGGATATTTCCAACCTATACTATGCGTGAGTGTGTATGTATGTAGTGTGTGTATGCATGTGTATATCCACTGACCTTATCGAAGTCTGCGGCTATCGCCATCTGCTTGTAGAGCTGCGGGCTCTGCGCGAGGTACGCGTTAGCCTTGAAGTACGACACGGTGAACACGTTGGCGCCGTCGCGTATACGTGTGTTTGCGTGGACATATGTGTGTGCGTGTGTGTATTGTGTGAGCGCGTGTGTGCATGTGTGTGTGTTTAAGAGCGGGTGGGTGTGTGTGTGAGCATGTGTGAGTGTGTGTATGCATCATCATCATCATCACGGACCTTGTCGAAGTCGGCGGCTAAGTTTGTGTGTGTGTGTGTGTGTCGTGAATGTGCATGTGCGTGTGTGTGCGTGTGGATGTTTGTGTATGTGTGCGAGCCCATGTGAGTTCGTGGTATGCGTGAGTATGTGTAGGTATGTATGTTAGAGTTTGCGTATTATTTTTTTTTCCTTTCTTATGATCTGCAATCGGCATCTTTGCCATAATCAGATATTTTCTGGGATTGAATAGGTTTGGAGCTATTCCACTGAATATCTCCATGAGTATGGTAATATTTTAATTTCGACTGTCAAGGTCCAGGATATGCCATCTTTTAAGCCTCTTCACATTTTCTTCATCTAGTGACAGGTTTCTAGCTAGTATATTGCTGTGTTCATTCAATCTTTCCTTGTATTTTTTAGCATAGCGTATTATATGTATGTGTTATTGTGTGTATGTATCCACCGACCTTGTCGAAGTCTGCGGCTATGGCCATCTGCTTGTATAGCTGCGGGCTCTGCGCGAGGTACGCGTTAGCCTTGAAGTAGGACACGGTGAACACGTTGGCGCCGCCCTCCGACGCCGCTGATATTATCTTAGGCGTGTGTATCTCCACGAAGCCTGGAAAGATGTAAATGTATAAACGGAGGCTATCGTGTGTGAAAATTCCGCTAGATGGCGTAAAAGTATCAGCCTATATATACTGCGCTATTAGCGATAAGGCCGCCGATACTGTATTTGTAAATTACTATTAGCATTAAGTTCTGTAATGTGTTGTGCAATAAAGAGTATCTATCAATCTATCTACTGTCCCACTGCAGGGCAAAGGACTCCATCATAGAAATCAAATTATCACTACTATGATGGGATTAGGCTTAATCACCACGCTTGACTAATGCGAATTGGTGATCACAAACCCGAGCTGTGTTCGAAAAATTCGAAACATACTTTTGCTCGACCCGGGAATCGAACCTTGACCCCGAGATCACGGCCCGGTACTTAAACCACTAGACCAACGGGGCGTTGCTGCAACTAGATGGCGTACTGTATAGTAAATCCTAACTAATATTATAAATGCGAAAGTAACTCTGTCCGTCTGTCTGTTACTCTTTCACGTCAAAACTACTGAACGGATTTAAACGAAATTTGGTATACAGATGGTCTAGACCCTGAAAGAACATAGCCTACTTTTTATTGAGAAAATGGGGTTGTAAGGGGTAAAAAGGGGATGTGAAAATGATTAAATAATATACTATTCCACGCGGACGAAGTCCCGGGTAACAGCTAGTAAATAATAAAATAAATAAATACGCCAGACAATCACACTAATCAACCTGGTCTCAAACTAGGGCAACCCCTGTACTATGAGTACCAGGTGACGATAATTTAGCGGGGGTGTCAGTCAACCCAGAACACCCAAACCTAAGAAAACTTAGATAATGTAGTTTCATAAATTGACTAGATCCAAGATGGCCGCCGTCACAAATATATGGATTGTATGTTTTAACACCACTCCCAATATGGGTATCATATAAAAGGACTTGTTTAGCAGAATATATTTATTGTGATAAATTTCAAAACGAAGATGGCCGCCATCAGAAAATCATCATCAGTCAATCATCAGTGTCGGGGGTTTTTTAAATTTTCAATTTAAGATTACTCTTTTTATATTTAGAACAATCAAGATGACCCCACTCCGCCTGGTGGTAAGCGGCCGTGAGATCCAAATATGAGATTGACAGGCACAAAAGAACAGAAAAAGTGTCCATTGAGTCTGTCATTTAGATTAAAAAAAAAATATGTTTTTGTGGTGGCACAAGCTATACTCTAATTCATAATTATGTAAAGTAAACTGACAGATGTTAATGTGTCATCCCCATACATTATCACTCAATTTGACACATGCAAAATGTCAAAATGCATAGAAACTTGTCATTTGTATCTGTCAGTTTACTAAACATGATTAAAAACCGGAGTATAGTTTCTTACATTTAACCGAATATTATGAGTTTATAGCTTTTGCCCGCGACTTCGTTCGCGTGGACTTCAGGTTCGAAGAAACCTCAAAAATTGTAGCCTATGTGTTATTCTGATGTATAAGCTATTTTGTGGTAAAGTTTCATTCAAATCCATTCAGTAATTTTTACGTGAAAGAGTAACAAACATCCATACATCCATACTTACAAACTTTCGCCTTTATAAACCGGCGAAACCCACACCAACCCACCCACAGAAAACCGGCGTGAAGCAGCCCCTGTGCTGTGTTTCGCCGCGTGAGTGAGGGTACCGGAGGCCCACCCGAGGAGGGGGAAGGGGATAAAAGGTTGGTAGCGCACTGTAACTCCACTGGTGTTGCAAGTGTCCATGGGCGGCGGCAATTGCTTACCATCAGGTGATCCGCCTGCTCGTCTGCTACCTATCACATAAAAAAAAAATAGTATTACAAACTTTCGCCTTTATAGTAGTAGTAGGATTAGTTATGATAGTGCCGTGGGGAAGCAAATGACTGACCTCGCTTGGTGAGTATGTCGCGGAACAGCCTGCAGACGCCGGCCTCGATGCGGAAGATGGCCTGGTTGGCGGGCGTGCGCAGGTCCAGCACTCGGTTATCCAGGCGAGTGTCTTGGTTCACTCGGATGCGGAGTGCCTCCGGGTCCTGGGAGAGAGTAAAAAATGTAAAGTATCTGCCTATACCAGGCCTGTCCCACTCCGCGTGTAGGTATCGAACTTGCAAGTACATGCGGCGGCCCCTCCGGAGGGGCAAATTAGTAGAAAATCACGAACGAGCGGCGACGCACGCGCGACAGTTGCTTGCGATAGAAAGAGAACGCACTTCTAGGCATGAATAATGGTAGGCATTGAACGCTGGGCGGTCGGAATTTCAACGTTATGTTATGGTAGCCTGAGTCTTCATTTCCATAAACGGTTTTTAGGAGTGGGCTTTCTGTACATGTACTATTAAGTATTCTGTGCCTATACAGGCTGTATCTGTGAACATTTAGGTCCCATTAACCACGTGTTACACAAATCATTCTGAACAACATTAATTGTCCTACGACTTTTGATTCACATAAAAACATTTCATCTTTCCATACAAAATCGGTCACGTGACTTGGCCATTGCGTATGGGGAGTCGAGTCTTATACAGATGCAAAATGTATGGAAACTTGACAGTTTAGTCTGCGCAATTGGAAAAAGAATGCCAAAAAGGTTGGCGAAACTTGAAAACGTTAAAAATTACATAAGTGACTTTAACTTTTTTTTCTACTTTAAAAAAATTCTATAAAGGAAATTTGTCCCTATAATGTTGTGATACCCTTACAGGGTTCATTTGCGGACAGTATGTTATTTGTATTTTTAAGACCACGAGACCTATTTTTGAATTTTCGCTTCGTCCAAACAAAACTACTCGTTTTGCAAGTCGCGTCGTCTCGTAAGTCGCATGATTCATAATTTTCCCTATTTTTGAAATCACTCGCTTAGTGTGTCACTCACCAATCTTGTCAAAGTATAGTGTTTTTTTTTTTTTTTTTGTTATATGGCCTGTATTGTGTTCACGACACATTTAATTTTGCCAATGTCAAGTGTAGATTGATAAAGTGTAGTCAACAGTCGAAGTCACAGCCACTCAATAAAACGCCGGTGTTTAGCGTTTTAATGTCCTAAGGATTCTGTGGACACTATTTTTAACAAAGCCGTAGGTTTTAAGACTCTATTAGGTCAAAGCAAGTTGTTCACGTGACAACTCACTCAACACACAATAGCAGTGTTAAAAACGACACAATTCAATGATTCTTATATTAATATCACCCTGCGGCACTTCACTGCACAAAGTAACACCAAATTTGTACACTAAAAACCACTAGATACTAATTAAAATCTTTGGATTGCATCAGCCGATGCGGCTTGTTTCACAGTTACCCACAGAATCAAGATTTATGATTATGATTATAACAGATTTGACAGTGACGTAGGTACGTCACTGTCAAATCAAACTGTCAAAAAATCTACGACAGATAGGAATCTGTCGTAGATTTTTTGTTCTCCAATTCCAGTTTTATTATAGTACTTACAAATGCTGTGTACGCCTGTAATAGGCATATGTATCAGAATTTGTTTTTTTAGTTTAAGTTTAAATTTTTGTCGTGTCTTAATACATACGCTGTTGGTGTACCTATTTAAATAAATAAATAGTACTTACATCGTTGATCTCTGGCCTGGCCGCGTCCTCCACCTGCAGCGGCAGCTGCGCGCGCGCCGCGGACACCAGCCAGGCCTGCTCCGCCGCCAGCTCAACGCTGCTGATGCTGCACGACTCCACGGGGGTGGCTGTCTTCACCACCGTGGCGTATACGTCGATTATTGACTCTTTTGTGATGCTGTTGGCAGGGGAACAGGGGAAACATTGTAAAGGACAAAAAAAGTAAAGTATCTATATCTATACTATTTATAAAGAGATAACTTCTATAGACAACGACATGGCTTATAGGTAAACCGAAAACACGAAACGCTTGCGCGATGTAATTGGACACAGCGCCATCTATTGGTTCATTTCTAAATTATGTTTTTAAACTTTCGCGTTGCATTAAACAATCAAACAATATTATAAATGCGAAAGTAACTCCGTCTGTCTGTCTATTACTCTTCCACGCCAAAACTACTAAACGGATTTGAATGAAATTTGGTATACAGATGGTCTGGTCTACTTTTTATTACGAAAAGGGGGTTGTAAGGGGTTGAAAAATTATTAAATATTTAAAAATGCTACCCAAGGATACTATTCCACGAAGTCGCGGGTAACGGTTAGCTAATCCTAATTTATTAATTTTGTGGACGACGTAGCAACCGCTCCTTCTACGGGTATCCTCGGAAGACCAGCGAATAATTGCTTTATTATCTATACTATTTATAAAGAGATAACTTCTATAGACAACGACAAGGCTTATAGGTAAACCGAAAACACGAAACGCTTGCGCGATGTAATTGGACACAGCGCCATCTATTGGTTCATTTCTGAATTACGGTCCCGGTCAACGGATGTGATGCCGTCGCGTCTGTTGTAACTGCAACGCGGGCTCTCCTTTTGCTTATCATTAGGCTAAGGTGAGCCAATATAAAAACCAGATTTTGTAACACAGAATAATTGCTTTATCCCACCAAGTCGAGCAAAAAAGCGGCACGGCCGTACCATCCTTTTCTCGAAGCAATTCAGGCCATTTTCGACCCCCTGTAACTTCGTTGTGGATAAAACTAGAAGACTGAATTTTCAGTAACCATGCAGGTTAAAGACACGGTATATTTCAAATTTCAATCAATTTGAACCAGTAGTTTAAGAATTATAACGGGCCAAAGTTTCTTAATTTTGTCACTCACTGACTGACTCACCGATCATCAAAATTCTAAGGTACTTCTAGCAGACCTCTAGGTCTGGGATTATTATTATCAAAATAAATACTAACTTGCCAACAAACTTGACCATCTGCTTGCTGACCCCCCGGTCCTCGCTGACGCTGGCCAGCAGCTGCACCGTGCTGGAGCCCTGCCGCAGCACCGCGAAGCACTGCTTGCCTTTGGCGCGGGACGTTTGGAGACGAGCTGGAATAGAATCCATACTAATAATATAAGTGCGAATGTAACTGTCTGTCTGTCTGTTTTTTTTTTATGTTATAGGTAGCAGGCGAGCAGGCGGATCACCTGATGGTAAGCAATTGCCGCCGCTCATGGACACTTGCAACACCAGTGGAGTTACAAGTGCGCTGCCAACCTTTTATCCCCTTCCCCCCCGGGTGGGCCTCCGGTACCCTCACTCACTCAGCGAAACACAGCACAGGGGCTGCTTCACGCCGGTTTTCTGTGAGGCAGTGGTATCACTCCGAAATGCGAAAGTAACTCTGTCTGTCTGTTACTCTTTCACGCCAAAACTACTCAACGGATTTAAATGAAATTTGGTATACAGATGGTCTAGACCCTGAGAAAGGACATAGGCTACTTTTTATTGCGAAAAAGGGGTAGTAAGGGGTTAAAAGTGGGGTAAAAAGTTACTTTTCCACGCGGACGAAGTCGCGGGCAGTCGCTAGTAATATTATAAATGCGAAAGTAACTCTGTCTGTCTGTCTGTTACTCTTTCACGCCAAAACTACTCAACGGATTTAAATGAAATTTGGTATACAGATAATCTAGACCCTGAGAAAGAACATAGGCTACTTTTATTGCGAAAAGGGGGTTGAAAGGGGGGGTAAAAAGTTACTTTTCCACGCGGACGATGTCGCGAGCGGCCGCTAGAAGAATATAAAAGGTTAACTGGTAGAGAATACCCCTGGGCATTAAGTTCGCCTATTGTTAGAATAATTATATTTTGGACACCACAACACGTGTTAAATAATATATTTACCTACATTAAGCACTATATTTTTAACCCCCGACGCAAAAACAACGGGGTGTTATAAGTTTGACGTGTGTGAGTGTGTGTGTGTGTGTGTTCTGTGTGTGTGTGTATTCTGTGTGTTGTGTGTGTTCTGTGTGTGTGTGTGTGTTCTGTGTGTGTGTGTGTGTGTTGTGTGTGTGTGTGTGTCTGTAGCATCGTACCTCTTGAAAGATGAATAAAGGAGGAGTGTTCTTTTCTTAGCTATGTTGGATAAAAATCGATCCAAGATGGCCGTCGTCACAAAGATATAGATTGTATGTTTTAAGTTTTAACACAACTCCCACAATATGGATAAATATATAAAATGGCTTGAGTAGTAGAATATATTTAATATGGCAAAATTTAAATCCAAGATGATCGCCGTCAGAAAATGAGATTTGAGGGATTTTTAAATTTTCAATTTATAGTTTAATTATAATTTGTATCTTGCAATCAGTCCAATCGACTATGAGCAGATGCGTTATAGGACAGTTGTCAGGTAAGATGTGACTTAAACCAGACCAACAGGACGTTAAATTTATTTGCACGCACCTCTAACCCACACTTTAGTATTATGCGCCTTCGGCGACAGGTCGGCCACATCCGTGTACACCCTGTCTCGATGCTCCCCGGACGACTGGAGCAGTTTGTACGTGCCATAGCGGCCGGCGGACACGTCCTCCTCGCTCGAAAGCTGTTGTTGTTCTGAGCCCGCCTGCAAAGATTGGGAGTTAGGTAATGTAAAAAAAAGTTAATTTTATGCTTAATTAGTAGGCATGTTCGCTCAATGTCTGATAAGGAGAAAAATTATTGACGTAAAAAACAAAAGAGCAGCGATATTTGAAAAGAAACACTTGTGAAAATCCGAGCAACTGACCTTTTTTATTTTATTTTTTTGTTGATCCAGGGGAAATGTCTTACGCATACCCGTCCACCGGGGGGTGGGCGAGTTATGTCCGGCTCCCCCCACATCATCCTCAATTGGAAAATGCCGTGGGTTCGCGGTACGGAACCTAGCACCACGACGGGCGGAACCTCCCCTGGGGTCGGAGGGGGGTTGGAGGGGACAGCCGAGAGATTGCCATTGTACTGATGAGCAACTCACCTATATTATGTTAAGTTAAGCTAAGGTTATGTGAAGGTGTCCTAAGTTGCTAGCCAGAGTCAGGTCAATACAAAATACAAGGTGTTATGTGAATTCATTTTCACTTATTATCAGCAGCTACCTTATGTTCGGCCTTCTTCTGCTGTTTCTCAGCCGCTTTGGCGGCCTTCTTGGCTGCTTTCTTGCTGACCGCGGCATCGCCCTCCACTGTGGGCTGTGGCTCTTCAGACACTACCATTGTGGATTATACTGTAGATGAGATCATACAACATTATCACATTTGCCAGATCAAATCGTTATACTGTACTAGCGGCCGCCCGCGACTTCGTCCGCGTAGAAAAGTAACTTTTTACCCCCCTTTCAACCCCTTACAACCCCCTTTTCGCAATAAAAAGTAGCCTATGTTCTTTCTCAGGGTCTAGATTATCTGTATACCAAATTTCATTTAAATCCGTTGAGTAGTTTTGGCGTGAAAGAGTAACAGACAGACAGACAGCCAGAGTTACTTTCGCATTTATAATATTAGTATGGATGTTTTAATTAGGTACGTGCAGCCACACATCAAAACACTTCTTTCTAAATTTCTTAAATTTCTTCATTCGACTAATCTTACTGTCAAACACATTTTTTATTTTTTTATTTCAATTGAGAAACATTGCGAGATTGTGATAACCTGATGTGTGGCTGTCTTTACTTTTGTTGGGGACCAGAACAGAAAAAAATGATTTTCGGTTTCTGAATGCAACTTCCAATGAAAAAAAAACAGAAACTGCAACATACTATCTTTAACGAAGTACTTGTACATGAAAACAATATTGCTGCGAACATAGATATCTCATATCAGTAAAATTTTGTGTGTAAACATTCAGATAAGATGAGTTTAAATAAAAATAAATGTATTTTTTACACCATAGAATTGGCAACCATTTTAAAGCTTTCACTTGACTTACAATGGTTGTAAAGTCAGCCTATTTACTGTCCCATTTCAGGGCAAAGGCCTCCATCATAGAAATCAAATTATAGGCTTATTCACCATGCTTGCCTAATGCAGATTGGTGATCATTTTTACTACCTACCTAAATGACAAGAATTTGTGGAAATGATAAACTGTTCACCTACACAGTGTTATGTATTATGAAATTTAAATTTAATTTCATTCTTTAAAAATTTTATGATAACAAATTTGAAAAGATTAAGTTCTACTGAGTTTCTTGCTGATTCTTCTCGGTAGAAATTGACCTTCCGAATCAGCAGTAGATTATAAAATTTGACATTCATAAATGTTCTGTAAAGGACTTAAATTGAATAAAGAGATTTTGATTTGTTTGAGTCAAATACTCAAACCACAAAACCAACAGGATGTTACAAGTGGACATTGGACAATGGTTATTTGAGATACCAAATCAGATCAAATAGTTTGTTGTGTATTAGGTACAAGTAATTTAAACCTTTTGAATAATTCAATGCAATCATTGCATTAGCATGTTAATAATGAAGCTACAAAAAATCCTGATTCAATATATCACACAATATTTTAGCTACCTAAGAATACCAGCAAACAAAATATCGTCTTTTTCAATAGCAGTTATTACAAATAAAAAGTAAGTTTTTATTTGGTTGGACTTTTAAGCTACAAGCCAACAAAAATACTTATAACTTACATATTTTATTTGCAGAGTGTATTGGGTAAATTGGTTGAGTAAATATTGTAACAAGAAACCACGTCAATAAACGAAAATAGCTTATAATTAACCTAATTATTAAACAATGTTTCAACACGGATATTTCAATGAATTCTTTCAGAAAATAAAGTGGAAACGTGAACAGACCGACCACATCTCGCTAATGATTCATCTAAACAACGACAAGTTGATTTATGTATACGATTTTACGTTATTTCCTACAAAGTTTCGTCAGCACACTTATCTGAGGGAAAATATAATTTCGTCACTGAATGCAATAAAAATCTCACCGGTATGAAATGGCGTTATCTTGTCGGCAACTGTGTAGTAATCTGAACAGTCTAAAGATAGTATTAAATTGATAAAATTATGTGCAAAACACGCGAATTAGGTTATGTCCGGTCACCTCTGATGAAACGTCAAACTGACAGTAAGTGTCAATAATTGTGTTGCCATGAAAAATAAATAAAGTCACTTACGCTGATGCCATCTAGTGAAAAACTACTATAACGCACCATTAGTTCTAAATTTTATTGTAATGCTTATTGAAGCATACTTTTACATGAAACTAAGTTAAACCATTCATAGATGCTAGTACAAATATAAATCACTAGATGGCAGGTAATTCATAATTTTAATAAAATAAGAAAGACCGACTGGCTTTCTCGAGTCTTTTGCGTATTTTGAGCTCAGATTTCGTCATTTGTTACTCTTTAATGATGCTTTTAAGATTAAATTGAAATTACTTTACTAGTAAATAAAAGATATTCAATGAATCTAATCCAGGACTTTACTCTATGATCTAAACTTTTTATAGCTTTTATTTCTGTTTCTGTTTCTGCAGCAAAACTTTTTGATACCCATCAAGAAAGATAAAGAAGAAAGCTGTCGAAGTGCCTGGACAAGTGTCACAATTTGATTTTAATTTCAAACCTAAAAATTAGACAAACAATCCATAATAAATTGGTGTAATGTATAAATTCCTCGTTCAAAATGTCAATAAAAGATATTGGCCCTGAGTTACAAGTTGCGGGGGCCACATATCATAAAAATATAACGCATTCGACGATAAAATGCCGGTGTTTACGGCGAACATACCAACCCTCCTCAAAGTTGGGGATAAAATTGAGATCGGCGGTAAAATCAAGGAAAATGCTAGAAAGTAAGTCGAAGTTATACGATCCGTAGTAAAGTTACAAACAAAGTCAAGTGTTTAAACGTACGAAACTGTTGGCTTCGTCGCCCTTTGGAACATACTAGTGAATGGTATTCCACTTCAGCCCTGAGCAATATTGCGCAGGCAGCCCTGCGTAGGTACTCTGGGAAGGCACAAACCCGACTATCCTATCTAAATGGCCGGCAACGCATCAGCGACGTCTACCGATCTCTCGCAGACTGATGTTCATTGCAACGGTTATTATTACTTACCAGCAGGTGATACGCTTGCTAGTTTGTCACCTGTAGCATAAAAAATGAGAGATTCTCTCGCATTTAGGTACAATTAGGTAAATTAATTGAATTAAAATAGGTGTGTAAGTACTTAAGTTATAATAATATTTAATTTAGCTTGGAAGTTGCTTTGTCAATAAAGTCTTGAACGGCGATTTTTGGGAAACTAACGATTTTCTTTATATTTTATAACCAATAAGCGGCAGAGGTGCCATCAATTCATTTCATGGTGTTATTGACGTAGGTATATCTTTATTTGTGTACCGCGATTTGCAACAAATAGTATTACCTAAATAGAGAGCGGTGAAGGGATTTGCGGGAGGGTATTGTCCAGCAGTGGAACAGTATAATTAGGCTTAGTAGACGGTAGGTAATTTTTATTTTTGGTATAGCAATTCTTTGCAATTTATTCTTAAGTAAATATTGCACTTAAAAAATGGCGAGATAAGCACTTACGAAATTCGTCGGCTTAGTAAGGGGCTCGGATGGTGTAAAGTGGATCTAGCATATCTGCCCGGTTTGCGGAAGGTTGTGGGTTCAAGTCCCACCTGAACCCTCCGAGGAATTTTTAGACGGTAGGTAGTTAGACACTTAACGTCGTAATTCCCAGACAGCAGACACAATGGAAAATCAATTGTTTTATGCCTTTTAGAAGGCTTTTGGGTCTTACGACGTTAAAGAACCTCCTTTCCACCAGAATGTCGGTGAACCTGTGTGCTCAAGAGGGGGAAGAGCCGCGTGACGTAGTCCTACACTTTGACGTTCGCTTCCACCGAGACAACATCATCTCCCTATCTCGGAAGAACGGCGTCTGGATCGGCAGCGGCAACTATGATACCAACTACAACATGTTTGTGCCCGGTTAGTATCAGAAAACTAATTACATCAGCGCCATCTGTTGACACTAAGAGGAACAAACATTACTGCAGCACGTGCAGAATAACTTATGAAATAAACAACGCCATCTCTTGACGCTAAGTGGAATTGAAAATGCTGCAGTGTGCTCCTGAAAACATCTTAATCCTAATCCTAACTAATATTATAAATTCGAAAGTAACTCTGTCTGTCTGTCTGTTTGTTACTCTTTCACGCCAAAACTACTAAACGGATTTATATGAAATTTGGTATACAGATGATCTAGACCCTGAGAAAGAACATAGGCTACTTTTTATTGCAAAAAGGGGGTTGTAAATGGTTAAAAGGGGGATAAAAAGTTACTTTTCCACGCGGACGAATTCAGGCGGCCGCTAGTAGGCTATATTTTGTTGCTCTTTCACCGAGACATGCCAATCTTCCCGTCTATTGTCATGTTATTTTCTTTCTTTTTTTCTCTATTGGCACTAAGAATGAACAAACATTACTTTAGCACACGTGCAGAATAAATAATTAAGTAAACAACGCCATCTATTGACACTAAGTGAAACTAACATCACTGCAGTGTGGCTCCTGAAAGCATACTAACCACTTCAGCTTGCTCCAAAGAGCAGCTGTTGCGTGGTGTTTACCATTTTCTCTTAAAAAGTGATTTTTATTGTTTCTCTCTCTACATTACTCAGGTACAATCTTCCGAATAATCTTCGAGGTAAAAGACACGGATGTGATCACCATCTACTGTCAGGGCAAGTTTCACTCCAACTTCCTGCCCAAGATACCACTGACGATGGCCAGATACATAGTGGCCTGGGCAGATGTGGAGCGGATTACTCATTGCTATTTCCACCTTGGGACTAAGGTCAGTTTTTTTTTTTTATGATATAGGTGACAGACGACTCGACGGGCCGACGGATCATCTGATGGTAAGCGATTACCGCAGCCCATGGACTCGCAACACCAGTAGTGTCACAAGTGCGCTGCTTCCTTGCCCTGGATTGGACCTCCGATACCCTCACTCACGTAGCGAAACACAGCGCATGCACTGCTTCACGCCGGTTTCCGTGAGGACGTGATATTACTCCGGTCGAGCCGACTCATTCATGCCGAAGCGTGGCTCTCCCACGGTTTTGAAATTAGGTATAATTCTCCTACCGTTATTGCAAGCTGCAGTTGCAGTAAGCGGGGCAAATACCTTAATGCGTCAAGTACCTAAGTCATGAAAACGATTTTTTGAGGAAGTAGCGGAGTACCCGTGTTATGACCAATGGGGCTACCATACTCTATGACATAAGCGGCAGTGGCGCATTAGGTAAGCCTACAGATTTATTTGTGTGCCGCTATTTGCCAATAATGCATTAAATAGTGCGATGAAGGGATTTAATTTGGAGGAGGGTATTGCCCAGTAGCCGTGGGACTGTAAACCTAGGCTAAATATAAAAAAAACGCACTGCAGTATAGATAGATAAAACTTCCAGTCATCGGATCCCAGTAGGTGTGGACCGTAGGTAGTTAGACAATTTAGCCCTTTATCGTGGCTCTGTCGATATGTTAGACACCATATTTTAAGCCTTATGTGTTGGAGATAAGGTCCAAAACCAATTAATTGTACTTATACCTACTGCCCATTAAGAGGTTAAAAGAACCTCCTCTCCACCAGAATGTCGGTGAACCTGTGTGCTCAAGAGGGGGAGGAGCCGCGTGACGTAGTCCTACACTTTGACGTGCGCTTCCACCGAGACAACATCATCTCCCTATCTCGGAAGAACGGCGTCTGGATCGGCAGCGGCAACTATGATACTAACTACAACATGTTTGTGCCCGGTTAGTATCAGAAAACTAATTACATAATCAGCGCCATCTGTTGACACTAAGAGGAACAAACATTACTGCAGCACGTGCAGAATAACTTATGAAATAAACAACGCCATCTCTTGACGCTAAGTGGAATTAAAAATGCTGCAGTGTGCTCCTGAAAACACAGGTACTACCTACTATATTTTGTTGCTCTTTCACCGTGACATGCCAATCTTCCCGTCTATTGTCATGTTATTTTCTTTCTTTCTTTCTCTATTGGCACTAAGAATGAACAAACATTACTGTAGCACACGTGCAGAATAAATCATTAAGTAAACAACGCCATCTATTGACACTAAGTGAAACTAACATCACTGCAGTGTGCTCCTGAATGCATACTAACGACTTCAGCTTGCTCCAAAGAGCATGCTATTGCGTGGTGTTGCCATTTTCTTGAAAATGTTTTTTATCGTTTCTCTCTCTACATTCCTCAGGTACAATCTTCCGAATAATCTTCGAGGTAAAAGACACGGATGTGATCACCATCTACTGTCAGGGCAAGTTTCACTCCAACTTCCTGCCCAAGATACCACTGACGATGGCCAGATACATAGTGGCCTGGGCAGATGTGGAGCGGATTACTCATTGCTATTTCCACCTTGGGACTAAGGTCGGTTTTTCTTTTTTTTTATGATATAGGTGACAGACGACCCGACGGGCCGACGGATCACCTGATTACCGCAGCCCATGGACCTAAAAGGCCTTCTTAAAAGGCCGGCAACGCATCCGCACTCCTTCTGGCGTAGCTGATGTCCATGGGCGGCGGTGATCACTTACCATCAGGTGACTCGCTTGCTCGTTTGCCTTCCTATAATATAAAAAAAAAACACCAGTAGTGTCACAAGTGCGCTGCTTCCTTGCCCTGGATTGGGCCTCCGGTACCCTCACTCACGTAGCCAAACACAGCGCAAACGCTGCTTCACGCCGGTCTTCTGTGCGGCCGTGGTATCACTCCGGTCGAGCCGGCCCATTCATGCCGAAGCGTGGCTGTCCCAAGTTAATAAGCATAGAGATAGTAACGTACTGTAAGCCAGTCTGCGTCTATCTGTTTAGTTGTAGGTATAATCCGAGGCAA
The DNA here is from genome assembly GCA_014851415.1 of Cnaphalocrocis medinalis. Classification (NCBI taxonomy): domain Eukaryota; kingdom Metazoa; phylum Arthropoda; class Insecta; order Lepidoptera; family Crambidae; genus Cnaphalocrocis; species Cnaphalocrocis medinalis. The sequence goes on along the minus strand of CM026301.1, from coordinate 7,369,103 downwards.
GAAAGTGTAGTTATGAACTTGAGTGCGCAGAAACTAATTTTGTAGAGTCTTCTTTTTTACAAGTGCGCAAAATAACGGTCATCGCTATACTTTCGTGCCTCCAGCTATATCTGACTATTAAGGAATATTGTTTTACAGGGGGTATGTGGCGAAGATCCTGGTCCACCGCCCGTTTTCCCTCCCTCTTCACCTCGCCTACCATGGTACCCGGTGAGATCAAACGCGGGTAAGTACTAACATTCCACTAATAATATAAACGTGAAACTTTAAAGGACCGCATCAGAAATGATGTATTAGACAGTGAACCAGAGTCACCGACATTAGCCCCCAGAATCATAACAAAACTGAAGGTGGCAGTGGGCTGGTCACATTAGCCGCCAGAAACTGACAACCGTTGGAGCCATAAGTCCTTGAGTGGAGGCACCGCGACTCGGTAAACGTAGTGTTGGACGCCCTGCTACAAGATTGCGGATGACGACATTCGACGGCTCGGCTGACGAGTGAAGCTGGATGAGAGTGGCGCAAATCGGGAGCGTGTGGCGTGCCTTTGGGGGAGACTATGTCCAGTAGTGGACGAGCGTGGGTTGCTGATGAAAGTTGTAAAGTGGATGGATGAATGCTAATCTTTTAAATCTTTCATGCAAAAACAACCTAGGTATGTTATTTAGCAAAAAACTATTTTTTATGATGAAACCTTCCTATTGGTGTATTTTTTTTTAGGTAGGATGGTCTTTTTTCTCATGTAGCGGGTTCGATTCCCGGTTCGACCGTGTAATTATTTAAAAATATGTGAATGCAGTGATTGTTTTTGAAATTAAAATAATAATATTAGTCTTCTTTTAGTGAAAAAATGTTCCATCTACAATATCAAAGGTTTAATTGTGTTTCCTTCGTTGTTTCTGATTTCCATAGTACCTACAAGGTAAACTCTTAGTTTGGGATCAGGACAATGTTATGTGATGTTGCTCTCGATTTATTTATTAACTAGTGGCCCGCCCTCACTTCGCTTCGGGACCGTAATTCAGAAATGAACCAATAGATGGCGTTGTGTCCAATTACCATCGCGCAAGCGTTTTTCGTGTTTTGGGTTTACCTACCTAAGCCTTGTCGTTGTCTATTAGAAGCCTTTTTATTCTCTTTATTAAATAGTATAGAAGACATTTTAAAGGTAGGTAGTACTTTCTCTCCATGTGGCATGGCCATGGGCGCCCTTATAGTGTCGTGCTCTATAGAATCACTTTATTTTATAGTCCAAGAGTCCATAAGAAATCAGCCCCAGGATCGCCTCAACTCCACTCCTCAACGAAAGTTCGGAAGACGAAGGGAAAAGACCGAAAGGCGACGGGAGAGCAGACAGGTAAACGGAAAACCTTATTGTCTTCATAACATCATTCGTCCCTACAGCGATATACAGGGTGTAACAAAAAGGAGGTATCATCCCAAAATGAACCGATTCTGACACACTTTACAAATCTCATATTAGAGTTTTTAACCTGCCAAGTTAATATTACGATTATTAATATTTAATTGAAATCCGATTCTTCGTGAAAACCATTTCAATCCGCACATCACTAATGAGCAATCAGCTTATAGGGATACTAGCGGCCGCCCGCGACTTCGTCCGCATGGAAAAGTAACTTTTTACCCCCCTTTCAACCCCCTTTTCGCAATAAAAAGTAGCCTATGTCCTTTCTCAGGGTCTAGATTATCTGTATACCAAATTTCATTTAAATCCGTTGAGTAGTTCTGGCGTGAAAGAGTAACAGACAGACAGACAGACAGAGTTACTTTCGCATTTATAATATTAGTATGGAAGTATGGATTAACCTTTGACCTTTTTGAATAGTTACCGCCCCTTACATTCCTGACAATTGTTTGCATACAAAATGTTATTAATGAATTAGGGTAAGGTTTTTATCTTTTCCTAAAATATTTTTTTATTAATTTGAAACTTTGCATGTAGAATCTACACAAGGTGCACATTATTTCCCTTTATTGTTGATACCCCCTTTTTGTTACAACCCTGTATATCTCGGACGCCCCACAGGATGGCGTCCCGTTGGTCCCAAATAAGCTCATATCTGTCCCTTACCTGTGTCACAAAATAAAGACTTTTGACACAGAAGGCTGACTTAGCCTTGATTTTGAATTCAGAAGAGTTCGTTGACATATGCTAGGGTTGTTGCCCGGCATGAGTACATAAGCGCGCGGCCTCTACCACAGACCCCGACAGTTTGACAATCTTATGTCTTCTTAAGTTAGGATTAATGTGGTCGAAAAGGCGTTTAGTGCGCATGCGTGAGTACATGTTATATTTTTAGCTCTTAGTGGGCATTCAGCCTTCTGTATCAAAAGTCTTTATTTTGTGCCTGTGTGTTCGTAGTCCTACTATAAATTTTATTTGATAGTCGCCTTCCCTATAGCCTGATGTTAATGGATGACCATTCCAACAGATTTTTCTACGAAACCCTAATGTGCCATCAGCCAGACCACGCGAAATTTTCGCCAGATATGAAATACCGCAGGGAACCGACCCAAGCCAGAAGCAAGATGGACTACAGCAGAAAATACAGGGATCTATCCGACTCTGACAAGAATGAGAGCGAAGACTATTCTGAGGATATGGGTTCTAAGAACATGGATTCTTCTGTTGCGGAATCTGAGGATGTGTTACAAGAACTAGGTAAGGTATATATGTTTGTTTTTATAGTGGCTCAGTATTTTGGCTCACATCAGCCTGATGATAAGCAAGAGGAGAGCCCACGTTGCAGTTACAACGGACGCGGCGGTACGGCATCACATCCGTTGGCAGTGTTGGCACCAGGGATGTTACGAATATTCGCATTCGCTTATGCGAATGGTTCGCATAGTTTTTAACATTTGCATCGACATTCGCATTCGCTTAAATCAATGCGAATGTTATGCGAATGCGAATGTGTGCAGGTCGTGCGCGCGTGACTAATCGACTTATGAGTGAGAAGGCAGCAAAACTGTTGTTCTTAAAATATAATTTACCTTTATTAAACTTTACCTACTGAATGTCTGTCAAGTTAGTACGGTAGCCAGCACATCAAGTTACTACAATCTGTCAAATTTCTTCTATCGAACCTCACTACTTTTATGTCAAACGTGTTTGGTTCAATATCAACTGAGGAAATTTGACAGATTGTAGTAACTTGATGTGCTGGCACTGTACATTTTGTATGTTTTTAGTCTTTTAAGTAATAGAAATTATTGATTTACATGGTTTCTTTTTACATTTGATGTTGAAAATTTTGACATTCGTAACATCCCTAGTTGGCACATGACATTCTGGCCCGCGAGACGCTTCGTTTGAATTGGTATGACTTGACTTGATTTAATATCAAGTCCCCTAGCAGAAGCGAGCGAAAACCAATATTTTTCTCGTTGTGTTATGGCCTATTAAGGGCGTTCGTATGTATGTGTCAATAAAGTCTTGAAAATAAAGATGATCGACTGATTTTATTATGTAGAGTAAAACTGACAGATGTCAATTTGGCATACATTATCAATCAATTTGACAGACGCAAAATGTATGGAAACTTGACATTTTCATCTGTCAGTTTACATAATTAAAAATCAGAGTTTAACATGTATGGTATGTGTGGCTGAAATCAAAGTACACAAAACTGTCAGATTTCCTCATTCCATTCTCACCTTTATGTCAAACGCGTTTGGTTCTATATCAACTGAGGAAATTTGACAGATCGTGGTAACTTGATGTGTGGCTGTCTTGTCTGTACAACACACAGCAGGCCTCCTTCCGAGATATCTCAGCATCCCCCTCCAAGTGTAGATTTAACTTAATAGTTTTTTTTTCTAGGAATGAAGAAGAGGGTAAGAAGGGGCAAGTTTGCCCCCTTCGCGCAGGTGGTAAATTTTATGGGAAAGACGACGAAGAGAAATTAGCGTTGTGCTGCGATGGTAAAGTGTATTTCGATTGGTAATATGATATGTTTTTATTGTATATTGTATTTTTGTTTTTGGAATTTATATTTTTTATTGGAAATATATTTTATCTTGTTTATTATTTATTTTATTGTCAGGCTAGTCACCTAACCTAAGCTTAGACCATAAGGGGAATTTTCATTGGTCGATATGACCGTTTGGTCATCATCCGGAGTCATAGCCAACATTGCTTGGGAAAAAAAAAAAATAAAACACAAGAAATAAGTAATACAACCTACAAAGTATGTAGCCAGGTGTTTATTCGAGTTTTTAAGCAAAAGAGAAAACAATATTTAAAAGCAATTTGGAAATTTTGATTCACAAAATCAGTAATTTTGATATGAAACATACTTCATTTTGAATTATTTTAAGCTTCTTATCAACAATGCAGAACTGTATAATATATCACATACTTAGAACCAAACTTTACAAAGAAATTGATGTAAATGAGGCATATAGAATTAAAAGCAGTTATGTACAGAACATTTACTTGGCGCTTAGCTGCTTTTGATTTTAGAGTCCTCTTTTTGTAGCGCTGTCACAAATATGCCACAAAATTATCTACCAAACAGGGTAATTGGACCTTATCACATAAGGAATAACGCACAGTTTTCGTTGTAATTATAAGTTCCCAGGGCAGTTAATTCGGTTGTCATATTTGAAGCTCTCATCTAGTTCTACATTGTCGATAGAAGTATTTAAGTTAAGGATATGTCCCTAGTAACACTTAGTAGGACCTTTATACCAGTTTATTTGTATATCTAATATGATAAATGTTATATAAAGACTTTTAGAAAGTTTTCAAAATTGCATTTCCAAAAATCAATATAGTGATTTCGGTAACCAAAGATATTCAGGAACTTTTTGTAATTTCTTACTTAGAGAAATAAATTGCGTGTCACAAAGACAATACAGTGCGACAAGTCTAATTTGACGCGTGGCTAAAATCGGAACTAATTCTGTCTTCTTAGATGGGCGACAGTCTTTTTGACACTTCTATAGAAAATGTTTAGTAGAAACGCCCTCCTGTGAATGCCAAAACAGCCTTGTCGCACTGTATTCAAGCAGAAAAAGGAACAATGTAACTTATTAATAACTATGAACATTCACAAACTAATGGAAACTGTAAAACCTTTCGGGTACACCCGTGGGGTATAAACAGACCCTGGGTCAAAAACCCGACGGGTAAAAATACACATCCTGTATCAACCACAAGTTTTAAGTACATACAATTCCACTTAAGTATACTTACATTAAGTTAAACACTAAGTCATTATCACTGGATTATTTTTTAGTTTTTTTTTTACTCTCTAGACCGATTTAATCACTGTTTTTTTTGTTGGCACCAAATTTTTCACTGTCACTTATTTGTCACTATAAACTCTTGTCATATTTACGATATGGTCATTTTTATATGTTTAAGGGTCACTATTGACCTTAAATTGACACTGTTCTGTCAATCACAAATGTCGATTAGTATCAATACGGGTCAAATATAGGACCATTTTTGATACCAATCTACTTTATTCTTCACGGGGTCACATCGTTGGCACTGGGTCTAAAGACCCGGGTCTAACCGAACAGGTTTTTGAGGTCATGCTCGTATAGGGCAATGACCAGCATGATGCCGACTCCTGTTATTAGGCCCATCAGCTGCAGTATGCACTGACATAGCGTTCCCTCTTTGCTGTGAGATGTGCTGAGTTCAGGCATCTGAAAAAAAGAAATAATTTATTTTAAATTATAGCAAATCCTACGGGGCGAATTTAATCCCGAATAGTATCTGTACAATATTCTACAACTCTCGCGTCACTATTTTTCTGCACAAATTGCTTAGCTACATCTTCCACTGTTATCTGACAAAAGCCAGTAGCTAAATCAAAATCTATCGATAATTACGAAGTACATACAATAATATGACATTAGATACAAATGAGAACCCAAATGATGCTAGATTATGAATTTGGAGCCCTTTCGGTAATATTTATTTTTACTACCCTGTAATTAAGTAAGTAAGTAAATTGACCAAACAAAAAGAGATACAACACAACAGTAGTAAGACACAATTACGGTAATGTGATATAAGCCGCTCGTAAAATTCATCTACTAAAACTTCAACACAATAATGTAGAGAACTTTTGAATAAGAAGACAATCAATGAACCGCCTATTTTTCTTCATGCTAGCGTCGGCGCGTGGCGTCCCTATTGCCATGGCGTCTGTGTGTGCCACACACTTTGCACAAAGTGGTGGCCTTATTTGTTCTGACATCCGTCAATCAAAATTAATTGGTATCAATCGTCAGTCTGACGTACCTACTTGTATTGTATTTTGGTTTCTAAACATTTTATAGCATAAAACCTATAAAATCAAAATACTTTTTCAAACAACTCACCATATCAACGAGCGCAATGTACAGGAACATTCCAGCGGCGGCGGCGAACAGCCAACGGGTGGCAGACGGCGCGTGTCCCGCCAACACTCCGCACACCATGCCCGCTAGACACAGAGCAGACGAGAGCACGTTGTAGCAGACTGCGCGTTTTACAGACATCCCTGCTTTTAGGAGGACTGCGAAGTCGCCTGGAAAACGAAAGAAACAACATAATTATAGAAGCAATGAAAGTAAAGTAAAGTATCAGCCTATATACTGTCCCACTGCAGGGCAAAGGCCTCCATCATAGAAATCAAGTTATCGCTACTATGATGGGATTAGGCTTAATCACCACGCTTGCCTAATGCGGATTGGTGATCACAAACCCGAGCTATGTTCGAAAAATTCGAAATATACTTTTGCTCGACCCGGGAATCGAACCCGGGACCCCGAGATCACGGCCCGGTACGTAAACCACTAGACCAACGGGGCGTTAGGAATATTAAATACTTGCTACGCTGTGTTTTCTATGGGTTTCACTTGACCTCATGTCACCTGATGGAGAGTGCCAATGGGGTCTAAGATCCAAATTAATAAATGTATTTTCTTTATTTCTTTGATCATTGAGTTACTTACCCAGTTCATGCGGTAGTTCGTGGCATAGAACAGCGATGGCCGTGGAGAAGCCACCGGCTATGTTCGAAGCAAATGCTGCACCTGGAAATTAATTAAACATTTACAGACATTAGACATTGGAGACAAATTGTTCAGTTCTTTTTAATGGGAGCTATCGCGTGTGAAAATCCGCTAGATGGCGTACTGTTATACTGATCCAGAATCCTGTTATCTGTTCCAGAAACTATCCGAAACGTGCAGGTTTCCTCACTATGTTTTCCCTCACTGTCAATGGTAGAAATGTGCACATAGATTTATAAAAGTCCAAAGGTAGACAGAAAACACGAAACCCTGGCTACAATCGACACCAAACGCCATCTATTGGGCATAGATTAGAACTACTACAGAAATCAGAAGAACCATAAACGGGTCCCGAATCAAAGTGAGGGCAGGCCACCACAACCACGGCCCTGCTGGCCAATGGGGAAGGACAATTTGTTTTTTTAGGGTTTTGTAGTCAACTAGGAACCCTTATAGTTTCGTCATGTCTGTCTGTCTGTCGGTCCGTCTTGCCCTAACTAAATGGTAATGTATGGAAATAACTACCGACACGCTCTTGGCCGGTTTTTTAATTGTGTTTATTAATTGTGATGTGGTGTCCAAATAAAGAAATGTATTTTCTTTTCTTTCATTTTTTCTTTTCACTAGTCCAATACCCGGGGCTATTGCGTTTGGCGCGTGAAGAATCCGCTAGATGGCGTAGTGTAGAACTGCAGCAGTTACGTGTACAACTCACCTATAGCCATCCCATCGGTGAAGTTGTGCAGCCCGTCGCCCATGATCACCATCCAGGCCACCGACGACATGGAGGAGGGCGGCGCGTGCACGTGTCCGTGGGAGTGGGAGTGCCCGTGGTGCGCGCGCGAGTGCTCCCTGCAAACAATGCAATACGGTATTTTACTGGTACCGCAAAAAACATACCCATACAGGATGTTACTCCCGCATAGGACTTTACAGCCACGAGCGCTGCTGTAAAGCCACACCGCGTGATGCTGCTTAAATCATCTATTAAAGATGAAAAGGCCTATGATGATTGCTTAAGTGAGGACGTGGTATTACTCCCGTCGAGCCAGCCCATTCATGCCAAAGCGTGAATCGTGAGCGTTTGATGATCTAAGGGGCTTTATTCGTAGTACTCGTAGTATTATAAGGGTTTCGGGATTAAAACGACCAACATTTTACGGTGTGTAAGTATACCATAGATTTACTGTCGGATGAATATTGGTCGGATTGGACCTTAGATAGTAAAAGCACAGAATACCTAATAGTACAAGTACAGAAAGCCCACTCCTAAAAACCGTTAATCGATAATATAAAGTTGAAATTCCGACCGCCCAGCGTTCAACACCTACAATTATTCATACCTAGAAGTGCTTTCTCTTTCTATCGCAAGCAACTGTCGCGCATGCGTCGCCGCTCGCTCGTGATTTCTTACTGATTAGCCCCTCCGGAGGGGCCGCCGCATGTACTTGCAAGTTTGATACCTAAACGCGGAGTGGAACAGGCCTGGTAAAAGTTAGTATCTCACCTCAGTATAACTGTGTAGCTGTCGCCATCTTTCAGGTCCTTAGCGCCATCCTCCTTGTGTTTAATGTTGTTCATCTCGACCACAGCCGGCGTGGGCTCTGCTTTCAGCAGCCAGTCTTTAGCTTGAAGAGGCAAATTGTCACATTTACTAACTAAACTCTGATTTTTAATCATGTGGTTACACTGACAGATGTTAATGTGTCATCCACATACATTAGCACTCAATTTGACTGATGCAAAATGTCAAATGTATAGGAACTTGACATTTGCATCTGTCAGTTTACTCCACATGATTAAAAATCAGAGTATAATAAATTTATGCTTGTTTTAAATATCTATACTCATATCCTAACTAATATTATAAATGCGAAAGTAACTCTGTCAGTCTGTTACTTCTTCACACCAAAACTACTGAACGGATTTGAATGGAATTTAGTATACAGATGGTCTAGACCCTGAGAAAGAACATAGGCTACTTTTTATTGCGAAAAGGGGGTTGTAAGGGGTTAAAAAGGGGGTTGAAAAATATTTAATAATTAAAAATGCTACCCAAAGATACTATTCCACACAAACAAGTCGCGGGTAACAGCCAATGAGTGTCATAATATAAGCTCTATAAAAGGGAATTAAAACGAACGGAATTTATAGGGATAAAATTTAAAACTTACCTGTAGGTTCACCTTCTTTGTTCTCTGCATTAAGAGCGTTCGAAGACACCACACTGACAGAATTATTGTGCTTCGCTTTAGGACTTGGCGGGATCTGGCCGTCCCTCATATGGTGGTCGTCATGGGTATCCGTGTCTATCTCATCGTAACAGTACGGGTATTCCGAGTACTTGTGCTTACAAGTCTTCGTCATGGGATCACCCTTTTCGTCCCTTTTGAATATCTTCATGAAGGAGTTTGAGGAGGAATTCGATATGGGAGCTTTGGAGCCTCCTGAACAACCCCCTGCGGCGTCGTCTTTTAGCACCCTCACACGGGGAGGCAGTTTGTCCTCCTCCAACTTCTGCCTTCTCTTTCTCCACTCAACTACAACTGTCAACCCCTTTTCAGTGAAGTAGAAGAAGACTACCCCCATCATAGCTGCCAGTCCCTTCCACATTCCGTCGTCGTGGGACGCCCTAACTTCTACTTCTGTCGTCCCATGGCTGTGGTCTTCCATAGGACTCATGGCGTGTGGCATGAGATGCAATAACGCATCCCCACATAGCGTACCAACAGCTAAAGCCACTAGGAATTGAAGAAGATGATTGTAGTACGTCTTATGCATGATTGGTATCACCGCTACTCCGAGAAGACCACAGGCGCTTATAACAGCAATACTTAAGCAGGAATACAGCCATACTGCTAGCATATTCTTTGAGTATGCACTTTCTTTTTCCACATGTTTTAGGTCTACTCGTCTACTCGGTAGACTTTCTTTTACGCAACCGTGTTGTTCTATGGAGGTGTTAGCTAGTTTCTGATAGAGGAGTATAGGGCATATAGCCTGGAGGGTCTCTTCTGAGAGTAGACCTTCAGACTCGTGGTCTTTCAAGTCGTGATTGTGGCTGTGGTCGTCATGAGGTTTTAACCTTGTATTCACTGTTGTGATCAGTTCTGCGCTGCTTACGCACTGTGGAAAGAAATAAGTCCATGGTAGAACAATAGGTCATTTCATAGATTGATTAATGGAAGATTTACTGCAATGTATTTGTAGAAATTATTGATTTAGCACTAATCGAAATTAAAATGTTGTCCTTGTATAATAGAACAATAGCTAATAATGCGGTATACTGTTGTAATTCATAGGTTATTAACTTTTAAACAACTAGGGTTAAAACTCGGAAATTGCTATGTAATACTTTTTGGAAGCAATAAAGATTTTTTTTATCCGTAGTTAAACTGAACTACCTATGGCTAAAAAGTAACTAACGGTCAACTATAAACATAAATGATTATCAAAGAAACAATTCTTTCTTTCTTTAGTCATATTACAACCAATAAGCTGCCACTTTGACCGATGAATCTAAATTGTCAAAGTTAACTTTAGTCGGTTTTACCAAAAGGAAACTACGGCTCAAAAAACCGGCCCTTAGTTGTGCATTCATTTAACATCTTTCTAATTATGATACAAACACCAAACTACTATAAAACTAATAATTTAATTTTTAATACTATTTAACAGAATGATATAGGTACTTGTGACTCAGATTAACAGGCTATGATATACTAGAGACTCATATTAACACACTATAACATACTAGTGAATCACATTAGCATACTACAATATACTAGTGACGTACACAAGCATACTTTGACATGTAATTTATTGATACGTAATTTATCTTGTACCATAATAAATAAGTAATTTAATTTATAATTTAACTTAATTTGTTTATTGTTTCTATCGACGCAATTAATCATTATTGTATAAGTAGTATGTAGCGCTCTTCAGCGCATAGTTGTGTAATGAACTTGTAAGCATCTAGGCATACAAATTTTTGGACTACAATCTCGATATGTACAATTTCACACTACAAAAATGGTCTCATTGATTGTAATCGGTTTTGTGTGCTATAATAATAAATAAAAAAATAAAAAAACCGGCCAAGTGCGAGTCGGGCTCGCGCACAAAGGGTTCCGTAGCAGCAAATATAATAAACTTAACCAAAATTACAGTTAAATCAACCTATCTCAAAAACTATAAGAGATACTTTGATCAAACCAAAAATCGTTGAAAGAGTTAATTAGCATGCATCACCTCTATTTTTTTTAGAATTTTATACCCCGTAGTTATAAAATAGAGGGGGGGGGACATACTTTTACGACTTTGAGAGCTGATATCTCAAAAACCGTTCACTTTAAGAAAATGTTTTTAGAAAACTTTATATTCATTTTAAAAGACCTTTCCATTGATACCCCACACGGGTATGTACATCGAAAAAAAAATTTCATCCCTCAGTTACATGTATGGGGGGCCCCACCCCCCAATTCTTTTTTTTACTATTAGTGTTCATATTTTTGTAGCGGTTCATACAACACATATTCCCATCCAAATTTCATCACTGTAGTAACTTATAGTTTCCGAGTAAATCGGCTGTGACAGACGGACAGACGGACAGACGGACATGACGAAACTATAAGGGTTCCGTTTTTGCCATTTTGGCTACGGAACCCTAAAAATACTATGATATACTAGTGAGTCTGGTGACTCATATTAACAGACTGTGATATACTAGTGACTCACATTAACAATGTCCTGTTTAACGCCAGTCAGGCCTATGTAGTCTATATTGTCAGTCTTCTCAACGCCCCCCTCCACCAGTTTGTGGAGGTCCAGCTTCTCCAGCATACGGTTGAAGCCGGTCAGGTTCATCGTCATGCTGGCCGCATCGCCGTACAACCTGAAGATCTAGAAAGAGATGGAGATGTATTAATTTCTGAACATTTTTACGGATTGGACTATGGATGAACTTGGACAAAACCAAAAGTAATCCGGCAGAAAACCAAGGTCATACATAGGTCACCCAAGCTGAAGTGGCAGTTTCTTTATAATAATACTAGTGGCCCGCCCTCACTTCGTTTCGGGACAGTAGTTCCACTGTCTACCAATAGATGGCGCTAGACGTCGATTGTGTCACGCAAGTGTTTCGTGTTTTCAGTTTACGTGGAATATGAGATTAACCTCTTTATATAGAATACATCCTCCAACCGATTTGGTCGATTACGATACAAAGGTCGATCTTAACGATAAGCCACGTACGCCGGATATAATATTACAGTGCTCAACTGCTTAAACTTAAGTGTGTGCGCAAACACAGGTCCACTCTCTAATTTCCCACTCGTGTCACACTGGTGTCCCATTTATTAAATGGGACACCAGTGTGACACGACCGAAGAGAGATCGGGCGCAAGACCAAAGACTTAACGTGCTTTCGAAGGCACGGAGGTACAATACCGCCAACTTCCACACTTCGCCCTGAAACTGAGAATTTCTGAACTGAAAAATCTGAAATTTTTGGCCTGAACCCGGGGATGAGACCCCCAGCGCAGCCGTCGCTTTAAAGTGCGACCCACTGTTCCAAGTTCTAGTAATAGACTAGTCCGAGAGTTTCCTTCATATTTACCTGCTCAACGTATGAACTGGGGTTCACATTCTTGAGTTCTCTCTTAGTTCTGTCCCGTTGTCTGATCTTCTGTAGTTTCTGATGGTATCTTCTGTTCGATTCTTCTTTTCTCTTTTCTTCTATTACCGCTATGTGGTCTACCTGCTTGACAATAGAAGACAGTCAATCAAATGCGAAAGTTTAAGATAATTTCAATGATAAAAAAGTTTGATTAGATATGAATTACTTTATGTAGATGACTTCATTATCATCTCAACAGCATGTCATACCCAATTGCGTCCATAGCATTCGCTACGGAGCCCGGGGTACGTTTGGACCATGATACAGATTTGGGAAGTCTGGTAATTACAATGAAGCACCACTGTCGAGTTTGTCTCAATGTATGGCAACCCCATTGGTTAAAAAAGATGGGAACTCCGTTAGTTCCCCAAAGATCCGTTTTCATGACTTTCTTGTCGCATTATAGTATAGAAGATTTATTCTTACCTGCACCGTAGGGTCGTATGTGAGTATACCATCGTTCTGTATGTCTATATGCGAGCCGCAAGTATGCGCCGCGCATAGGAGGCAGAACATACACACGGTCACTAGATGGTGAGACATTCTGCTTAGGATTATTCTTCACACAAGTATTGTCAGGATCCGCCAGTCATATCTGGTCAGGCAATCTGTGGACAAAGAGAAGAATCTGTTAGTATTTTAGACGAAAAGTATAAAGGCACATTTGTTCTAAAATACTGCAACTGCTGTTTTTTGTGTTAAATGCTGTTTGTTTTCTAATAAGAAATAAAGAAAATGTTACGGGAGATGATTGCTCTACGGTAGACATCGCACGACTGCGACTACGAACTCCACGCAACTTATATTTATAACTTCTGCGAGGGACGGACGATGCCCTCTCTCACTCGCGTTTAGTGCGGGAGGCCCGAGCGTGCCCTCTCGCTCACTCCGTGACCGTCGCGAGAAACTGTGACTCCCTATAGTAGGGGAGCCCAGGATGCTAAATCGGGATTTACTCGAGCGTCAAAGAGACATATTGGATTGCGAAGCTTACATGTTAAGAAAAAAAAAAATGTCATATAATATCCATACTTCCACCGGTGGGGGAAGTCGCTGTAAATTTTCAAAAATGTAAAAAAAAACAGTTGCATGGACATACTCGAGCGCGTCAGATATTAATAGCATCCATGTCTTACGTATTTTTGAAAACATACATATTTTAATCTGACTGTTTCCATGGTGGAGGTGGTCGTGCGTAAGGGTAAAAAATGGAAAAAAAAAAAATTTAATCGAGCGCGTCAGATTTTCAAAGGGGGTGTTAAGTGAACCTAAAAAAGGTTCTTATATAATAATCTGACGATTTAGATGTGACCCAAACTCGCGGCCATTATTTGAATGAGCAAAAAAAAATCGCCATTTTGAAATAGTCGAGCGCGTCAGATTAAGATATATATGGTTCATCTATGTACCCTTAACGTGTTGTCTCATAATCTGACAATTATCTGGAGGGATTGGCCTAATCTGACAATATAAAATTTTTTTTTTTATTTTTTCAAATCTTTTAACTTAACGAATTGAAAAACTGAAAAATAGCATGCAAATAAACCAGTATATATTTTTTGAAGTACAAAACTTTTATTTATAAGAAAATAAATATGAAAAATATATTTTTTTTTTTTAATCGTCATCTTCGTCGGTAGAATTATCTTCCTCCTCTGATTGCGGTCTTGTAGTCATTACTGCTAGGGAATAAGGCTAAAAGTAGCATATCATAACGAAATATTAAATTTGTTTCCGCGGTGTCCACCCACTGCCATCTGCGCGATCAGCTGTCATGGCGTCATGGGAAAAGAACCCAGAGTGGGGACAGAGTGAGAGAGACATAGATAGAGAAAGAGTGAGAGAGGAATAGAAACTCGGAGAGGGGAATTCCGGCACCACGTAGCTGCACGCTTTAAACTTTATCGATTATTTTTCTTTCCTTCGGCTTATGGAAATCGTCAGATTATATATTTTTCGTGAACGTTGAATTATTCCCTTAAAAATAAAAAAAAAATTTGCCACGCTCGAGAAAGTCAAGATGACGTTTTTTTTTTACAAGTTTGTAACCCACTAACTTCTTATCGTCAATCGAAAATTGTCAGATTAGTGGAATATACACTTTTTTAGCATATAACTAACTTATCCTATCTTAATCTGACGCGCTCGAGAATTTCAGATGATCAATTTTTTTTTACTAATCTGATCCTTTATCCTTGACGCACGGCCACATATACAGGACTCATACTCAGTGGAGGTATTTAATGGGGTACAAGGTACCTGCCTGTATAGTAATCTGCCGCGCTTGAGTAAATCCCAAAATCCCCTCTTGGGCTCCCCTACTACTATGATAACATATCATTTCCTGTCAACAATTTTCTGACTAAATGACGCGTTTGAATCGTTTCTCGTGGCATACTGTATTATGTCAGAATGATATAATACTTTACATAATATTGCCACATTGGTTGAACGATTTAAGTATCCATTGTTTAAAGTTTACAATTGTCTTCTATACTATTAATAAAGAAGTTTATCTAATATCCAACGCCTAGGGCTTATGGGTAAACCGAAAACACGAAACACTTGCGCGATACAATCAATGCCCAGCGCCATCTATTCAATTCAAGGGGAAAGTGACAAAACTCAAAATGATAGATTTGTCACTTTCCCCTGTTAATTTGTTAGGTAAACTATTGAATACGCTCTTTTCTTGAGGTTTGAAGGTCATACGCATTCGACTGTTCATTCAATAGTACTAATTTTTTTTTTTAACAATTGGTATTATAATGAGTCTGTCTTGATACAATCTTTGTGAGGTACGTGACCAATCGGCGAATTTAGATTCGATTTGGTAGGCGTGACCGTCTCGCCATCACTACAGACTGGTAAAACTACTCTCGTAGTTTTTTTTTTATACTGAAGGCGGCAAACGAGCAAGCGAGTCACCTGCTGGAAAGTACCTAATCACCGGTGCCCATGAAAATCCGCGAGGTCAGAGAGATCGCTGATTCTTTTTTTTTAATATTATTTTTAAGTGATTTATGTGATAGGTGGCAGACGAGCAGACGGATCACCTGATGATAAGCGATGACCACCGCCCACAGACACACACGCTTCGGCATGAACGGGTCAGCTCGACCGGAGTGTAACCACGGCCTCACAGAAGACCTGCGCGCCTGCCTGCGCTGTGTTTCGTGGAGTGAGTGAGGGCACCGGAGGCCCAATTGGAGTTAAATGTCAGCAGCAAACTTGTGACTCTAGTACTCTACTGGTGTTGAAGGTGTCTATGGGCGGCGGCAATCACTTACCACCAGACCATTTTCATAAAAAAATCACAATAAAAATGGAATATTCTAGAAGCGTCATCTAGAAACCAACGAGTAATAGTTTAACCGATTACTAAAATCACTTAAACCAATGCAAATAAAAAACTTTTCAATTCACTACGGTCGGCAACAAAGCACTTAAGTAAAAGAAAAAGAAACAACGGTTAAGAGCGTGTTGCACTCGCGGAAGAGGGTTCTGTATAAATTATGTATAAACTACACTGGGCAGCAAATAAACCGACCCACTAGCTAATTTTCATACAAACGTGCTTAGTTTAGAAGCTTACAGATATAAAGTTTCATTGCTATGCCAGTAATTCAAATGTGAATTGATGTCAAAAATGTTCAATTTTCAATTAGGAATTTGTGTGGACTCTATAAATACGCCAATTTCTTAAAAATAGTATAGATAGATGAAGTTATTGAAACTACTGTTCAATTTTCAATTAGGAATTTGTGTGGACTCTATAAATACGCCAATTTCTTAAAAAATAGTATAGATAGATGAAGTTGTTGAAACTACTTCGAGAAAAGGATGGCAGGCCGTCCTTTTTACCCGACTACGGAAAGGCGTAGTCACACGTTCATATACTTACCTCACTTTGACAACGTGTGACTGCGGATTTCCAAACATGAAAATTTATCTCTACATAGTGAATATTGCATACTTCAGAATAGTATTGTATGACATTATTGTAAATTGACAACGAAGGCTTGTTTTATACTTTTTCAGCGTCATTTTTTGTCGTAGTTGGGTTTTTTTGCTCGACTTGGCGGGAGCATTACCCTGCCCCCAGATAGAAAAACTAACAACTGTGGGTTTCTTTTCCCCATTGAGGATCCCTAAAACGAACTTTTTTTTCAGCTTTTCACAGAGAAGCCTTGTGCCAGATAATTGACCTATCAGACGTCGAATTAATGACAAATTGATTCTAACGGTATTTGGTCTCTTCCGCTTGTAACTTTGTTTGCTGCTTATTTTAATCGAATTCAAAAAAGGTTCTAAATTCAACTTGCTTGCTTGCTTTTTTATTATTGCGAACTTTGCTTTCGCGATGTAGAATCGTATTTGAAGTTGAATCTTATATGGTTCCATACAAGATTCAAATTCAAATATAAAAAAAAATAAAAATTTAATTAAGTGCCTTTTTGCTATGTTGGTTAGATGGTACTGTAGTGCCGAGTAGTTAGTAGTTTTTCTTCAGGCGATAGGTTTTCAATAACCATTGCTGTTGAGTTTCAAATTATCAATTAATCAACGTTGTTTTGTATGAGCTGTTCTCTCAAATAAATAAAAAAAACATCTTAGCCTTTTGTCCTGTTGCGAACTTTTCAGTTGGTTTTGGGCATCCATTGTGGTAAAAAATTGTCACAATGTATCTTTTTCTTTTTTGTGTTACACCTTATTTTTTCATTTCTATGTTACTACATGTTTATTTATATTTCGATGTGTTTTTTTATTGTCCTAATAAATGTTTATTGATTCATTAATTCTAAGAAAAGTTCAAATCTCAAGTGTCAAGTGGCAGAGACCGCTACGGCTGAGTGGTCGCCGCCAATCGATCGGTTACGACCACGCTTTTTACACCGAGAAAACGATCAGCTGATGCATTTTACTGCATCCAACCGGTGTCTATGGTCAGGTGCGCTTTCGTTATTCTGCTGGAAAGTTCTCTTTAGGGGGCATTTGATCGTAAGTAAGTAAACATTTATTGACCACAGACAAGTGACGTTAAGGGGCTACAATGACGAATCTAGCGCCGCCAACCTATTTAGAGTCCCCGCAGACTACAGACTTACTATCGGCCGATAGTTTAGTCGGGTTGGCCGGTTCGTACGCATCAAACTTTTTTATCGGCCGATACTGAATCACTGTAATGTGCGCACCTGCTTAACTTCATACTGTTTAAGAAGCCGACCAAACTATCGGCCGATTAAAAGTTTGTAGTCTGCGCGGAGTCTTACACTGATTGTGGCGACAATATGATATTTTTTAAGAAAGTAAAACTCTACAAACTTAGATGCAAGTAAATTGGATTTTTCGAGACGCAATACATACATTATTTTTTACACGTGACAAGAATCAATAATGTTCATTATTGCTAAAAACGGCTACTTTTAGCAATAATTAACATTAACTCTATACGTCCGTTGGTCTAGTGGTTTAAGTACCTGGCCGTGATCTCGGGGTCCCGGGTCGAGCAAAAGTATGTTTCGAACTTTTCGAACATAGCTCGGGTTTGTGATCACCAATCCGCATTAGGCACGCGTGGTGATTAAGCCTAATCCCATCACAGTAGTGATAACTTGAATTGCCCTGCAGTGGGACAGTATATAGGCTGATACTTTTTTTATATGTCCGTTATCCATGCTTGTTATGCTATTGAAACATTGTTCCTAAAAAATTCGTTACCTTACTTTCTTGACGCTCACAGTTTCGAATCAACCTAACCACAAATAGTTTGCGGAAAAGTCAGCTGCCTATCAAGTTCACAATCTCCTACCAACACGGTAGGATAGGAACACCATAAACCTATGTGACCTTCACACAAGCTAAAGGAGACGTCGCCACCACTGCGGGTGTACAGAAATAGAAGTCTACCGCAACGTTAGGTAGCGTTATAAGGTACGGGGTAAAAAGATTTGGCAATACAACTGGGGTTATCTGATGGAAGATTTGCCAGGTTTTGTTTGGACACGACTGTTGGTGTGTTTTAGAAAATATTGCAAGTACAGCGATATTACTAATGATAGCTTTTCGTATCACTTTTTCCAACGCGTTCACTATAAATCTTCTATTTTATTTATAAAGAGATAACTTCTATAGACAACGACAAGGCTTATAGTAAACCGAAAACACGAAACACTAGCGCGATATAATCGACGCCCAGCACCATCTATTGGTTCAATTTGGAACCACTAACCCGAAGCGAAGTGAGGGCGGGCCACTAGTTAGAGATAAAATCGACGAATTAACCATGTGAACCACCAATAACAAACCTTGTTTGATTTTCGGGGGTTTTAGACTAGGGATGTTACGAATGTCAAAATTTTCACGAATATTTACGCCGCGAACGTGCGAAAGCGAATGTTAAGTAGGTACCTACTTAAGACATCCGTCACATCAAATGTAAAAAAACAACATAATAAATCAATAATTTTTATTACTTACTAGTGGCCCCCGGCGAACTTCGTTCCACCTACTTTTTGTTTAATTTCTCACCTTTTAGACCTTCCCTGTACTACGACAAACATTTTAAAACTAAAATCAGCTCAATCGGTCCAGCCGTTCCAGAGTTATAGCCAGACTAACGAACAGCGATTCATTTTTATTTATATAGATAAGACAAAAAACATACTGTTGCATGCAGCAGCTTGCTAGACTGACATTGGCTGCATCGGTGCAACCGGTGTCAGTCTAGCAAGATCAAGAGTCACGAGTTCACGCACGCACGACCTGCACACATTCGCATTCGCATAACATTCGCATTGATTTAAGCGAATGCGAATGTCGATGCGAATGTTAAAAACGATGCGAACCATTCGCATAAGCGAATACGAATGCAAATATTCGTAACATCCCTGTTTTAGACATCAGTAAAAGACACCCGTAAAACAACTAAACCACACTTCGACCACACGCCACAAGATCCTAGTTGCACTATACAGAGTGTTTAACTTTGAGAGTACGCAGCCAACCTTCCCTTCAAAGTATACATTTTCCTCACCTCACGTGTAACATAAGTAATTAGTTACGAATATGAAAGTTGAAGGATCTGTATATTAGTATGCGAACAGCAACGCAACTAGGGATGTGAAATAATTTATCGATAGTTTAAAAAATATCGATAGTTTCAAAAACAATTCAGTAAAACGGAGGGCCTACATCTGATTGAAATTCACAATTAATCCCACTAATATTATAAACGTGAAAGTTTGTAAGTATAGATGGATGTTTGCTCCTCTTTCACGCATCAACTACCGAATGGATGTTAATGAAACTTTACAATAATATAGCTTATACGTCAGAATAACACATAGGCTACAATTTATAAAAATATACTGTGTTATCACGCGTACGAATTCGCGGGCTAAATAGGTAAATATTACTAAATAGGTAAATTTCTAATTCATTTTCTACCTTTAGCCGCCGTAAGCCGTAAAGGAAAAAACATCGTGAGGAAACCTGCACGTTTCAGATCGTTTCCCAAACGTGTAACCATGATTCAGTTGGTCTGGTTACCCTGTAAAGCGTTGCGAAGGTCAGACGTGCGTCGCTTCATTGTAATTACCAGACTCCCCAATTCCTGAATCATGATCTAAGCGTTGGTACTCCAGGTTCCAAAGCGACAGCTTTAAACGTAACTAGGAGTCGTTAAAAGTCTTTAAACAAATGTTTACCAACACGTGGTTAAAGGGATGTAAATATTCACAGATACACCCTGAATCGATATCGATATTTGAAAAGTCACATCTCTATTACACCTCATATGACGGATCAATTCCTCGCCTGTATAATAAGTATTTGTGAACTCAGATGTTTCAGCATGTTTGTGTTCTTAAACATACGTATTTCTGACGTCATAATTTATACATGTAATAAATAAACTACACTTTATTATGGCATTCAATTTGTTAAGTTAATCGCGTGGAGAATTTTCAATCTGTACACATTTTATAAAGAAGCAATTTCTAAAAGAGGATTTTTTTATACCGAAACGAGGTGATCCGGCAGAGAAAAAAATGTTATCGACATAGCTCACCGGATTAGTAAGCTGAAGTGGCAGTGGGCTGGCCATATCTGCCGCAGAACTGACAACCGTTGGGGTAAACGAGTTCTGGAGTGGAGACCGCGTCTTGGTAAACGTAGTGTAGGACGGCCTCAGGCCAGATGGAGTGGCGATCTGCGCAAGAGGATGGATGTATGCGAGTAGCCGAAGATCGATCAAAGTGGCGAGCATTAGGAGAGGCCTACGTCCAGCAGTGGACTGCAACAGACTAAGTAGGAAGCACTTGTGTTACAGATATCAAACAACAGAGGAAACAAAAACATAATACTTAAATACATACTATTACATACATAAATATAACAATGTCAGGAGATTGTCCTGAAGGTCTAAAGGTGATTAATGATCAATTTTATGACAAAGGCACGTGTCTGCTGTCTCAAATTATCAATATTAATCAATAAAGCTTATTTATTAAAATTTCCAAAAAAATCTTATTTGCTGATTCACTAAAGAAGATTGATCGATTATGATCGTTTTCCATTAAATTGGATTTAAATCCATTATCTAAATTAAATAATACCCTTAGCACATTGGCCCCATGGGACTCCGTGATGTGGCATGCACATGTCCACGCCACATCACGAAGCGTGGTTGCAGCGGCTGCTTCGGCAGAGTCCCGGACTAAATACTCTGCCTTAGACATCTGCTAACGTTTCGCTTCTTTTGGCGTGGAAATCACATTTTCTAAGTTTTTTTGGGTCCGGGTATTCTTCTTAACAAGACAAGTTTTTATGAAAATTAGCTCATCATCAGCAACCTACACGCGTCCACTGCTGGACATAGGTCTCCCCTAATCCACGCCATCGCTCCCGATTTTCGGCCACTCTCATCCAGCTCACTCCAGCCAGCCTTCGTATGTTATCATCCCATCTCGTCGCAGGGCCAATGCTACGCTTACCGATTCCCGGTTTCCACTCAAGGACTTTCCGGCTCCAACGGTAATCAGTTCTGCGGCTAATGTGACCAGCCCACCGTCACTTCAGTTTTCGCTAGTGAAAATTAGCTCGCGGCTGGGTTGATTTAATGCGCTATAAACTTGTGACGCATTCGCATCGTCTTCAGTGACGTAACCAACCTTGAACTCTGTGACGTATGCAATACCGAAACAGACATACCTCGGGCACTGAATTATTTAAAAGTCCTTTTGTACTTTGTTAGCTTCACTTGTACAAACAGACGGGCGGGTCAATACAATTTGTCACACTTCATCAGGTTGACTGACTTGACTTCTAGGTGGCTTGATCCTCTATAATGCGTAAAGTAAAGTATCAGCCTATATACTGTCCCACTGCAGGGCAAAGGCCTCCATCATAGAAATCAAGTCATCGCTACTATGATGGGATTAGGCTTAATCACCACGCTTGCCTAATGCGGATCGGTGATCACAAACTCGAGCTGTGTTCTAAAAATTCGAAACATACTTTTGCTCGACCCCATATATAACGGGTCAATCATGAAATTAATTGATGGCGCTGACTATGGCATATGTCATAACAGGGTATGGTAACCTCAATGGTTATAAAACATGGTAACTCCCCAAAGGTATCATTATCATCATCATTCTATTTCTATTTCATCTGGCCTGAGGTCGTCCTACACTACGTTTACCAAGACGCGGTCTCCACTCCAGAACTCGTTTACCCCAACGGTTGTCAGTTCTGCGGCAGATATGGCCAGCCCACTGCTACTTCAGCTTACTAATCCGGTGAGCTATGTCGATAACTTTGGTTCTCTGCCGGATTCTCGTTTCGGATTCGATCACGTAAAGAAACGCCGAGCATAGCTTCCATAGCCCGCTGAGCGACTTTAACTTGAAGGCTATCCTATGTGCCCTTAGTAAATATTCGGTTGAATTTCTCTATCGCCTAACTCCTCTTCCTGATTGATGTATTACAAATTCCTTGGCATATTTTTGTTATTTCCATAAAGGGCTGATAACCGCTTCCCGTCACATCGCCCTTAGCTTGTTTGTGACCAGTTTAATCAACCTGTCACACTCGTGTCCCCGAGACCGTTAAACCAACAATCCGCCGGAAATGGCGGCTAGATTAAAAAAGAAATCAGTTAATACACTCGAAAAAAATCACGCCAAGTTCTATTTATCAATGAAAATCGTCGAAAATATTTATCATAGCGGTTGTGACATCAAAGGCGGTTTTAAGTGTTTGTGTACAAACGACCTGGATCCAATACTGTTAAGATTGCGTTGACTTGTATTTGATAGGGTTGAAAAATACACTTACTGTTATCTAATCTACACTCTTTATAAAGAGGTGTGTAAATCACGTAATTAATTTTAAATTTAACTACATTTATATCTATATTTGTAGCTTTTTTACCAACTGTTGGGTATTAATTTAAATTTAACCTTAATCTTTACTTTTTATAAAGACACTAGTGGCCCGCCCTCACTTCGCTTCGGGACCGTAATTCAGAAATGAACCAATAGATGGCGCTGTGCTAAATTACATCGCGCAAGCGTTTCGTGTTTTCGGTTTACCTATAAGTCTTGTCGTTGTCTATAGAAGTTATCTCTTTATACATAGTATAGATCTAGAAGATAACATCTATAGACAACGACAAGGCTCATAGGTAAACTGAAAACATTAAACACTAGCGTGTTCTAACCGACGCCCAGCGCCTTCTATTGGTTGTGTTTGACACTACTGTCCCGAAACGAAGTGAGGGCGATCACAAACCCGAGCTATGTTCGAAAAATTCAAAACATACTTTCTGTTCGACCTGCTGGGACACTATTATAGGCTGATACAGTTTTTTTTTATACTTTAAATTCAACTGAGTTCAAGGTACTTAAATTAGTGTGCGTCGTCGGTACAGAGTAGACCTTGTAGAGACGTGAGCTCTGTGACGCGACTGTATGGTTGCTCTCTTTTTTTACCCGACTACGGCAAAGCAAAAGGAGGGTTATGATTTTGACAGGCTATGTATGTACAGACAGCCGCACATCAGGTTACTACAATCTGTCAAATTTCTTCAATCGAACCTCACCTTTATGTCAAACGTGTTTGGTTCAATATCAACTGAGGAAATCTTCTATACTATTTATAAAGAGATAACTTCTATAGACAACGACAAGGCTTATAGGCAAAAAGAAAATACGAAACGCTAGCGCGATGTAATTTAGCACAACGCCATCTATTAGTTCATTTCTGAATTATGGTCCCGAAGCGAAGTGAGGGCGGGCCACTATGTATGTATGTTTTTATAATATGTCTCTACCCCTTTTATGAGAATAACTTCGCCAATGCAATGGCAAGTAAAATAATTGGTATAATGTTGATAGTCAACAGTCGAAGTCAGTCAAAGTCATGGTCACTCAATAGAACCCCGGTGTTTAGCATTTTATCGAACTACGGATTCTATCGTGACTACTATTACCGAAATCGCAGGTTTTAAGACTCTTTAGGTCAAAGCAAGTTGTTCACGTGACAACACACTCGACACACAATATCAAAGTATTTATTTGCATAAAATAAGTCCCTATACAAAAGATGTTATTATAAATAATGTTCACTATTAAGTTAATAGGGTACTTGATTTTTTTTTTTTTTATGTGTTTAATCAAAAGACCCCTCTATTAAAGAAACATTGTTGAAAGAATTATTTGATTCTGATTTGAATTACCTGAGATATCACAACTTTAAGAGCACATATTTTACGCGGGCCCAAAAACGCTCTATACAAATGGCTACCAACATGTGACGTCACACGCTCGTATCTTGTATGCGCGTCTAGCAAATTTTGTTTGGTAGCTAAATCAAATGTTTCGTTTATGTACATAGTTTTATAATAAAAGTTTGTGTTTAATGTGTAGGTAGTTCAATGATATAATTATGTTTATAATATTATAAACTTTAAAAAATGGACTTGCCCATGAAACTTTGAATGCTCACAAAACCAGCTAGACGTTATATTTTTAACTGAAAATTTAGGCTATTGGTTCTTATTTACCAATATTTTGGTAAAGTATCAATATTTTTTACTACATCGATATTAGTCAACTACCCTATTAAATTAACATGCAAATTGAAAAATCTTGAAGGCTATAAAAACAATTAGATATTAACCATCAGCGTAGTTTTAGTTACCTATTACATGAGTGTGTCCGTATTTGAACTTATTTGGACTAATTTATTTTATCAGTATTAACATCTGATGAAAAATTAAAAAAAAATTATAAAACCCCCGACGCGACGAGTTGTCATAATGTATGCATTCTACTAATTAACAACAAAATCCAAATCATCCATCCGTTCGGGAGCTACGATACCACAGACACACACACACACACACACAGACAGATACGTCAAACTTATAACACCCTGTCATTTTTGAGTTGGGGGTCAAAACAGTAGGTTTTTTTTTATATATAAGATGGGTTTGCACTTGACCTCATCTCACCTGATGGAGAGTGACAATGAGGTCTAAGATGTAGCGTGTTTTCACAGAAGAAGCCTATTTACTCTTGACTTTAAGACACCCAAATTGTAGCTCTCTAGAAATACAGAAGCCGGCAAGTTGTTCCATTCCTTAGCAGTTCGTACCAAGAAAGAAGAAGCGAAACGCTTAGTACGAGCTGGTGGAACTTCCACAGTGTAAGGGTGGATTCCTTTCGTCTTCCGCATTGTCCGGTGGTAGAAAGGAGAAGGTGGTATCAGGTAATCAAAATTAGTTCATCCACTTAAGTCCCCAATATTAAATAGAGCACCAACATACATGTCAAAATTAATTCTACAAGCTCAAAATACCAAAAATAAAACTAACCTTTACCACTCACGCAACACCATACACTCCTACAGTTTCGGTTGTGATTAGATTGACAACTAATTGACTACAAATACAGCTCTCTTTATAGAATACTTAGGGTTGCCGTGAGCTTGCGGCTAGCCGCATAACATCATCTCAGCTTGTCATTTCCAATGAGGGCTATCGTGTGTGAAACTGAAAAACCGGCCAAGTGCGAGTCGGGCTCGCGCACAAAGGGTTCCGTAGCAGCAAATATAATAAACCTAACCAAAATTACAGTTAAATCAACCTATCTCAAAAACTATAAGAGATACTTTGATCAAACCAAAAATCGTTGAAAGAGTTAATTAGCATGCATCACCTCTATTTTTTTTAGAATTTTATACCCCGTAGTTATAAAAATAGAGGGGGGGGGGACATACTTTTTACGACTTTGAGAGCTGATATCTCAAAAACCGTTCACTTTAAGAAAAATGTTTTTTAGAAAACTTTATATCATTTTAAAAGACCTTTCCATTGATACCCCACACGGGTATGTACATCGAAAAAAAAAATTTCATCCCTCAGTTACATGTATGGGGGGCCCCACCCCCAATTCTTTTTCTTTACTATTTAGTGTCATATTTTTGTAGCGGTTCATACAACACATATTCCCATCAAATTTCATCACTGTAGTACTTATAGTTTCCGAGTAAATCGGCTGTGACAGACGGACAGACGGACATGACGAAACTATAAGGGTTCCGTTTTTGCCATTTTGGCTACGGAACCCTAAAAATGAGGTAAATCTACACGGTGATTGCTTTTTTTTATGTAAGATGTCAATATGTCACTAAACAACCGATGACGTCGAAGTTGGACCTCGGTTCTCAAGTACGCCATCTAGCGGATTTTTCACCATTGCCTTGATTCGGAACCAGGGGTACGCTCGTACGTACAGCCACACATCTGAGTATACAAAACTGTCAAATTTCTTTAATCGACTCTCATCTTACTGTCAAACACAATGAGTTGAATATCAATTGTGGAAATTTGACAGGTAGTGGTAACCATGATCCAGGATTTTGGAAGTTGGTAAATATTTTACAATGAAGGGTTGTTAATAATTTAAGTTTGACCTTCGCACGCAACGCTTTATAGCAGCTCTCTCTATTACCATGCAGCAAGTGGTTAGGTTAAGTGTCAATCCTTTATAAGATTTTAGACATGATTATGGTAGATCCACAGAATAAGAGTGATATGGCACGTCATAGAATAAATGTGTCTCTCTACTTGTACTTACATTTAAAGAAGAAAGACGTAAGTACATAGTTAATACGTAAACGTGCAATAAGATTCAATTTTAAATTTCTGCATGTATGTCGTGTTATCAATGCTTCTCTCTCCCGCCATCAGCAAATAGAAATTTCATATACGGCTAGCCGCATTCCATACAACACGATGCGGCTAGCCGCAAGTTAGTAAAATACACTTATTACCCTCATTGTCCCATTGTTTTACTTTTTAATCAAACAATGACTTCAAAATCATATTATTAACGATTATGTGAATTGACTTTTACAATCGAATAACATGCCGTTTCTAATTCGTTTATCTAACAAGGAATTAGATATAAAATGTATCCTTGTACGTTTATTATATATTACAATAAGATTCAAGATTATGTCAATAGTATGATTTATTTACTAGCGGCCGCCCGCGACTTCGTACGAGTGGAGTCCTTCATAATGAGTGTTTATGCAAATGCCAAATTCGATAGATGGCGTTACGTTGACGTCGTGTCCAACGACGAGTGGATTAGTTACATTTTGACGTAACATCATGTCAAGTTATGATATGAAACCACCAATGTAGTCAAAGTTGGACCTGACATCAACGTAACGCCATCTATCGGATTTTGCATTTGCAAAAACCCCAATATATTTTTATTAATTGTAGCCTATGTGTTATTCTGATGTAGCTATATTGTGGTAAAGTTTCATTAAAATCCATTCGGCAAGAATTTTATGCGTGAAGTCAACAGCAAAAGTAGATGATCAAAATCAAAAACTATACTCACTCTGAATGGAATTCGCGCCAGAACTGTACGGTGTCAAAGTCAGTAGGGTATTTGACAATTTTTTTATGTGTTTAATCAAAAGACCCCTCTATTTAAGATACATTGTTGAAATAAATATTTGATTCTGATTTGAATTACCTGAGATATCACAACTTTATTTATTTATTTATGCTAGTCACATGGTCAACTTTAAGAGCACATATTTTACGCAGGCCCAAAAACGCTCTATACAAATGGCTACTAGCGTGTGACGTCGCACGCAAGTATCTTGTATGCGCGTCTAGTAAATTTTGTTTGGTAGCTATATCAAAATAATGTTTCGTTTATGTACATGGTTTTATAATAAAAGTTTGTGTACAATGTATGGGTAGTTCAATGATATTATAAACTTAAAAAATGGACTTGCTTATAAAACTTTGAATGCTCACAAAACCAGCTAGACGTTATATTTTTAACTAAAAATTTAGGCTATTGGTTCTTATTTACCAATATTTTGGTAAAGTATCAATATTTTTTACTATATCGACATTAGTCAAATACCCTGTTCTGACGCAAACTCGGCTAGGTACTTTGATTTTGATCATCTACTTTTGCCGTTGACTGCTGAGGATAGCGTCTCCATCTCACCTTTATGTCATACCCGTTTAAGTTCAAAATCAACAGATTAAAATTCATTTAATATTGTAACCTGTGTGGCTATTTGTACCTAATATCAGAACGGAAGTGTGACGCTAGACTCGTTCGAAAATTCACATAACATTCCATTTTGAACTTTACTTAGCCCGAGCATCGAACCCGGAACACCAAGGTTACAGACTGTTATGCAAACATTAAGATACGCGACTTGTAAAAAAAAATTCAAACCATTTTCGTAATAATCTATCTACACATCCCACTAATATTACAGTGTGTCTGCACAAAATACATATTGACACAGAAGGCTGACTGCCCACTAAGAGCTAAAAATATGTCATGTACTCACGCATGCGCACTAACGGGTCGAAAAGGCGTTTGCCTTTTAAAGACGTAAGTTATACGTAACTATCACTTAAGTAAAAATATTGATCCTTATTTTAAGAAGCAGAAAGACTATCCCCAATTAAGATAATAAGCATTAAGAGCGTTCTCGGCTAGTGCGGAATGTCATGTTTCGGTTTTGATTTGCAAAATTTCATTCACACATAAGCATGTGTTACTGTTTGCATAGAGTTGCCGCGTACGTTTTCTTTATAGTTAGACTGACAAATTTTGATCCTTTCGCTTTATAGCAAAGTAAATTACTGTATTGTTGTAAAATTAAATTGCAAGTTAAATAAAATAAAATAAATCCAACGTTGATTTATTGTTATTCTTTTGATTTTTTGATTTAAGAAAAATAAAAAAATAGGTATATCATTTAGATACCTACCTACCTTTTTTACTCAGGACAGGTAAGCAATTAAATACTTAAAGATATCATGTTTTGTTTAATAAATCATTTAATAAAAAAGAACATTATACATTATAAAACAGTTGTATTTATACATTATAAAACAGTTGCAAACCCTCAATTTGATCCCTTTCTGGGATCAATTCTTTAAGAAACAGCCCCAGAGGAAATGGACGTGGCAGAGCCCAGATACTATGACTAAAAATGAGATCGACTTCATAATATATATCGGACATTAAGCGAATATTCAGAGATGTCTCAGTGATCAATAGGTTTAAAACCGGAAGTGATCACCGACTTCTCAGAGGCACTTTGAATATCAATTTTAAGCTTGAACGTTCTCGGTTGATGAAGTCCACGCTCCGGCCAAATCTGCTCCAATCACTCGCTGGTTCCGATGCCTTCCAACTGAAATTGGAAAATCGATTCACTGCCTTGGAAACCACAATTGACGTATATATCGACGAAGAATTCGACCAAGTGGTGGAAATCCTTCGGGACGAGGGCACAAAGTTCTGTGAGTAGCAAGCGGTCTATACTCTGGATTTAATGGACAAGAGGCGGAAAGATCCATCAGTCACTTCGGCAGAACAACGGGCTCTAAATAAGTCCATCTCCAAGCTGTTAAGACGTGACCTCCGAAGCTCCAATTCACTCTCAATACAGAGAGCAATTGAGCAGAACCAGGGGGGTCCAAAGTCTTCGTACAACAGCTTGACAGGAGCCACCTGTCGAAGTTAACCAAAACAAATCGAGGAGTCGTCACATCAAAGCCAGAAACTTTTTGCCTTCTTTTACGCCATGCGACGGAGGATCTACCCGACATCAGCTTGGAGGAGATCGAGGCAGCTCTTGGACAACTTAAAAATGGAAAAGCCCCGGGAAAAGACGGAGTCACACCGAGCTTCTGAAAGTTGCCGGCAAGCCGGTGTTGAAGGAACTTTGACGTATATTTAACTCGGTTATTTTCTTCGGGAGAACTCCTAGGGCGTGGCCGCGGAGCTTGTTCGTATTGTTCTTCAAGAAAGGCGACAAAACCTTACTGAAGAACTATCGACCAAAGTCACGTCTATAAGTTGTTCTCAAGAGTCATTTCGAATCGCCTTACACGAAGACTTGACGAAGCTCAACCTGCAGAGCAAGCCGGGTTCCGACGGTTTTAGCACCATAGACCATATTCACACAGTGAGACAGGTTATACAGAAGACCAAAGAATATAACCAGCCCCTGTGCATGGCATTTGTGGACTATGAAAAAGCTTTTAACTCCGTCGAGACCTGGTCTGTTCTCGAGGCCTTGCAGAGGTGCCAAGTCGATTGGCGATATCGACTTGGCACGAGGTGTTGAGGTGTCTGTATAACGTCGCTAATATGTCCGTAGTAATCCAAAATGGCCAAACCGAGCCTGTCCTGCTACGACGTGGTGTGAGACAAAGAGATGTTATATCTTCGAAACTCGTCTCCGCTGCGCTGCAGGACTTGTTCAAAACGCTAAACTGGAAAGAGCGCGGAATCAATATTAATGGCGGGTACATGTCACACCTACGATTCGCAGACGACATCGTCATCTTGACGGAAATCCTTACATGGCCTACAGGCGAGCAGCCTGGCTGAATCTTCCAATCACTTCGATCTTCGGATGAACTTGGATAAAACCAAGGTCATTTTCAACGAGCTCGTTGATCCGGGACCGGTCGCTGTTAATGGAGTACCTCTCGAAATTGTCCAGGAATATGTCTATCTAAGATAAACGCTCCAATTAGGCAGAAACAACTTCGAGAGAGAAGCCAATAGAAGAATTCAGCTAGGCTGGGCAGCATTTGGTAGGCTTCGTCAAGTCTTCTCGTCATCCATCCCTCAAAGTCTTAAGTCGAAAGTCTTCGACCAGTGCGTCCTCGCGGTCATGACTTACGGTGCCGAGACGTGGACGTGGCTGGACTAATCCACCCGGTTCAAAGTCGCTCAAAAAGCTATGGAAAGGGCTATGCTCGGAGTATCTCTGAAGAACCGCATCAGAAATGATGTAATCCGACAGAGAACCTGAGTCACCGACATAGCCCACCGAATTAGCAAACTGAAGCGGCAGTGGGTTGGTCACATTAGCCGCAGAACTGACAACCGTTGGAGCCGTAAAGTCCTTGAGTGGAGACCGCGACTCGGTTAAGTGTTGGACGCCCTGCGACAAGATGGGATGATGACATTCGAAGGCTGGCTGGTGTGGGCTGGATGAGAGTGGCTGAAAATCGGGAGCAGTGGCGTGCATTAGAGGAGACCTATGTCCAGCATGTTGGAATACATCAAAAATAACTCAAACTCGTCCCATGCTAATCTGCACTTAATTGCATAGTAATAGAGTTCCTCTTGTTGCACTTGTTAATAAGGTTCATTTTACGAATACATATTTCGACCTTGAATCCTGAGGGATCACTCTGTTAGTAAGTCTTGAGATGTTAGTAAGTCTTGAGATGCCAGCGAGTCTTGTCGACTCGGCCGGTTCGTCTTGTGGAGTCTGTTGACTCAGATAGTTAGTCTTGCTCTGTCTGTGAGTCTTGTTACTCTGCTAACTGTACATTTGTAAACATGCGTACTCTCCTATAAAACGATTTAATAAAGATATCGTTTAGTACCAACAAATAAGTTTGTCATTGACTCACAAAACCCAATACAGCAGTGGACGAGTGTGGGTTGCTGATGATGATGATGATGAAATTCTACTTTAAAATCATAGTCATGTTTCTGTAGTTTGCGATTCAACTATTTCCAATTCTTCGGTGGTATTCTCATGTATTTGACCTTCTCTTTTCTGCCTTTAGCAATAAACGTAATGAAATCATCGTAAAAGAAAAATGTGAATAGATTATGACCAGCTATGTCATTAAAAGTGGATTCGCGGTAACTTACGTTTTAGCTTCATTAGCTTTGGCCAAATTAAGTACCATAACTTTTCCTTTTCTTCCCCGAATAGCGCCTTTTATATCACATTTTATATTATTATGTAAAATGTAAAGAATATAATATATTAATCTATGGAAGTTACTAGAATTGCATTTCTTTACCTTCGTACTCACCAAAATTTTGTTTGGTTAAAACAAATTAATATTCTTAAAACAAAAAGTATCAATCCGTCTCAGTCGCGTCAAAAAATCTCCAATTTCAAATAAAATTTTACGTAGCACGCGGTGACCGGGAGCGACATAGGTCCTACCTCGGAAAGGCCTCGGCCGGCACTGAGCGCTGGTGCGATTCTGCGCCGATTATATAGTAGTACTAAATGATTCATAATAAAATAAAAAAACAAGTTATTAAAGTTAAAAAAATACCACGTTTTAAAGCGTAAATTTCTTCATTTATTAGGTTTAAAAAAAATCAAGAATACCTTTTATTTCATCCTAAACTAATACGTGTAATAACTCGAAAAATTACTAACAATGATACTTTTGAGTACACTTTTCTTGTATGAAAACTTACAGTAATCACTATTGTTTTGTAGCCATGCCCTAATATATGTTATTGTTCTTTTAATAGAAATATTGTCATAAGTTTGTCGTTTATAGTTTTACTATTATCGAGCATTTGCGTAGACCTTCGACCACAAGTTTCAAAAAGGGATTGTATTAAAACTGTTCTAACGAGAAAACTAAATGATCATTTGAAAATATTTTGAAATTATGCATTAGATTATGAAATCTGCAATAATTTGACATCAATATCTTATTTACAAACTGTATAGATTATCATTTTATTCTCCATCGGAAATCAATGATTTTGACTTAAGTGTGACTCTTACGGATAAACGCTCTTAAGGTTAAATGACGTCTTTGAGTGCGGCAGTAAAACAGAATACTTACTAAAATCTACACACTAATAACAGGTGCAGTCTATACTTCACATAACACTGGCCAAAAATTAACACTTTTTACTTTTTATTCACAGACAAAAAAAAGACACGTCAGTTTTTTTCCTTTTTATGGACAAGCGAATATAAACTTTATCGTAACGATAAACGAATATTATCACGATACGTCTTCGTTATACGGCCGTTAAGTACAGTATGTGCGATAAAAAAGAGTGCGCTCCATTATAAAGTTACGTGTCCAGTGGTGTTATGCTATGTGGCACGATAGTGTAGCGAAGTGTATGTATTTTTTTAGCTTTTTTACGTTACGGGAATCAAGTGAAAATATGAAATTTATCACTTTGTGGCAGCCATCTTAAGTTAACGGCCAACAAATCTAGCTAAGAACACTCCAGACTATTATAACTATCAAACAAAAAAAAAACAAAATGGTTCATCCATTCGGGAGCTAGATGCCACAGACAGACAGACAAACAGACAGACACATCAAACTTATAACACCCCGTCGTTTTTGCGTCGGGGATTAAAAAAAAATTAAAAACGAAATAAGGGCAGGCCACTTTTAGTGTTCTATATTTTTTTTGTTGTGTTATATTTTAAAGTTATTTATATTCATTTATGTTCCTATTTATTCCTAAAACGACACTAAACACTATCTTTTATTTATAACAACGTCAATATTTAGCGACATAAAACCTATCTTTACTTATACTTAAGCTTTAAATCCACTCTCATACACCACGCTTATATCAAGTGATAGCTTTCATACATCACTCACGTTTATCAACAGATAAACGAATATTATCTCTAGCACTTGTTTATAGATCAATATAATAAATAACAGAAGGCACAGTTTCATGAATAGCAAACGCAAGACATATTTAAAACACAACATTTTAGTGGGATAATTAATTAGATCTAGAATAATTTGTCCCATGCGGATTGGTGATGATCACAAACCCGAGCTATTTTCGAAAAATTCGAAACATACTTCTTGACCCGGGAATCGAACCAGGAACCTCAAGATTATGGCCCGGTACTTATACTAGACCAATGGGGCAATCAAAATATTAAAGCAATAAAAACTAAATTATAGCAAATCTTTTCCATAGCGGACACCGAATGGACAACCAGTCTTATCTTCTTTGAATTGCCAAAAAACTTCACACATCCAAAGACACAACAACCAACATTCAACTTTAATCCTTCACTATTTGAGCGCATAATGACTTGCACACACATCGTATTGCAGTTTTCAATGAAAACTCAACTTTAAAAGTATTAGTTTACAGTCTGAAATTGCTATTGCTGAAACACTGAAACGTGACTGATTACGTCAACAGTTTATTTATAGCTGAAAATGATTCAGCGTTTCGTTTAACGTCGCTATGTTTCGTTACGGAAAATTGTATGGGGAAAAATGTTGACGATACCCGCTCAGCTGGAAGAGAGAATCGAAATAGAGCGGGGAAAACTATCGATAGAACTTACGTAGACCTTTTTACCTCGGTCAGGGAAAACATCGTGAGGAAACCAAAACTATCGATACTATCGACAGAACTTAAGATAACCTTTTTACCTCGGTCAGGGACAACATATCGTGAGGAAACCGCACGTTTCGTGAGGAAACCTGCGCGCTCCGTGAGGCAACCGACATTTTTTTAAACGTGTCACTTTTTATTATACTAGAGACGGCAAATGAGCAAGCGGATCACTTTCTTTGCATGTAATCACCGCCACCCATGAACATAATAATGTTTAGTTAAAAATAGCGGGTCTTCCCTACACAAGTATTATTACTTCGATTTTCTATACTATTTATAAAGAGCTTAATCTCATAATTCACGTCGGAGTTTATAGGTAAACCGAAAACACGAAACATTTACGCGATTTAATTAACTCCCAGCGCCATCTATTGGCAGACAGTGGAACTACTTTCCCGAAACGAAGTGAGGCGGGCCACTAGTTAAAAAGAAATAATGAAGTAGATATTATTATTTAAATATTTCGCTGATCATGCATCAGAGAGGTCACTGATGGCCTTTTAAGAAGGATGCTCTTCTCTTCTGATGCTAAAGGTCCCTAAGTCGTAGCCTTAAATTCTAAAATTGATCTGATTTTCCTAGGGTTGCGAAGATGCGTCGTTTCATTGTAATTACCAGACTCCCCGAAACCAGTATTTATACGTACAAGTCTAAGATATTTAAAATACTACACTAAAAGAAACCAGTATTGTATTGCGATATCCCAGTGGATACTGTTTCTTTCAATTGTAAATATCTCCGGTTCGATTCTGAGAAAGCCACACGGCTGTGATGGTATGCGATTGTGCTTAATGATAAATTGTTTATTTTTAGGTTTGTCTGTCTGTTTGTAATGCGAACATTGCCTTTAGATTATCAAATTGATAAATATTCCATACGTTTGAATATATCTATACTATTTATAAAGAGATAACTTCTATAGACAACGACAAGGCTTATAGGTAAACCGAAAACACGAAACGCTTGCGCGATGTAATTGAGCACAGCGCCATCTATTGGTTCATTTCTGAATTACGTTCCCGAAGCGAAGTGAGGGCGGGCCACTAGTCAGCCTATATACTGTCCCACTGCAGAGCAAAGGCTTCCATCATAGAAATCCATGATGAATGGATCGAACCCAAGACCTTTGGTGTATGAGACAGGTTCACTTCCAAATGCGCCATCCGGCCAGTCAAATCATTGTCTTTAACTAAGGTAGTTGACAAATTGAAATTCGTTCGAACGAAGTTCTTCATTGGGCACTTTAATTCTTTGTTAACTTGACATTGGCAGGATTAAAGTGCCCAAGACCACGGTCCACGCCACAACAAAAAAAACATAACTAATATTATGAATGCGAAAGTAACTCTGTCTGTCTGTTACTCTTTCACGCCAAAACTACTGAACGGATTTGAATGAAATTTGGTATACAGATGGTCTAGACCAGTGGTTCTTAACTGGTCCCTGGAGGCATTCCAAGTGGTCCGCGAAGACATCGTAATAAACAAGTGACGTGACGTGATGAGTCGAGTCAACACTTGAACGCAAACGGCGCCGCGACGCATGTCCGAAGTATGTGGTCCCTGACGCGACAGAATTTTGTTAAAATGGTCCCTCATGACTTAAAGGTTAAGAACCACTGGTCTAGACCCTAAGAAAGAACATAGGCTACTTTTTATTGCGAAAAGGGGGTTGTAAGGGGTTCAAAGGGAGGTGGTGAAAATTATTAAATAATTAAAAATGCTACCCAAAGATACTATTACACGCGGACGAAGTCGCGGGCAACAGCTAGTGGTATTTATAACCCAAATGCCCATAACCATGAAATAAATACATAATGCTCTACTTATAACATAATTATTCAAACAACAACAGAAGCATTATATTAATTTATCAAGCATAATTAATTACTACTGTAATTAAATATAATCTGTTTGATACCGAATCGTTCCATTAACGTGACATTATGTCATCAATGTCATCATCATTCGAGATACGGAGACAGTCAAAGACTATGTCTTGTCATAAAGTGCTAATTGTGGGAGAGCCATGCTTCGGCATGAATGGGCCGGCTCGACCGGAGTGATACCACTGCCTCACAGAAAACCGGCGTGAAGCAGCTCCTGTGCTGTGTTTCGCCGAGTGAGTGAGGGTACCGGAGGCCCATCGGGGGGGAAGGGGATAAAAGGTTAGCAGCGCACTTGTTGCATGTGTTCATGGGCGGCGGCAATTGCTTACCATCAGGTGATCCGCCTGCTCGTCTGCTACCTATCACATAAAAAAAAGTTATCAAAATACTAAGGCCCCTTGGGTCTAGTGGTTAAAGTACCGGGCCATGATTTTGGGGTCCCGGGTCGAGCAAAAAGTATGTTTCGAATTTTTCCGAACACAGCTCAGGTTTGTGATCATCCAATCCGCATTAGGCAAGCGTGGTGATTAAGCCTAATCCCATCATAGTAGCGATGACTTGATTTCTATGATGGAGGCCTTTGCTCTGCAGTGGGACAGTATATAGGCTGATACTTTTTACTAAGGCTACTTCGTTACTCCTTAAGTTATTGATCGTAGGGACTAAAATAACAAAATGCCGGCAGAAAACTGTCAACCAAAAATAGCATTTTAAATGGAAACAATTTTATCGATACTAAATCTGTAATAAATAACACAACACTATTTTAAATGTGGAATCAATATCGGCCATCATTCTTGTTTTTTTAACAGCTTTAATTACTTTTGTTTATCTTATCTATGGATAAGTACTCTTACGGCCGATTTTTTGATCCGTAGTCAAACTTAACTAATGGCTATACAAGTTACCAATGACCAAAGGCCAAATATAAAATAAAAATCTCGGACATTAGTTGGCTTAGCCAATATTCAAATTACAACCAACTGTTACTTTGAGCATTGGATCTAACCAATTATCAAAGTTAACTACAGTCAATTTAACCAAATGTTAACTACGGATCAAAAAACCGGCCCTAAACTACTACTAAATTGAAACTATCTAAAAAATCGTAAAAGAAATTAAAACAAAAATTTAAAATTAGATTAAATTGATAATAGAAAGTAAAGAAAATAGTATTAATGTAAACATACCCTTACTTGTTAAATAATCTCTGATTTTCGTACCGGAAAATACAGTACAAATTGTCCAATAACACAAAAAAAAAACAATCTTAAATCACTTGACACTGGCAGAAAAGAATCACGACATCAAATAAAAAGAAGATTGCATCACCGAACACGCGAGTTCGAAATACGAAAACAAAAAATTGCAGTTCCAATTCTGAATTTTAAATTTAGAACGCGCGCATTGCACGAGCCGCGCGCAACGATAAGTTATCGGCCGTTAGGTCGTGCTAACGTAACGACGCGTTAGTCATAGAGTTGGGTGACGCAGAGGCGACGCCGTCGGCAGTTTTATGCCTAACGAGGTTTGGTCTCTGAGAAATCTTTGTGACTCTACTTGTGATCTTTGTGACTGTACTTTGTAAGTGCTGTATACAAGCCTATGGAAATAAAGAATATTTTGACTTTGACTTTGTGTTGAAGGTGGTGGAAATCGCTTATCATTTGCAGATCTGTCTGCTCATCTAACACTTATCACATTAAAATAATAATGTTAGCCGAGCCGGCCCATTCATGCCGATGCGATGAATCCCACGAATGTGATAGATAGATATTCTTTTAGATTGCACAGAAGGTATCTATCGGATATCTTATCGGTTAAAGTGATCTCTTCCAGACAACCTTACGAAAAAGGACAGCAAATTGAAAAAGGGAGTAAGACAGTGCAAATCTGTATCTAATAACTATGGTGGTGCACACAAAATTTATTTTGTAGATAATAATGGATGATATTTTTCCTGTTCCCTTTAATAATAAATTATTAAGTCGATAACTGAATTAACGGGAAAACCCGTGTACCAAAAATACAGATGTTGATATTTACCTCCGTCTTAATGTAGCTCTTATTTCAATAGCGAAAGATATTAAGTCTTATTTCAATAGATAATATAAGTATTTGAATAAAAGTAAATAACGTTTAAAATAGACGCCCCGTTGGTCTAGTGGTTTAACCGATGGAACCGTGAACTCGGAGTCCTAGGTTCCAATCCCGGGTCGAGCAAATAAGTGTTTCGAATTTTTCGCACATAGCTCGGGTTTGTGATCACCAATTCGCATTACCTAGGCAAGCGTGGTGATTAAGCCTAATCCCATCAAATCAATAATAAATAGGCTAATTGGCTAAATAATACTTTACTACTTTTCTTAACGTTTAAAATAAATGTATGAAACTTTAATCATTTACTTTTACGATAATTTTGCTATCTCTATTATTTGCCTTGATATCATATCACTTAACAACTTAAAAGAGAAAGACTTGTCTGCATAATGATTTAGATATAAACTATCCTTCTCACTCAAGACTCTAGAACGCAATGAGAGAGCGAGATGGCTTGCTTAGCGAAATAGACCCCCTCGGCCCTAGTACTTTACAATAAGACTTATGGATCAAAAGGTCCCGATAATACTATCTTTATTGCATTGCAAGTGTATAATTACGTAAAATACTGATTAATCACTTTGTATCATAACAATAATTATCACTTTGTAGTAAAAACTGACGAACTGACGTGTTCGAATGTCAGATGAAATCAATAACAAACACGAAACGGTATTTCCCGACGGCTATGAATTGTATGAAACTACAGGTCGGGAGATCGTTGGTTCGAATACGACTACTGGATTTTTTTGAAAATTTCGATCAACAGTCAACACTGGCACTTGTATGGTTGCGACTGATGTTGAAGATTAATTAATTAATACCGTGATTATTATTCCTACAGTAACTAGCATATTACGCAAGACAATTTAATATTTAGATCCGTGTTAACGAATAATTCGAGATTAAAGTGCTTAATCCTGACACGCGGAAGTGGACCTAACAGGAAACAGCATTAGTCAAATAACAGTAGGACAACTATTACAACGCAGAATGCTGTTGGGATCACTTTTTCACGACGCTTTCAGTATGGAATTGTGTATCTAGATATTATATTGATGTACGTATGGCACCTATCATACGATGTAGGAAGATGAATGAATGTGCCGTAATAATGACATCATCTAAATATCAAAGTCATGAGTCGCACATCCAGAACCAGACTTTCTACATTTATGAATCACTCGATGCATAAAACTCTTACTGGAGACATGTGACTATTTAGAAAAACGTTTCGACACCATCCGTGCGACGTCTATTTTGAGCCGTGCACGCCGCTTCATAACTCCCACTAGTTTGTAAATCAAACCCACAGCGAGTAGTTGGACGTTTTAATATGACAACTGTGTAGTACCTGTAATCATTAACCTTTTGAGTCTCTCATCTATAGAGATGAGATGACGCAACTGCACTATACGTGCACTATAATGTCCTCCTAACCTATAATACGGTTATGGCGGCCAATCTCAACGATCAGCCATCGACGCAGGAGATTTACTGTGTGCGCAAACACAGGTGCACTCTTTATTCCATTACCCTTACATTTAGATGGGACATCAGTGTGACACGACCGAAGAAGGATTAGGCGCACACATTTTGTGCGAATTTCCAAAGGTCTTAGAACAAATGCTGTCCAGAAAGGTTACTACTGTTAGTAGAACACGTGGTTAAAGGGATGTATGTTCACTGATACACCTGTATATATAGGTTGCGTTTGATTGCTAGTCCTGTCAATGAGTTGTACAGGACAGTTCGAAGCGGCGATCTCTTGCTTCGGAGGTCAGGTCTCTGTTCGAGTCGCTTACTCAGCAGAGTAAGTATATACGAAAGTCTGCCGTCTGACCTTCAAAATCTTAGACAGGGAAACCAGACCAACTGGATATTTGGTACAGGTCCAGAATCACTATCGTAACTATAGTATTTTAGGTACTTATTATTATGTTATGACTGTAGCATTATATTCACAGTAGTTCTATTTGGAATATAATCCGCGTTTCCAAATTAGATCCGTAGAACAATTTGGAAAATAATCAAAACAGTTCGACTTCCGAACTACTCGTAGGACTACGTACGAATGAAGGGCATCAAACAGACAGACTAAAAAACTATCTGAAACATGAAGGTTTCCGAAAGACATTTTGCCTCTAACTAGTGGTAAAAATATGCACGTAGATTTGACTGAACGTTCAAAATGTGCATGTAATTTTGATATAAATCATTGTTAACAATATCACATTTGCATTTTCCCAACATAACTTTAGCGCTATAAAAAAGATAAATTGCAATTTTACGAGTTTTACGATATGTTAATAATGTGATTTTACTATGACGTGCCAACAATTTTATAGTCTATGGAACCAACTATGTCACAGTGTAGAAAACAAACACTAGAAAACTTCATTAATTACAGAGAATCAGCCCAAATCACCGGCTAATATCCAGTCACGTATATAGGTTTCCGCCGGTGCTGCAGGTGTTTATGGGCGGCGGCAATTGCTTATTAGGTAACCCGTCTGCTCGTCTGCCATATCCACACTAATATAAATGCGAAAGTAAATCTGTCTGTCTGTTACTCTTCCACGCCAAAACGACTGAAGAGATTTGAATGAAATTTGGTACACAGATGGTCTAGACCCTGAAAAAGAACATAGACTACTTTTTATTGCAAATAGGGTGTGTAAGGGGTTAAAAGAGGGGGTGAAAAGTTAATATTCCACGCGGACGAAGTCGCGGGTAGCAAACAGCTAGTAATCCAAAAAAAAAAGAAGTATAAAAGTGAAATAGCCAAACAAGGTGACCCTTCTGTTCAAAATGCCTTAGTCTATGACACGTTGAACAATAGGAAAATGTTAGAGGCTGTTGTGTACGAAGGCCAACACATTGTGACGCCGTCCGTACACCGCCGATTGTTCACGTTTCCGATCACAAATAACTGCGAAACATGGCTTATAATGATGTAGAATATACCTGTCGCATTCTTACAAACGCACAATACAGCGCGCGGGAAAGGGACGGCAAGTATGAATCAGTCGTAACGTCCACTTCAAATAAGGCCCCCTTTTTTTTCTTTTATGTGATAGGTGACAGACGGATCACCTGATGTTAAGCGATTGTATCCTTAATCACTCATGAAACAGCGCAGGCAAGTGCAGCTTCGCCGTCATTGGTAGTTTAGTGTCATTTTGACATCTCACATCAAAAATAACCAATCACCGTGTAGATGGACCTCAGTCCTCAAGTACGCCATCTAGCGGATTTTTCACAAACGACAACCCCCATTGAAGTTTGACATGTAGTAGTATAGTAACAAGACGTGACGCTGTCTATACATTCCCAAGGTCACGAGCTAAAATGATCATCGTGACTCCTACTAATATTTTTTGCATGTGGTCAATATAAAAACTTGTCTGCCTGTCCGTCTGTCCTTCAATTGGGCAAAAAAAACCAGTTCAACGACCAGGGTACAGTAAAATAAATGTCAGTAAAAAATCTTCTGTCGAGAACAATTTAATAAAGCTAATGGTGCACCAATCGTTTTTTTTTTTGAGTAGGTGTCATAATATACTGTCCCACTGCAATGGCAAAGCGATGACTTGATTTACATGATGAAGGCCTTTGCCCTGTGGGACAGTTTATA
Organism: Cnaphalocrocis medinalis; assembly: GCA_014851415.1. Taxonomy (NCBI): domain Eukaryota; kingdom Metazoa; phylum Arthropoda; class Insecta; order Lepidoptera; family Crambidae; genus Cnaphalocrocis; species Cnaphalocrocis medinalis. Next base: position 7,327,008 of record CM026301.1, on the reverse strand, counting down.
GGCTGATACATTACTATGATGGGATCAAGCTTAATCACCACCTGCCTGATGCGGATTGGTGATCACAAACCCGAGCTATGTTCGAAAAATTGGACACATACTTTGCTCGACACGGGTATCGAACCGAAATCACAGAGCTGTACTTAAACCACTAGACCAACGGGGCGTTTATTGAGTGCACAATTATTATTTTATATTGCACCAAATTTATTAAACGATTTCATTCAACCGGTTTTTACCATTTTTAGTTACTTCTATTTTAAAATTACTAACTTGAATAAATCCATCTTTAGTCAAATGCTTCTGACTTCTACATCACTGATATATGTCTTCATTGTGGCAAGTTAGATCCCATAAGGTCATTGACCTTAACACCTTTCTTAAAACGAAAATTAACCATGACGGTTGTTAAAAACGAATATTAATTTAAAAAGGGACGATTTTTGTGAAGTTAAGTGTTTGAGTGATCTTTACGATTAAGAGATATGTTTTTTATTTAAAGTCACCACGCGAACAAACAGAACAGAAAATAAATAGAGACAGAACATTGGCTGCCTTCTAGACTAAGCACATTACATTCGTTTGAATAATCATTTCATCAATTTTCCCCTAGGCCCCAAAAAATACTCGTCCCAGAATATCCAGATTTTTTGCTGGTCACTGTTCTAACCTAACCTAACCAATATTTTTGTCATGATAATATTTACTAAATTCTACAAAACAAAAAATATTAGTGACGTTGGGCTAGGACAGACACTTGCAAAAATATTTTGAAATTCTAGGACGAGTTTTTTTGAGACTTTTTGGCCCCCAAGCCCCCCTAACCCCTATGGGCGGCAACAATCGCTTACCTATATTGTATTCCTTCTCGTCTGCCAATCATATAAAAAAGACTTGAGCCTCCTTCTGTGCCTATTCATTTACTTGTGTTTTAGTATCACTAATAGCATCAAATTCCGCAACTGCGATTTAAATATCACATTCTTCATACTCGTATATCGGATGGATCACAATATCAGATAGATCGTGTATCATAGGACCACACGCTGTCGGCTCCTATGGCCGACAATTAAGAATAATTGATATCGGTGGTGTAATACTATGCTGTACAAGTACAACAACAGTATGAGAATAGTACAGTTTATGTGACTCACATAATAAAGGTTAGTAACACGTACGAAATTAAAAAAAAACCGAGCCCTGGCCAATTTTGATAGCATTCGCGAGTGTTTAAACCTATAGTTTTTATTAATATTAAACCTATAAAGAAGTAAATTCTACAGACAACAACAAGGCTTAAAGCTAAACGGAAAAATCGAAACACCTGCGCGATCTAATGAATGGACAGCGCCATCTATTGGTACAACGAGGAACTAAAGTACCGTAACGAAGTGAGAGCGGGCCACTATTATGTGATAAAGTAGTATATGAGACACACTACTTTATCTACATAAATGTTTTAGTCTTCGAATTAAGAAATCTTTGCAGCAGAAAAAGTACTAAGTTATCTTTGAACACACTGGCGCTATGTGATCAACACCTAGCGCCATCTATTGGCTAAGATCCGAACTATGAAAATAACTAAACTATTTTCCGAAACAAAGAGAAGGCGGGCCACTAGTTTATAAAAATAATTTTTAAATTTGTTGAAAAAAGTTTCCATTTTGATCTAAGTTTCTACATAATCTGTACCTACCTAAGTAATAACTATTTTGTTTTTATATTTTTAAATCCTTATTTTTAGTTTATGTTTAAAAAGGAAAAAAGAAGAAGAAAGAGAAAACTGAGGACTTACAGAAAAAACTTGAGCTGGAAGAGGTTTGTTGCAGAATTCATTATTGTTTGATTTATTTAGGATAATATTATATGTCAATATTGTCACAACGAGATGGTTAGCAAAATTTTATGTTTTGGTACTGTCTTCACTCTATACTGTGCCAGGACAACTTGTAAGTTGTATGTAACTTTGTGCGTATGGATATTTTGAAGGACGAAGGTCTTCCTAAGGACATGTTCGAGGTCATTTACATTTCGATTATAATCTATCGAAGTTAAACCGTGAAATTGTGAAGTAGTAATCGTCATTATATTGCTCAATACTACAGCATTATTATATACAAAGAGACATTAAGGGCTTCGTTCGCCATCTCTGAGTAAAGTTCCAAGTAATTTTCTTGTCAATTAAAGTGGACTCGGAGAAAATTGGCCCCTGGTTTTTGCATTGAATAAATTATTTAAATTGTTAACTAGGCCGCGGACCAGGGGCCAGTTTCTTCCAAACCCACTAAAATTGAGGAGTTAATTACTTGCAACTTTACTCAGAGATGGTGAAAGAGGCCTGTAAACAAATAATGAAAGACATTGCAATCTAACGTATTCAGTTTGATATAATAATCGAATAATTATGCAGTTGAATTGTAAACCATGATTAGTTCAAAGTAATAAATGCACTTTCTGTGTTAATTCGCAATTTCTTCTTTCACTGCAACATTGTTCTTTGCATAAACCAATGTTTGCATAGTGACTAGTCTATGCCTATCTGCATTAAGTTGGCCTATTGTGTAATATTTTTGAAAATAAAGTATAACAAATTATAAATTTCTCTGCAAGTTTTCCTGTAAAATAGAATCTTATTCAAAAATTTATTATCTAAAACTTACCAAAAAACAAAACACCCAGTCTCCAACTGGACACACAGTGGGGATGACAGGCACCCCACAACTGACAGCCAAACGTCAACCACCCGCCATTTTATAATTAAAAGCGCGCGAAAAACTCCCGGCCAATACGGAAGCAGGAAGGATGCCTTTTCACTTTTTCAGCGTTCGAATTTCAAACGAACGGTCCATTAGGCAAATTGTTGGCGCCCTTTGTAAGGTTTTTGTAAGAAAGAGACAAAAAAGTACTTGTGCATGAATCGGATTTGCCGATAGGAAATTGCGAACTTTTTCTGTGGCATTCGTAGTGAACATAATCTTATCTGTGATCGAATTGTCTGTGGTCAGTGGGGTGTGAGATGATTGAATAAGTTTTTTGATTTAAATTGAAAAAGTACGCGCGAATCTTATCAATAATTGCACGGCATTTTTTTAATTGACGTGTCTTCTAATCTTATAGGAAACTGAGATGGAAACTATTTAGATAGGACGGTCATAACATAACCGCGCATTATTAAGACAAACTCAACAACACAAACCCACCCACACACACACATTCACACATTAACACAAACACACACACAGACACGTACACACACTCACAGACACACGTACATACACACACAATATCACAGACATACACACAGAAACTTTAATTATGTCCCTCTGTTAATTTTTCTCTAGTTCTGGATGGAAAACTATAAATAGAACGATTAATAACATAAGAGCGTTCAATATTAAGACAATTAACTCAACATCACACCAAACCACACACACACACACACTATCACATACATATAAACACACACATAGAACTTATAACCCTCTGTTGATTTATCTTTAATTCTGAATGGAAACTACATTAGATAGTTTGGATAGGACGGTCATAAATAACATAAGCGCGTTCAATATAATACAAACAAAACTAACAACACACCTAACCACACACACACACACACAAATTCAAACACACGCACTATCACAGACACACACACAAACTAAACTTATGTTCCCTTGTTATTTTTCTTTAGTTTTGAAGTCTTTCGTGAGTGGAAGTCCAAAGTAAGGGAATATAAACTACTAGCGGCCGCCCGCGACATTCGTCCGCGTGGAATAGTAACTTTTTACCCCCCTTTTAACCCCTTACAACCCCCTTTTCGCACTAAAAAGTAGCCTATGTTCTTTCTCAGGGTCTAGATCATTTGTATATCAAATTTCATTTAAATCCGTTCAGTAGTTTTGGCGTGAAAGAGTAACAAACAGACAGAATTACTTTCGCATTTATAATATTAGTTAGGATGACTCATAGGGACGAAGTATACAATGAAAATAATATAATGTCACAAATCTATTTCATCGCTAGTGGTGTGTGTGGCGTCCATCTTGTAATAAATAAGTACTTAATTATGTAATTAATTATTATTTGTCATCACCCTCAATTCATATCGAGACGAACGAGTAGACAAATGGGCGATATTGCATTTGACGCATCATACGACCCATTGGGCTTGAAGCCAACTGAGGGATACCTTCGGAAAGTATATACTTTCCGTCCGTCGTTAAGTCTATATTATAGACTTTTTTATTTCTCAATGGCAAACCATTCTATAAAGAACTAGTGGCCCGCCCTCACTCGCTTCGGGACCGTAATTCAGAAATGAACCGATAGATGGCGCTGTGTCCAATTACATCGCGCAAGCGTTTCGTGTTTTCGGTTTACCTATAAGCCTTGTCGTTGTCCATAGAAGTTATCTCTTTATAAATAGTATAGAATATAGATAACCCCTATAATTTCAATCCGATGATTCCAATAGAGGCTGTGGAAATTCCGCTAGATGGCGTACAGTGAGGTCCAACTTCAACGTCATTGGTTGTTTATTGACATTTTGACATCTCACATCAAAATTTATTAGGCTTTCCACGCTTGCCTAATGCGGATTGGTGATCACAAACTCGAGCTATGTCATAGGATACTTAATAGTACATGTACAGAAAGCACACTCCTACCTTTTGCTCGACGAAAAATATGTATTGTATGGACAAATGCATGAAATGTCTAATTCAACTTCAATGTCGAGCGCACGAGAATTGCTCCCCAGGAGGCCAATTCTTGGTTTTTGCCTTCTATGTCGAGTCGACATCATGGAACGCACAACCAATAGGAGAACACAGATTACAGTCGAAATTCCTTATCTTGTTCTATTGGTCTATGCGTTCCATGAAGTCGACTCGACATAGAATGTTCAACTGTGGGAGAGCCACGCTTCGGCATGAATGGGCCGGCTCGACCGGAGTGATACCACTGCCTCACAGAAGACCGGCGTAAAGCGATTGTGCTGTGTTTCGCCGAGTGAGTGAGGGTACCGGAGGCCCACCAAGGGGGAAGGGGATAAAAGGTTGGCAGCGCACTTGTAACTCCACTGGTGTTGCAGGTGTCTATGAGCGGCGGCAATTGCTTACCATCAGGTGATCCGCCTGCTCGTCTGCTACCTATCACATAAAAAAAAGAAAAAGGCGAAAAGCCCGACCCCGAGATGCCTTGATCGTTATTTTACGGTTTCATGTAAACTTTAAAAACGCAATCAGGAATTACACAGATGATGACTGCTGAACCGGTAGGTCGTTCTATATCTATGTTAAACTTGGCCCAATTTCCACATTTATGCATTTGGCGAGATCAAAATATCTTTAATTAATTATACTCTATTAATATCTAACCACGCAGGCGTGCGTGATTACATTGTGCTGACATTTTAGATTAAGTTCTGCTGAGTTTCTTGCTGATTCTTCTCGGTAGAAATTGACCTTCCGAATCAGCAGTAGATTATAAAATTTGACATTCATAAATGTTCTGTAAAGGACTTAAATTTAATAAAGAGATTTTGATTTGATTTGACTTGATTGATTTTCATTTCGGAAATGAAATCTGTGTTTTTTTAAGATAGGTACGAGCAAGCGAAATACGAGCGAGATTTTATTTAACAACGAGGCTTTGCGGGTTATTAATAGCATTTGCGAGTGTTTTAATACCAAGCTTTGTGCAGTTTCATACACTTTATCTACACGACTTATGTTTTCTTCAAAGTAAGAAATCGAAGGGGAGCACCAACTTTTTTGGCAGTAACTTGAATATAACTTGACCTCATGCCAATCATTTTATTTAGAGCCCGTAATGTCCTCTCGGCAAACGTAGTGTTGGACGCCCTGCTACAAGATGGGATGACGACATTCGAAGGCTGGCTGGAGTAAGCTGGATGAGAGTGGCCGAAAATCGGGAGCGGTGGCGTCCATTAGGGGAGACCTATGTCCAGCAGTGGACGAGCGTGGGTTGCTGATGATGATGATGATGAATGTCCCACTGCAGGGCAAGGGCCATACCATTTTTCTACCAACTCCGGTAACGAACGCTTGACCACAATCGCAACTAATGGAAATGGCGATGAGGTCTAGGATGACACGCATTTGCCTAGAAGATTGCTTTTAAAAAATATCTGAGAAAATCATTTTTTTTTCTGTTTTTTTTTTAATTGTATATAGCCTGCCAAAAAGTTTTAACTTTGATTTCTTAATTTGAAGATTAATTACTGTAGATAAACATATTCTTATTCGCTCAGATACTTTTGATCTTTGAACCCTGTACAATCTGAACATTAAAGGAAACCCAAGCAAATTTAATGAACACACACCACGCCGGTTAGGCCATCGCTATAAACGTTGTACTGCATAATGACTTGGAAGATTGCAACATTTGCAACACGACTGCAGTGCAGTTATTGACAGAGAGGTAACTTCATACAAGGAGAAACTTTTTTAAACTTAATTGTGGGAGAGCCACGCTTCGGCATGAATGGGCCGGCTCGACCGGAGTGATACCACTGCCTCACATAAAACCGGCTTGAAGCAGACCCTGTACTGTGTTTCGCCGAGTGAGTGAGGGTACCGGAGGCCCACCCGGGGAGGGGAAGGGGATTAAAGGTTGGCAGCGCACGTGTAACTCCACTGGTGTTGCAAGTGTCCATGTGCGGCGGGTATTGCTTACCATCAGGTGATCCGCCTGCTCGTTTTGGTACCTATCACATAAAAAAAAACTTTTCACACAACAAAAACCTCATACAATGACCTGTACCTACTAATTAGCTTAAGCACTTGTGTTACAGATATCGGACAACAGAGGAAACACAAATATAATACTGAACATACACACTGAACAAACACAAGTATTCATCACTTGAAATGTTTGTCAGGAGGCAGATCGACCCAGATTGTCGACACATCTACTGGTCGGCCATCAAAGTGTATGCTAGATCTTATGACCGCAGCAAGATTGATCGTACCAGATGGCAAAAAACGGAACCCATATAGATTCGTCATGTCTGTCGGTCTGTCCGTCCGTATGTCCAAGCCACTTTTCAGAAACTATAAGAATTGTATGTTGAAACTTGGTAAGTATTTTGTGAACCGCATTAAGATTTTTATAAAAAAAAAACTTTTATTTTGATCTAACCTACACGTGTGGGATATCTATTGATTTGGTAATTTCGGGACATTAATTCCACAATGTACTAATAGATGGCGATGGGAGTCGATTACATTGCGCAGATTCGCAACGTTAGCGAGAAACTTTATTTATTTACTTGAAAACTTGTAAACAACTGTATGTAAACTGTGTTTCTGGCAAATAAAGTTTTTTTTATTGCTGAAGTAGGCAGACGAGCATGCGGCCCATCTGATGGTAAATGGTAACCGCCGCTCATAGACAACCACAATGCCGTTTATTTATTTATTTAAATTATTATGGATTTGTTCCTCCTTACTGTTGCTATACTGTTGTCCACTACACTGCGCCAAGGGCCTGTACTGGACATGCGTGTACGCAATATGCATTGATATGAGCAGTGTTCACCGGCTTAATCGTGTCGTTTATATGAACATTTTTATTTTACATTATAGCAGACAAACGAGCAGACGGCTCACCTGATGGTGAGTGATCACCGCCGCCAATGGACATCTGCAACACCTGAGGCATCACAAATGCGTTGCGTAGAATATATATTTTTATTTTAAACTTTATTTCTCTAAAACAGAATGCAATAGGCGAACCTAATGCCAAGAGGCATTTCCTATCAGTCAACCTTTGGGTTTAGTTAAATAGTAGTTTTCCGGAGAAGAATTCTGAAGGAGAAGGAAGCACTTTCAAAGAACTTTTTGTATTTTAGGGAAGATGTATCTGATACATGATAAGTGAGGGTCGGAGGCCAACAGAGGTGAAGGGGATAAAAAGGTTGGCAGCGACTTGTGACTCCATGGTGTTGCCAGGTGTCCAGCACGCGGCAATTGCTTACCATAAGTGACCGCGCTCGCTCGCTACATATCATAAAAACAAAAAAAAAGATGATTGTTTGTCGATTGATTAGGCAAGGTGGAGATTAAGCTAATCCCATCAATAGTAGCGGTGACTATGATTTCCAGCATGTGGCACTTTGCTTATGTGGGACAGTATATAGGCTGGTACTTTACTTTGGGTAGCTTGACCAGACGCCGTCTGTACATCCGATACCGAATTATCCACACTAGGCCCTACTTCAGGCCTAGACTTATCGATCGGCCTACTTTGTATGTCCTACTTCGTATATTTTTACAATATCATGCTTCAATCGAATGTAGCTTATCGTATCTTGGATAAAACGTTATCAGATGGTAAGTTGCAACCATGGTAAAGTTATGGTGGTCATGTTTTAAGGGTTTCGTAACCAAATCCCGGGGAGGGGAAGGGGATTAAAGGTTGGCAGCGCACTGTAATCTGTTACACTCGTGTGTTGTCAAGAGGATATTCCAGGCCGGGTGAAGCTTTTCAATTCGCTTACCAGTGATCGTATGTGTCCATATCTTACTCGTGTTGTACCGATCCTTTGTGCAATCCAAAAAAATGGCCAAATATGGAATCCTTATAGATATGTAAAGTTTGTCTATCCGTCCGTTAGTCCGTACATATGTCACAGTCATTTTTCTTCGAAGCTATTAAGATTATAATGTTGAAACTTGGTAGATGTATTCTGTGAACCTCATTAAGATTAAAATGCAAAAAAGGAAGAAAAATTCAATGGTACGGACCCCTTTGTGCGTGAGTCTGACACGCACTTGGCCGGTTTTTTTAATGCTAGAGGCGACAAACGAGCATGTCAGTCACCTAATGGTAAATAATTAACGCCTCCCATGGACGCTGCGAGTGTCTGTCTGTCTTCCGAAATCTTTTCGAAGGCCTTAGACTTGGCCTCTGAATAAATTGATTTTCGTATTATAATGAATTAATGATGTGTGAACAACTGTACTGAAAATGTCTAAGGCTTCACTGTTAAGTCAAGGTTATTAGTACGTAAATACCGGAAGAGTATGAATAGTTAATTACTAAAAAGCCGACAACTTAATTATGTAAGAAGAACGAGACCATGCGCTGTGGGAATGTCAGCTGTATGAAGAGGAACGGCAACAGATGCTGAATGACTGGAACAGGAACGAGATAGGACCAGTATACCATCAAGAGATGGTCAACTTTGCAGAAGGTTTTCGACGGTTGCGTGCGTTTGCACACAAAAGGCTTGACATTAGGAACGAGTTCGAAGATTACCTGGAAACTATTCTGGATTCCCAGGAAAAGAATATTAAAAACTAATGGACCTCACTTTGTTTCGGCACATTATTTTGATATGTTCTAATCTTTGCTAAAAGATGGCGCTGGGTGTCGATTATATTGTAGTGTTGTCTTTCGAACCTTGCGATTTGTAACAGAAGTTATAAAGATAGAAGAAAAAAATCGACGGCGGCCACCAGAAAGACCGAGGAGGCGATGGCGGGATGAGCTCGACACCTATTGCGCCAACTGGACCGTAGTCGCCCAGGATCGTGAAACGTGGAGGAGGGGTAGGGAGGCCTTTGCCCAGCAGTGGGACACGACGGGCTTTTAATAATATTAAAATAATAATATAAAGATAACGCACGTCTTTATCTACTGAGCTATCATCTCTACGTATGAATATTAACTTATTCTCAGTAAACGTAAACTTTGTTATATACTCATATTTTATTTATCAGTTCGTCAAATGATTTGTGCGGTAATAAAAGATGGCTCTAGAGGTCACGGCCAGTCTCCGCCCGGCTTATACTATGTAATGGATGTTGCATTTATCTGTCGGTCACAAAATAGCTGGATTACTGGATAAGCTGAAACCACAGTATAGAATATGAGTAAAAAAGACAGTTAACTTTAGCCTAAGACAAAACGGAGACTTAATTTAGTCATGGTCCCACCAGAATACCAGCGCTGCTGCGGCGCCACAGATAGCGTAGCAGCAAATGCTGAGGTCGGGACCTGATTGACCACACACATACACACACACACCTTTTCCTGTACCTTCTTGTTATTCGTGTTAGGTACCTTTTATTATATTCTTGTGTTGTAATGTCTTGCTGCTTTCTGTTCTGTTTTGTCTTGTTGTTTTCTGTTGAATGTTGTGATGGTCAATAAATGTATTTACTTTCTTTCTTTCATGGTTTAAAACCCCTAACTAACGAAGAAAGAATCAATCAGTTTAAAATATGTATATACTAGTGGCCCGCGCTCACTTCGCTTCGGGATCATAATTCAGAAACGAACCAATAGATGGCGCTGTGTCTAATTACATCGCGCAAGCGTTTCGTGTTTTCGGTTTACCTACCTATAAGCCTTGTCGTTGTCTATAGAAGTTATCTCTTTATAAATAGTATAGAAGATTGGAAACCTCAATATCATTTCTAAAGACCTACCCATAGATATACTTCGCGGCATGTAAGTGTAGCGATGACCTTGAGTGCGCAGAAACTAATCTTAGTAGAAAGTCTTATTTTTACAAGTGCGTAAACTATCGGTCATCGCTATAGTTAGATGCCGCGGACTTTACCCCACACATGTGGGTTGGATGAAAAAAAAGTGCTAGTTTTAAGTACGGGGAGCCCCCAATTTTTTTTTTTGTATCAAAATCTTAATGCGGTTTACAAAATACATCTCTTTACCAAGTTTTGATACTATAGTTTTTATAGTTTCAGAAAAGTGGTTATTACATACGTTTTACGGACCGACAGACAGACATGACGAATCTATAAGGGACGCTTTTTATCATTTGACTATGGAAACTTCACAGAAAACCGGCGTGAAGCAGTGCATGCGCTGTGTTTCGCTGCGCGAGTGAGGGTACCGGTGGCCCAATCCAGGGGAAGGGGGGTTAAAAGATAATCAGCGCCCTTGTAACACCACTAGTGTTGCAGGTGTCCATGGGCGGCGGTAATCGCTTACCATCAGGTGATCCGTCGGCTCGTCTGCCACCTATATAAAAAAAACTAGCGGCCGCCCGCGACTTCGTCCGCGTGGAAAAGTAGCTTCTCACCCCCTTTTAACCCCTTACAACCCCCTTTTCGCAACAAAAAGTAGCCTATGTTCTTTCTCGGGGTCTAGATCATCTGTATACCAAATTTCATTTAAATCCGTTCAGTAGTTTTGGCGTGAAAGAGTAACAGACAGACAGGACAGACAGACAGACAGACAGACAGACAGACAGACAGACAGACAGACAGACAGACAGAGTTACTTTCGCATTTATAATATTAGTTAGGATTAGGATTAGGATGGAACTCTAAAAATTGAACAATTCTATAAAGTATCCCTTCTGCGCGCATCTCACGCATACGCTTACGTCGAATCTCTCCACGTTTTATAAATACCAAATCTATTAATAAAAATCGTGGTAGCAACACGCACTACGTACATCGCTGGCCCACTGACCCACAGCGCGTCGTGACGACACGCCGACGACGCATCGTAGGACGATTGACGCGATAACTACATCGGTTATATAACGTGTAAAAAATGTGTATGTATGTGTGTGTGTGTGTGTGTGTGTGGTAGCAACACGCACGACATACATCGCTGGCCCACTGACCCACAGCGCGTCGTGACGACACGCCGACGACGCATCGTAGGACGCTTGACGCGATAACTACATCGGTTATATAACGTGTAAAAAAAATGTGTATGTATCTGTGTGTGTGTGTGTGTGTGTGTATGTGTGGTAGCAACACGCACGACGTACATCGCTGGCCCACTGACCCACAGCGCGTCGTGACGACACGCCGACGACGCATCGTAGGACGATTGACGCGATAACTACATCGGTTATATAACGTGTAAAAAATGTGTGTGTGTGGGTGTGTGTGTGTGTGTATGTGTGGTAGCAACACGCACTATGTACATCGCTGGCCCACTGACCCACAGCGCGTCGTGACGACACGCCGACGACGCATCGTAGGACGATTGACGCGATAACTACATCGGTTATATAACGTGTAAAAAAATGTGTGTATGTATCTGTGTGTGTGTGTGTATGTGTGGTAGCAACACGCACGACGTACATCGCTGGCCCACTGACCCACAGCGCGTCGTGACGACACGCCGACGACGCATCGTAGGACGATTGACGCGATAACTACATCGGTTATATAACGTGTAAAAAAATGTGTATGTATCTGTGTGTGTGTGTGTGTGTATGTGTGGTAGCAACATGCACGACGTACATCGCTGGCCCACTGACCCACAGCGCGTCGTGACGACACGCCGACGACGCATCGTAGGATGCTTGACGCGATAAGTACATCGGTTATATAACGTGTAAAAAAATGTGTGCATGTGTATGTGTGTGTGTGTATGTGTGGTAGCAACATGCACGACGTACATCGCTGGCCCACTGACCCACAGCGCGTCGTGACGACACGCCGACGACGCATCGTAGGATGCTTGACGCGATAAGTACATCGGTTATATAACGTGTAAAAAAATGCGTGTATGTATGTGTGTGTGTGTGTGTGTGTGTGTGTGTGTGTATGGGTGTGCGTGTGTGGTTTGAGTGTATGGGTGTGTGTGCGTGTATATATTTGTGTTTGAGTGCGCGTTTCTGTGTGTGTGCGTGTTTTGTGTGTGTATGTGTTTCGGGATTTTAATTTCAAATCGTGCCAATAGATGGCGCTGGGCGTCTATTACATCGCGCAAGTGTTTTCGGTTTCTGGGAGTATGGAAGGCTTCAAAGTTTGAGGAAATGTGCTTTAGATGGGTAGGGAGTTGGATTGCCTTATGGCAGCGTTTCCCAATAGCCGGGTCGCGACCCGGTGCCGGGCCACCAAAACGAAATAACCGGGTCGCGACATTGTCGTCATATTTTAAAAACATGAGTACGGGACCAGCTTGAGTTTGAAAGTAGGTACTTAGTGGGTCACGAAGGGTCACATGTGAAAATTACCGGGTCATGGCATAACAAAGTTTGGGAAACACTGCCTTATGGACAGCGGTAAGGCGTTCCACAGCCTGATAGACTGCGGTGAACGATTGGGAATAGGATTCAGAGGAATGAGGAGGGGACATAAGGTGGAGTTTGTATGTGTCTGTCGATGTCTACAGAGTTGTATCTATTTATAAATAGTATAGATGTTTTTTGTTTACAACTGTCAGGTATCGTAGTCGATACCCACGCAGGCAAGTCCACGTGTCGGATTATTTGTCACAGGATTATTATTGTGTGGTGTCACAAATCGCCTACATAAAGAATGATTTGAATAACTATGCAACTGGACCGATGGCGCATTTTAACGATGATCAGCCACGCAAAATATATTGTAATAGTGGCCCGCCCTCACTTCGCTTCGGGACCGGAATTCCGAAATGAACCAATAGATGGCGCTGTGTATAATTACATCGCGCAAGCGTTTCGTGTTTTCGGTTTACATATAAGCCTTGTCGTTGTCTATTGGAGTTATCTCTTTATAAATAGTATAGAAGATATAGAAGATGATCAAGTGTGTGCGCAAACAAGTGCATTCCCTTACCCTCTTAATTCGATGGGACACCAGTGTGACACGAGCGGAGAGAGATCTGGCGTAGGACCAACATCTTAACGTGCTTTTTTGTTTTTTTTTTTAAATGGCCTGTATTGTGTTCATGACACAATTAATTTTGCCAATGTCAAGTGTAGTTTGATAAAGTGTAGTCAACAGTCGAAGTCAGTCGAAGTCATAGTCACTCAATAAAACGCCGGTGTTTAGCGTTTTAATGTCCTAAGGATTCTGTGGAGACTATTTTTAACAAAGCCGTAGGTTTTAAGACTCTATTAGGTCAAAGCAAATTGTTCACGTGACAACTCACTCGACACACAATAGCAGTGTTAAAAATGACACAATTCAATGATTCTTATATTAATATCACCCTGCGGCACTTCACTGCACAAAGTAACACCAAATTTGTACACTAAAAACCACTAGATACTAATTAAAATCTTTGGATTGCATCAGCCGATGCGGCTTGTTTCACAGTTACCCACAGAATCCCTTAACGTGCTTACCGGGGGTACAAGACCGCCAACTTCCAGACTTCGGACTGACACTAAGAAATTTCTGAACAGAAAAACTCGGGTACTCACTTTTGGCCCGACCCGGGTATCGAATCCGGAACCCCAAGCGCAGCCGTCGCTTGGGTACGACCCACTACCCACTACGCCACCCGAGGAAGTCAAATGTCTTGTTATACAGGAGTAATTCAGACATTTGAACATTCCATCTCGACGGAAACTGTATACAAACATAAATTCCTTAGCATAAATATATCGACGTTACAGACAGACCAACAAATAAACGATCGGTTTTATTGGACATTAATAAAGTACATCGTATTGCTGCTTGCTTATTGATTGATGCCACAGTACACAGACGATTCAGTTGGTTTGGTTCACCCGTTAAGTCAAGGTCAGACGTGCTTCATTGTAATGGGGGCTATAGCAATGAAAAATTCGCTATACTCTATTTTAATCATGTGGAGTAAACTGACAGATGCAAATGTCAAGTTTCTATACATTTTGACATTTTGCATCTGTCAAATTTAGTGATAATGTATGGGGATGACACATTGACATCTGACAGGTTACTTATTCACATGATTAAAAATCGGAGTTTAGATGGCGTACTTGAGATCTGAGGTCCATTTACACGTTGATTGGTTATTTTTGATGTAAGATGTCAATATGTCACTAAACCAACGACGTCGAAGTTGAACCTCAGTTCTCAAGTACGCCATCTAGTGGATTTTTCACACACGATAACCCCCATTTTATTGGAAACAAGCGTCAAACTTCTGTGTTCATCTATTTTGCGGTAGCCTTTCCCGCTCAAGTCTTTCCAAGGGCCGACAGAAGATACATTTATGTATGACTAGCGGCCGCCCGCGACTCCGTCCGCGTGGAAAAGTAACTTTTTACCCCCCTTTCAACCCCTTACAACCCCCTTTTCGCAATAAAAAGTAGCCTATGTCCTTTCTCAGGGTCTAGATTATCTGTATACCAAATTTCATTTAAATCCGTTGAGTAGTTTTTGCGTGAAAGAGTAGGAGACAGAGTTACTTTCGCATTTATAATATTAGTATGGATACTGGTTTTATAAATACTGTGGTATCACTTATTGACTGATTCTCAGAAAGGTCCCTCGTACATTACGACATTCGTGTCATATTACTTAACGTCTTGTAGGGATGGTACAGTACAGTAACATCCTACATGGATCGCTAGGCATACGCACACATTCACAGCACGAGTACACATGTACTCGGGCTTACAGGGGTTGTTTTGAGAGCTCTTGTAATTTTATTTATTTTATTTACTTCCACACTTACAGCTATCTTTACAGGTTTAACCTAATACAATAGTGTGGATTCCATTTTCCGCACTTAGACTTTCTTTCAGTCCATTTCAACACTTTTGTTTTTTAGTGTTTGGCATGTACCTATGTACAATTTTTTTAAGTTGAATCATACTTCAAATGTTAAAGTTTGTACTTAAGTAATGCTTCTTCAAATTCTCAATTCAGAAACCAGCCCTGGGTGTCTATATGTATTATAATAATGCCCCGTTGATCTAGTGGTTTAGGTACCAGGCCGTGATCTCGGGGTTCGATTCCTGGGTCGAGCAAAAGTATGTTTAAAATTTTTCAAACATAGCTCGGGTTTGTGATCACCAATCCGCATTAGGCAAGCGTGGTGATTGTGCGTGAACCTAATCCCATCATAGTAGTGATAACTTGATTTCTATGATGAAGGCCTTTGCCCTGCAGTGGGACAGTATATAGGCTGATACTTTGCTTTTATTATATTAATTGTGTTTCCTCTGTTGTCTGATATCTGTAACACAAGTGCTTAAGCTATTCAGTATGGAGTTGTGTGAATTTTTTATTATTATTATAGTTAAATTTTAACTCTTATATTTTGTTGAAAACCCTAACTTTTCCTTTCCAAGGTCACTGGAGCGGCACTCATCAGAACATTCTTGTCTTGCCGAGTACATAGTGGTTTTACTTTCATTGGTACAAGCATTTCATTTTCACCACTTTCTATTCCCAATATGTCAGAGTGAAATTGCTTATACATAATACATTATGTTTATCTAGCCTTGACATCATGCTTTGACTTAATCTTACGTAGAATATCCAGACCGGAGCCAATATATAAAAGATAGATTTGGCAAATGATTCAAGTGAAAGGAAAACATGCAAAAGTTTTAGCTCATATCATTTTAGTAGGGATGGCAGATTTTCTTCAATTAGCTGGTGGTCAAATATTTAAATATTAGTAGCTTTTGTCCGCGGCTTCGCTCGCGCCCCCTACTTCCCTAAAATGGGGGATTAGAAAGGGGCAAAAAGTAGCCTATGTTACTCTCAATCTCTTCAACTATCTCCACTTAGAAAATCATGTCAATTCGTCGCTCCGTTTAGCCGTGAGAGAAAGACAAACAGACAGACACACTTTACCATTTATAATATTAAGCATAGTATGGATAATGGTAAGAATATCAGCTCATGGCGAATCAAGCACACAAAAATTTAATTTAGAAAGAATTTCGATGAAGGCAATAATATTTTGTTAAACAATTTAGCCATCATCTATCACACACTGCCATCTGAGCTTGTTTTCAAAAGATAAGATTCTCTCATAATACTTCTGTTGAAACACGATTTGCGGTTTTGTTTACCTTCTCCCAAGTTCAGGGGTATAGACAAAAAGTACTTCCTATTCTGCCTATTGTCAAACTAAATCTACCAAAAAACTAGTCTACTCGCTCCGCTAAAACCTCCGAGGACCCAGATCTCCGCCAGTGACAATTTTATCTCCAAACAGAGCGTACACACGCAATACACACTTTCTGTGCCTCATAATGAATCAACAGGGTAGACACAGTTAGTTTTCACAAGTTATTCCTCACGTTGCCAGCGAAAACTACGCGCGAAAGCCGCGTAGGTCTCATTCCAAGACACTGCGAGTTGTATTTAGATAGTACGACGCGCTGGAAAAGATTCCGGCTTCCAAATAAAGACAACAAAATAGTGACATGTCCTCCATTTCTGTGACTGACCTCTTTCTAGGTTCCACGGCGGCGGCGGGCCGACAGCAAGGTCCCATTCAACAGTCCACACAACAAAAAGCACTAGCGGCAACAATTTTAGTTTATTTCACACAAAATTCATTTAGTTTTTTACGATTTTTGCTTCAATGACAGTCGTGAAGACGGCGCCGAGCGCAACGCGTTCGCACGTTTTCCGGTGTTGCCAGTTGACAAAAATAAAGTTAACTTTCACGTTCCGAATAACGTTATCGATATAAAAGTTGCACTTAAGATGTGGCTGGCTCATGTGCAAAGAGTATAGTGAATATATCAAAAGGAAAGCTCAAATTAATAAAGCTCACGTGGCTCGACCCGGGTCTATATTTTAGATGCTTTGTCAATAAAGTCCTGAAATATTTTGCTTGAGGAACTATTGGGGCCTTCATAGTATTATGCTGCTTTTGTCTCATGTTCCATGCATACCATGATATTCAAATTAATTATTTCCTGTTTGACTTTCGCCATCGTCGTGTAGTTTCACTGGGCCCTGAATATTACGTAGGTCCTTTCTTTCCTCAACAAGTTACCTAGTTTTTTTCTTCTTTTAAAGTTAGCGTCCAAGCCTCACAGCCGTACATCAAAAAAAATCAGTATAGGTCATTGTCTTGTATATTATAGGTCAGTATATAGGTCATGTCTTTTATGTAAGTATATAAGGACTATAAAACTTTATGCGGTGGACGATACGCACGTATGCCGAAAAAGAAAAGATTGACATCATTGGCGAGACCAAGGCGCATTGTCGTCATCGTCGCTTGCCACCTCGAGAGACTAGCCGGGGATCGTCTCGTGAAGAAAGCATACTTGATCCGACCGATGGGCCGACGCCGAGTAAGCCAACCTAGGTATCGCTGGAAAGACGTCGTTGTAAATGATCTGCGAGAATTTCAGGCCAATGATTGGCAACAAGTAAAATAAGTAGTTTAGGATCGACCAAAGTGGCCGTATTAAGAAGCTTAAGCACTTTTTGAATTAACAGTGTGGGCCAACCTATGCCAAAATAAACCTTTATAGTTATAAAGTCCACAAGGCCATGGTAAGACAATAGGTACGATGTGAGCTACAGTGGCGCCATCACAATTTTTTAAGATATGAATTTTACGTGATATAAATTGTAGATGATAAAATGATTCGGACTGTGCAATTAAGAAAAATAATGTCAACTATCTTGTCAGCAGCCTGTCATTATTGTCAAATTTGACAATCGACAAAATTAGACAAATCCGATCGATAACAATTTTTGTCGCATTTACGTGTTTAATTTTATTTCCTAAAAGCTATAAATGAATAGTTTATTAAGATAACTAATTGAGATAGTTAAATAGGCAACGTGCTTCAAAATGATCAAGGCAATTCTGGTGTTTAACAATCATGGAAAGCCACGGTTGTCGAAATTTTACCAATATTTCGTGAGTGAAAGTTTTATTTTAATTTATTACTTATTCATGATAGTTTTTCTGTTTGTCTTATCGTCGTCGTGTCCTTCTACTAACTAAGCTCAATTTATTACTAGGCATTTCCATATAATATTGTTTTTCAATACTCAAATAGTGGCTTTGTGTGGTGATCAGATTTAGTAGGTATCCATGGCTTTCATCTCTGTGATTTATTACTATTTGAAAAGAGTAAAGTTGACGACCCGTTTGGTTCAGTGGTAGTGAATGCTGCGTCTGGACCAAGGGTTGCAGGTTCGATCCCCGCACAGTACAAACATTTGTGTGCGTGAGCATGTTTGTTTGTATTGGTCTGGGTGTTTTCTATGTATTATAAGTATGTATTTACAAAAGAAAAGTATTATACGTATATATTTGTAATTCCACTGTTGGTTTTGATATCTGTCACACAGGTGCTTGAGCTACCTATCTCAGAGTCAGACCAATATATGTGATGTAGAGAAATATTATTATTATTATTAACTAGTGAGTTTTTTGCTGGTGACTTCTCAGGAGAAATCTACGTTCCGAACCAGTGGTAGCTTATTACATTTTGACATTCAAAGTTCTGTATGGACCTAACTTGAACAAGATTCTTCCCTTGATCAAGCATTGCCCTAAAGTTAAACTAAAAAAAACCTACTTATGATATTTTATTTATTATTAATTGTGCAGTTTTATTTACAATACAAAATATAAATGTAATAATGTAACCTCGAAGCAATGTAAATAAAAGTTTCAAATTGGAGTGCACAAAAATTGCTACCCTGGTTTCTTGTTTGCCTTCTTATAACACAAATTCTTAATCCAGTTTTGCTCACCAAGCTACTTGTGAATATTCGTGTAAACACGTTTAGGACAACAGTCCTACTTATTATGTTAATATGTGTATAGTCTGCGCTATCTAAGTATAGTGATGACCGTTACAAAAGTGACAGCTTGCAAACTTGTAAAAAAGAAGGCTTTCTACTAAAATTGGTTTCTGCGCACCAAGGACATTGCTATTTATCATGCCGCTAGCTATAAATGTAACACAATCATGACTGTAATCTGTTGTTTTCCAATAAAATAAGCACATAATTTGTTTATAATTGTTATTTATATACTTAACCTAGTTACATAATGTCACATGTGTACAACCCGGAATGCAAGCATGTTGTTATTGTTGTTGTTGTTATTTAAGTATTTATTTTTCAGAATGAAGACATGCAACAACAAATAATCAAGGAGACATTTCAGCTAGTTTCCAAACGTGATGACAATGTCTGTAACTTCCTTGAGGGGGGCAGGTGAGCTTCAGATAAAGTCAAAGTCAAAGTCAAATCATTTATTGCATTTCATGAATGTGATACAGGTGGAATAAAATTGTTATAATAGTACATCATGATACCTGTTAGGCATAGCAACATAAATATCTAAAATTGTGAACGTGGAACGGATCATATTGCACTAACAATATTTTTATCTTCATAGAATTCATTTAGGCTATAATAACATTTTTTTATTAATATTTGTTTCAATCTATGCTGTTGTAATTCAATGTAATGTAAAGTGGACTCAGTTTTCTACATGGAAAATGCGAAATGCATTCCAGGATCACATCTGTGACTGATTTTAAGCTGTTATTTTTTACATTATTTTAATAGTTCTTTAAATTTTCGCGTTGCATTATAACTATTATTTTTATAGACGGGAATTAATGCGACGTGTTTTTTTAATTACGTCGCGTTAATTCCCGTCTATAATAATAATAGTTACATTGTTTTAATCACCAAACCAATCCCAAAATCTTTATTTATAACAGTTAAGTAATATTTGTTTTTAAATTTTTTAGTTTACTGTATACCTATAGACTTTTTACAACAATTTTTGTGATTCCATAGAGACAAATAACAAAAAAGAATCGGAACCAGATTTGCTGTCTGTATGTATGTGTATCACAGCCATGTTTTTGTTGTTTTTTTGTCATAATGTCGTATCTTCTCTAATTTATCTTTATCTTTTTATTTTTCAGTTTGATTGGTGGTTCGGACTATAAATTAATCTACAGGCACTATGCAACTTTATACTTTGTCTTCTGTGTTGACTCCTCGGAGAGTGAGCTTGGCATCTTAGATTTAATCCAGGTAAGACATGAATAAATTATAAGTAACTTACTTCATCACCCTCGTCCATTTCCTTCCACATCTCTCTGTCTCTTGCTATTCAATTGTAGCAGAGCCATGCTTTGGCATGAATGGGCCGGCTCGACCGGAGTGATACCACTGCCTCACAGAAAACCGGCGTGAAGCAGCTCCTGTGCTGTGTTTCGCCGAGTGAGTGAGGGTACCGGAGGCCCATGGGGGGGAAGGGGATAAAAGGTTAGCTGCGCACTTGTTGCATGTGTTCATGGGCGGCAGCAATTGCTTACCATCAGGTGATCCGCCTGCTCGTCTGCTACCTATCACATAAAAAAAAATCTAAGCCAGATATGACCTTTTAAATAGTATGTTAGTAAAAATAAAATTATTGATAGGTACAGCCACACTTCAGGTTACTACAAACTGTCAAATTTCCTCCATTGATATTCAACCTAATGTGTATCACAGAAGGATGAGAGTTGATCAAAGAATGGGCCGGCTTGACCGGAGTGATACCACTGCCTCACAGATTGGCAATTGCTTACCATCAGGTGATCCGCCTGCTCGTCTGCTGCCTATCACATAAAAAAAAGAAATTTGACAGTTTTGTATACTTTGATGTGTGGCTGTATGGGACCATTCAAGTATTACGTAAGCAGATTTTTTGGGAAATTTAACCCCCTTCCCCCCCTTGTCAGCAAAAATGGTCGAAAAAATATACTTTTCCTTCATGAATTTATCAAAAGTAAGCAGTGCCCAGATCCCCCCCCCCATCGATGCTTACGTAATACTTGAATGGTCCCTATGTGTTTTATGTCCTCTTGACAGGTGTTCGTAGAGACCCTAGACAAGTGTTTCGAGAACGTATGCGAGCTGGACCTCATCTTCCACGCGGACGCCGCGCACCAGGTGCTGGACGAGCTGGTGATGGGCGGCATGGTGCTGCAGACGAACATGGCCGACATACTGTGCCGGCTGTCCGAGCAGAATAAGATGCAGAAGGCTGAGGTGAGAACTCTATAATCTATTCTAGTTTTATCCGCGCAGCTTCGTTCGCACCCTCACTTCCCTAAAATCATCATCATCATCATTTCAGCCAATAGACGTCCACTGCTGGTCATAGGCCTCTCCCAAAGTTCTCCACACAGATCGGTCCTGTGTCACCCGCATCTAATGAACTCCCGCGACCTACACAACATCGTCGGTCCACCTGGTGGGAGGCCTGCCACGGCTGCGGCCTCCTGCACGTGGCCTCCACTCAAGGACCTTTCCACCCCAACGGCCGTCTGTTCTCCTCGCAATGTGCCCTGCCCATTACAATACTAAACTACTTATTAAAATAGGGGGTTAGAAAAGGGCAAAAAGTGGCAGCAGCAGAACAAGAACCAGAAGGGTGAGGTGTGAACCCTATCGCAGCCAATGGTAAGGCGACACCGCGACGATAGTAGCGCCGCTAATTCATCATCATCATATCAACTCACATCCACCCACTGCTGAGTATAGGTCTCTTCTCACGGACGTATATATAGCTTTGACAAGGGGGGTGTCCCACATTGCAAAACAATTACGAATACTTCAAGGACCGGCTGGACCGTTGTTTATTGACCGTGCGTTATTATATGTACGCATTCTTGAAGAACGTGAGGTTGATTTGTTGATTTGCCGTCCCAGGGCTATCTACAATTTGCTACCCCACCAACCTTGCCGACCCCTTAATTAAGTCGCCCTTGGCTATAGCAGATTCAACCTTATGTCAAACCAGGCCTCAATGGGGGGGTCCGGACCCCCTGGACCTCCCCTTATATACGTCCATGTCTCTTCTCTATCACGCCACTGTCTACGGTCCCCAGCCAGCCTCGTCCATTGTTTCCCCGCTACCATTAAATATCGTCGGACCAATGGGCAGGTGGTCTAGCCACTGTACGTCGCCCCAATCTTGGCTACCTTTCGGTTACTCCACCTATCATCCTTGTGCCTTGCCAGGTGTCCTGCCCATCTCCACTTCAGCTCATACACTCGCGTACCAACATCGCCGCCAATATCTATCTATACTATTTATATATTACTAGCGGAAAAGTAACTTTTTACCCCCCTTTTCAACCCCTTACAACCCCCTTTTCGCAATAAAAAGTAGCCTATGTCCTTTCTCAGGGTCTAGATTATCTGTATACCAAATTTCATTTAAATCCGTTGAGTAGTTTTGGCGTGAAAGAGTAACAGGCAGACAGACAAACAGACAGAGTTACTTTCGCATTTATAATATTCAACCCTCATCCATACTAATATTATAAATGCGAAAGTAACTCTGTCTGTCTGTCTGTCTGTCTGCTACTCTTTCACGCCAAAACTACTCAACGGATTTAAATGAAATTTGGTATACAGATAATCTAGACCCTGAGAAAGGACATAGGCTACTTTTTATTGCGAAAAGGGGGTTGTAAGGGGTTGAAAGGGGGGTAAAAAGTTACTTTTCCACGCGGACGGAGTCGCGGGCGGCCGCTAGTTTCTTATAATATATAATATATTTCACTACATCACAAACATTGGTCTGACTCTGAGATAGGTAGCTCAAGCACCTGTGTTACATTAGTATGGATACTATTTATAGAAATCGACGAACCTTATATACGAACCGAAAAAGCAAACACTAGCGCGTTGGAATCAACGCCCAGCGCCATCTATCGGTAGCCAGTGGAACTACTGTCCCAAAACCAAATAAAGGCTAATTTTGGTTGTGTCCGCAGGCGGGCATATCGGCGGCGCCGGCGCGCGCGGTGTCGGCCGTCAAGAGCATGAACCTACCGCAGCAGTTGCGCGACATGCGTCTGCCCGACCTACCGCAGGCTATCAAGGTAACAGACAAACAAACAAACAATCATTTTATTTGCATTAATACATTTTTACACCCCTTTAGTCTTGTGGTGTAAGTGTCGCAGTCATCTGGTTGAAACAGCTATTTGATTAGATGACTAGCGCGTTTATTGAATAGCGACGTTTAATTGAATTAGTCATCCAATCAAACAGTTGATTAAACCAGATGACTGCGACATAAGTACCGGTCCGTGTTTTATTTATTTGCTAGTCACATGGTAATACATTGATATTACATAAATAAAAGTAGTTTGATCACGTGACACCCTGCAAGTCCACTGCAATAAAGAGAGTGACACTTAATACTATAAAGATACATAAGTTTGTTTCTAATGATTAATGACTAAATTAATGATTCTTTATATTCGAAAAACTCGTTAAAGTGTAGTATGCTTTTTGTAAGAGATAAACAATTGATCGCGGGGTCCCAGGTTCAAATTTCGAGTTTGTGATCGCCAATCCGCATTAGGCAAGCGTGGTGATTAAGCCTAATCCCATCATAGTAGTGATGACTTGATGTATATGATGGAGGCCTTTGCCCTGAGGACTGTACAGGGTGTATCTGTGAACATTTACATCCCTTTAACCACGTGTTCTACCAACCATTCTGAACAACATTTGTTCTATGACTTTTGAAAATTCGCATAAAAAATTTTCATCTTCCCATACAAAGTTGGTCACGTGACTTTGTCATATTGTATAGTGAGTCGAAATTTTTTTCGAAGAATTTAAAAAAGTTGTTGAACAAATGTTGCTCAGAGTGGTTGATAGAACACGCGGTTAAAGGGATGTAAATGTTCACAGATACACCCTGTATAGGCTGATACTTTACTTCTAATGTTTGTTTTCAGGACCTCAAGTTCTGACCGCTATCCCAGGGCGCGTACCCCGCCACGCCCGTTGCCATAGCAACCAACATACTAAACACGATTTACCCCCAAAACGAAAAGTACCAAACCCTACAAAAACCCAGTACGGAGAACTTCAGTAACAAGTTCTTTGGTTCAGAGACGTTGAGTACAAAATTTTCAGAGACATTTTCAGAGAATTATCAGCAGACAGAGGGGATTATATTTCCGGATTATGAGAGTCACAAATCTGAAGGCTACCAAGATTTAAGTGGGACCACCGTGGAGTATGATTATACGGAAGTTAAAAAGAGAAAGAAGAAGAAAAAGAAAGGGAGCAAAAATGCGTTTTAACGGACTGGAATATTAAATATTGTATATTGATGCCTTCTGTATAAAAGTCTACCTATCTACCTTGTTTTGAAGAATTTTGATCAAAATAAATAATAAAAATTAACAAAGATGGACACAACATTACATACATTATCCTGGTCCCAAACTAAGGTTTTCCCTTGTGCTATGGAAACCAGAAACAACGAAGGAACCACAAACACCCAGACCCGACACAAATGTGTTTCATCAACAAACATTTGTGTTGGTGCGGCAATCGAACCTGCGACCCTTACGTCTCAATCGGCGCTCAAACCATTGCGCTTAACGGGTCGTCTAAATAAAATAAAGTTTTAAATTTAAATGGTTTTGACAGTTACTATAGTATATACAAAATCGACAAGTTATGTGAAAGACTAGTATAAAAAGTTGATTTATTTATGCAAATTTCCAAAAGACTACAAAATGTTCAGGATGGTTGGTAGAGGACGATTTTAAAGGGATGTAAATGTTCACAGATACACTCTGTATTTGTAAGCATGAATTTAAATTCAAAGAAATGTGTCTTACTTTTCAGAAGGTAATTTATTTTGGTCAAAATTTTCAATAGTTTTTAATAAATCTGCGTCCTACGGCTAAATGCCGTTCACAGCTCACAAATAAAAATAAAAAATAAATTAAATAAAGGTTGGCAGCGCTCTTGTGACTCTGTCTGTGTAGCAGGTGTCTATGGGCGGCGGCCATCGCTTACCACAGGTGATCCGTCTGCTCGTCTGCCACATATGACATAAAATGTAATGGTCATTTCCTTCTACCTTTATTCTTCCGTAATTTGTAGTAGGTAAATTAATTATTTTAAAACCCATGTCATTTGTATTCTCGGTTTCTTGTAAATTAAAATGTTGTACGATTTAATTTTGAAAATTTTAGTACAGACAGTTTTTTACATACGGGGTGTACCTAAGTAATTGTAAACATTTACATTCCTTTAACCATTCTAACCAACATTAGTTCTGACTTATTAACTTTCCATACAAAGTTTACGTGACTTGGTCATTTTGTATGGGGAGTCGAAAAATTTTCGACGAATTTTCAAACGTCGTAGAACAAATCTTGTTCAGAATGGTTGGTGGAACACGTGGTTAAAGGGATGTAAATGTTCACAGATACACTCCTTATACTTATTGGTACTCGTTTTGTATTTTTACGTTTTTGTTATCAAAATGTGATTTTAGAGCGAAAATTGTTACATTCCTTCTAAATAATGTGTATTGTATACTCGAATTTAATATTTATGACTAAAATGTGAATATTATCAAACTATTGTGCAATTCTGATGTTGCATGGCGCGCGCGTGGCGTCGAGATATCTAATTAAATAAATGTACTTTAAAAATATTATGTAGATTTTAAGGGATATATTAAATATTTTATGTTACACTGCTTTCTGGTATTTTATTTTCATCACTCCACTCTCTTTCTTTGAACACATAGAGAGAGACTTAGCTGTTGCTGCACTGCACACAAAGGTAGAAAATCATACAGCGCCATCTGTTGTAGTGATATGGACCTAGATACTTCGTACGATTAACGCCATCTACTTTCTTATTCTATAACTAAAAACTGGAACAGTGACATGTATTGAACTGATCTGGAAGTAGTAGCTTTTTTACAGCGCTATCTGTTACTGTGGTTTGAACTAAAATAATGTTAGCGACATCTATGTACAGAGTGAGGAAGCTTCAAGCAGCTAATAAATTATACTCTCATTAAAAGATGGCGTTGTTGTAATAAAGGTAATATTAGTTTTGCTATTCTCCGCTAGATGCCACTATATATATTATTATTATTTATCTTATTTTATCAAATTTCTCCCAATATTGGGGAATTCATATTTTCGCAGGCTTGTGGCCAAAACGAAAAATGATTATTTTGTATTTAGTCTAAATTCATGAATTTACGGACGATTCGGCAAGTATTTAAGATGGTTGCTTTCTGTAGGAGAAGAAATGTAAGTGGGTGTATTTTAAGAGTCTCTAACTATTATGTAGCGTTTTTGGTATCAGGCCTGTAGATGAAATTATAATCGGTACTGTTTTGACAGTGCTTACTCGCCATTGAGTTTTGAGTTCAATGGCGAGGTCTGTGTATTTACTCAGCTTCTCAGTGTGTGTTGATGTGAGGTTGTGTGTGTTGGGTACGGCAATATCAATGAGATAAACTATTTTGCTAATTTTATCATGAAGTGTGATGTCAGGTCTGTTGTGGTGTATGGTTTTGTCTGTGATTATGGTTCGATCCCAGTACATTTTAAAGTTGGAGTTCTCTAAGATGGTTTGTGGTTTGTATTTATAATAAGCTGTTTTTTCTTTAATAGTTTGTATTTGTATGCTAGGTATTGATGAACTATTGCAGCTACTTGGTC
>CM026301.1:7169128-7299730 GCA_014851415.1 Cnaphalocrocis medinalis | reverse complement strand
TTTGTGTTTTATACTTTAATAAGTGCTGTTTCGTTTAAGGACAGAACGGAAATAAGATTGAATCCATACTTCCATACTAATATTATAAATGCGAAAGTAACTCTGTCTGTCTGTCTGTCTGTCTGTCTGTCTGTCTGTCTGTCTGTCTGTCTGTCTGTCTGTCCTGTTACTCTTTCACGCCAAAACTACTGACGGATTTAAATAAAATTTGATATCAGATGATCTAGACCCTGAGAAAGAACATAGGCTCTAGTTTCTTTTTATTGCGAAAAGGGGGTAGTAAGGGGTTTAAAGGGGGGTTAAAAAGTTACTTTTCCACGCGGACGAAGTCGCGGCGGACCGCTAGTAAATAAAGACATGTCACTTTGGGATTTATGCTCTCATATACGTGAAGACAATTTTGAAAATATTTCACATTTTTTATGAAGTACTTTCAGCTTTGCCCACGGCTTCGCCGCTCCCCCTACTCCCCCTAAATGAGGGGTTCTCAAGGGCAAAAAGTAGCCTATGTTACTTTCCATTTTTTCAACTATTCAACTTATAACGCAAAAGAGCGCTATTTGACTTTTCGTAATTAGTATGGTTAAAACAACGGAATTAAAATAAAATTGTCTTGCACGGTTTCAGATTAGCGCTTAAACATCAGGGATGTAACATTTGTTATTTAACTAGTTTAAAAAAACAGTCTAATTTTCGACTAGTTTACGTCGTCGTCGAAAAGACTACTTCACTCACATAAACGATTAGTGAACGTGAACGAACGGCCAGACGCTCGCGACACGACAACGGACTCAACCAGTCGACGAATAAACTAGTTTATCTGTGAACTATAAACTAGTTAAATCATTCACGTACAAAAAAACAGTTTAGGTAAACGGTTCGTTCATACAACGCCCACCTCTATACAGGGGTTGTTTTGAGAGCTCTTGTAATTTTATTTATTTTATTTACTTCCACACTTACAGCTATCTTTACAGGCTTAACCTAATACAATAGTGTGGATTCCATTTTCCGCACTTAGACTTTCTTTCAGTCCATTTCAACACTTTTGTTTTTTAGTGTTTGGCATGTACCTACGTACAATTTTTTTAAGTTGAATCATAGTTACTTCAAATGTTAAAGTTTGTACTTAAGTAATGCTTCTTCAAATTCTCAATTCAGAAACCAGCCCTGGGTGTCTATATGCATTTAAGTATTATATTAATTGTGTTTCCTCTGTTGTCTGATATCTGTAACACAAATGCTTAAGCTACTTAGTATGGAGTGAGTTCAATTTATGGGATGTTGTGTGAATTTTTTTATTATTATTATAGTTAAATAGTGGCCCGCCCTCACTTCGCTTTGGGACCGTAATTCAGAAATGAACCAATAGTCCAATTACATTGCGCAAGCGTTTCGTGTTTTCGGTTTACCTATAAGGCTTTGTCTATTGAAGTTATCTCTTTATAAATAGTATAGATATAGATTTTAACTCTTATATTTTGTTGAAAACCCTAACTTTTCCTTTCCAAGGTCACTGGAGCGGCACTCATCAGAACATTCTTGTCTTGCCGAGTACACAGTGGTTTTACTTTCATTGGTACAAGCATTTCATTTTCACCACTTTCTATTCCCAATATGTCAGAGTGAAATTGCTTATACATAATACATTATGTTTATCTAGCCTTGACATCATGCTTTGGCTTAGTCTTACGTAGAATATCCAGACCGGAGCCAATTTATAAAAGTTAGATTTGGCAATTGGTTCGAGTGAAAGGAAAACATGAAAAGTTTCAGCTCATGTCATTTACATAGGGTTGGCAGATTTTCTTAAATTAGCAGGTGGTCAAATATTTACATACTAGCTTTTGCCCGCGGCTTCGCTCGCGCCCCTACTTCCCTAAAATGGGGGATTAGAAAGGGGCAAAAAGTAGCCTATGTTACTCTCAATCTCTTCAACTATCTCCACTTAGAAAATCGTGTCAATTAGTCGCTCCGTTTAGACAAACAGACAGTCACACTTTAGCATTTATAATTTTAAGTATAGTATGGATAATGGTAAGAATATCAGCTCATGGCGAATCAAGCACACTAAAATTTAATTTAGAAAGAATTTCGATGAAGGCAATAATATTTTGTTAAACAATTTAGCCAACATCTATCACACACTGCCATCTGAGCTTGTTTTCAAAAGATAAGATTCTCTCATAATACTTCTGTTGAAACACGATTTGCGGTTTTGTTTACCTTCTCCCAAGTTCAGGGGTATAGACAAAAAGTACTTCCTATTCTACCTATTGTCAAACTAAATCTACCAAAAAACTAGTCTACTCGCTCCGCTAAAACCTCCGAGGACCCAGATCTCCGCCAGTGACAATTTTATCTCCAAACAGAGCGTACACACGCAATACACACTTTCTGTTCCTCTTAATGAATCAACAGGGTAGACACAGTTAGTTTTCACATGATATTCCTGACGTTGCCAGCGAAAACTACGCGCGAAAGCCGCGTAGGTCTCATTCCAAGACACTGCGAGTTGTATTTAGATAGTACGACGCGCTGGAAAAGATTCCGGCTTCCAAATAAAGACAACAAAATAGTGACATGTCCTCCATTTCTGTGACTGACCTCTTTCTAGGCTCCACGGCGGCGGCGGGCCGACAGCAAGGTCCCATTCAACAGTCCACACAACAAAAAGCACTAGCGGCAACAATTTTAGTTTGTTTCACACAAAATTTATTAAGTTTTTTACGATTTTTGCTTCAATGACAGTCGTGAAGACGGCGCCGAGCGCAACGCGTTCGCACGTTTTCCGGTGTTGCCAGTTGACAAAAATTAGGTTAACTTTCACGTTCCGAATGACGTTATCGATGTAAAAGTTGCACTTAAGATGTGGCTCATGTGCAAAGAGTATAGTAAATATACCAAAAGGAAAGCTCAAATAAAGCTCATGTGGCTCGACCCGGGTCTATATTTTATAACTTTTTGCTTTGTCAATAAACTCCTGAAATATTTTGCTTGAGGACTATTGGGGTTGGGGCCTTCATAGTATTATGCTGCGTTTGTCTCCTGATGTTCCATGCATACCATGACATTCAAATTAATTATTTCCTGTTTGATTATCGCCATCGTCTTGTAGTTTTACTGGGCCCAGAATTTTACGTAGGACCTTTCTTTCCTCAACAAGTTACCTAGTTTTTTTCTGCTTTTAAAGTTAGCGTCACAGCCGTACATTAGTATAGGTCATTGTCTTGTAGGTAAGTAGGTCATTGTCTTGTATATTATAGGTCATTGTCTTATAGGTAAGTATATAAGGACTATAAAACTTTATGCGGTGGAGGATACGCACATATGCCGAAATAGAAAAGATTGTGGACCCCAAACATCATCGGCGAGACTAAGGCGCATTGTCGTCATCGTCGCTGGCCACCTCGAGAGACTAGCCGAGGATCGTTTCGTGAAGAAAGCATATTTGACCTGACCGATGGGCCGACGCCGAGTAAGCCAACCTAGGTATCGCTGGAAAGACGTCTTTGTAAATAATCTGCGAGAATTTCAGGCCAATGATTGGCAACAAGTAAAATAAGTAGTGCAGGATCGATCAAAGTAGTCGTATTAAGAATTTAAGAAGCTTAAGCAATTTTTGAATTAACTGTGTGGGGGCCCACCTATGCTAAAAACACCTTTATAGCTAATGAGTCCACAAGGCCATGGTAAGACAATAGAATAGAATAGAATAGAATAGATCTTTATTTGCAAGAATGAGGTACATTTCAGATGTTGGCATATACAAGCTGATTGTGAGGAACTAACACATTCACCCCTTCAGGGCATGCAAATCATTATTATTAATAACTTACTTTGTTACAAAATTAATTAATTCAGTACTTATATTAAACTAGCGGCCGCCCGCGACTTCGTCCGCGTGGAAAAGTAACTTTTTACCCCCCTTTCAACCCCTTACAACCCCCTTATCGCAATAAAAAGTAGCCTATGTTCTTTCTCAGGGTCTAGATTATCTGTATACCAAATTTCATTCAAATCCGTTGAGTAGTTTTGGCGTGAAAGCGTAACAGACAGACAGACAGACAGACAGACAGACAGACAGACAGACAGAGTTACTTTCGCATTTATAATATTAGTATGGAAGTATGGATAAACATAATTGCATAATAATTAAAATACATTCATATAATTAAAAATCACAATTAAAGTAATATACCTACATGTCAATTTTTGTAGTCAAAATATTCACTTAAACTATAGAAACAATGGTGAATTAGCCACATTTTAAGGTCGCGTTTAAATTTATTTAAAGTCAATTCCTGTGCATAGACGCACAGGAATAGGGTTATAGGGTTATTATATATTTTGATCGCCATAGAGCGGCTGTTCCTTGAGCGCATAGTTGTTTTCATCAAGGGTAATATTAGTTTATTTGGTCGTCTACAGCTGCGAGTTCGTGGAATATCGTATGAATTCTTAAACAACTCCGAATGCGTTTTTACAAAAATGCACACCTCATATATATTTATGTATATACACCAGTGAAGAAACAGAACCAGTGGTTGCTTATGCAAGGGACTGTGAGTATTTTTTATTTTTTTTTTATTTTATATATATATATATATATATATATATCCCTTGTTTATATATATATATATGTTTAAACAAGGGACAGTAAGTATAGGTACGATGTTAGCTACAGTGGCGCCATCACATTTTTTTAAGATATGAATTTTACGTGATATAAATTGTAGATGATAAAAGGATTCGGACTGTGCAATTAAGAAAAATAATGTCAACTATCTTGTCAGCAGCCTGTCATTATTGTCAAATTTGACAACCGACAAAATTAGACAAATTCGATCGATATTCGTTAACAATTTTTGTCGCATTTACGTGTTTAATTTTATTTCCTAAAAGCTATAAATGAATAGTTTATTAAGATAACTAATTGAGATAGTTAAATAGGCAACGTGCTTCAAAATGATCAAGGCAATTCTGGTGTTTAACAATCATGGAAAGCCACGGTTGTCGAAATTTTACCAATATTTCGTGAGTGAAAGTTTTATTTTAATTTATTACTTATTCATGATAGTTTTTCTGTTTGTCTTATCGTCGTCGTGTCCTTCTACTAACTAAGATCTATTTATTACTAGGCATTTGCATATAATATTGTTTTCCAATACTAAAATAGTGCTTTGTGTGGTGTGGGCAGATTTAGTAGGTATCCATGGCTTTCATCTCTGTGACTTATTACTATTTGAAAAGAGTAACTAGTGAGTTTCTTGCTGGTGTCTTCTCAGTAGAAATCGACGTTCCGAACCAGTGGTAGATTATTACATTTTGTCATTCATAAGTTCTGTATGGACCTAATTTGAAAAAGATTAGCCCTCTTGGTCAAGCATTGCCCTTTAAAAAACCTACTTGCCTATTTATTTAATTATTATTTTTGATATGTTTTTTATAAATAACTGCGCAGTTTTAATTTATACAAAAAAATAAAAATATAATAATGTAACCTTATTACGGTGTAGAATTTTGATGCAGTGTCAAATGTAGCCTTATGAATAATTTGACCCTAGAATAATCTTTTGTTACTGTAGAGATTATTTCGGTCGGTCTTGGGGGCAAGAAAATTCTCATGCATTCGACATTCTGGTTTCTTGTTTGCCAGTTAACACAACATTGATTTTTAAGCAAATAATTTGTTTTATAAGTGTGTTATGTATTTATTTTTCAGAATGAAGATATGCAACAACAAATAATCAAGGAGACATTTCAGCTAGTTTCAAAACGTGATGACAATGTCTGCAACTTCCTTGAGGGGGGCAGGTGAGCTCCAGATTTTTTTTTGGTGGCAAACAAGCAGACGGATCACCTGATGATAAGCGGTTGCCGCCGCCTATAAACACCTGCACCACCAATAGAGTCACCAGTACCTTGTGGGCCACCAGTGGGCCTCCAGTATCCTTACTCACTCAACAAAACACAGTGCAGGCACTACTTCACGACGGTTTTCTGTGAGGCCGTGGTATCACTCCGATCGAGCCGGCCCATTCGTGCCGAAGCGTGGCTCTCCTACTGTTAAAATTACAGATAAAATATATGCTGTTGTAATCCAATGTAATGTTGAGTGGACTCTATTTACCGCACTTAGACTCTCTTTCGATCTATTGTATGTGTCGTTTTCCTGGGAACCTCACAGGCTTTGTGGAGCGACTTCACCATTCTGAGGGCTTGTTCGTATTAGGTGGCCATAGCAATGCATTCCTGGATCACATGTGTGACTGATTTTAAGCTGTTATTTTTTACATTGAATTACTGCAGAAATCTTTCCTAATATGATTTTTAATTTCTCTAGCTTACTGTATAAGAGACTTTTTACAACAATCTTTTTTATTGCATAGTCAAATGACATCTTTATAATTTATATCTATCTAATTTGTCTATATCTTTTTATTTTCCAGTTTGATTGGTGGTTCGGACTATAAATTAATCTACAGGCACTATGCAACTTTATACTTTGTCTTCTGTGTTGACTCCTCGGAGAGCGAGCTTGGCATCTTAGATTTAATACAGGTACGAAATTAATTTTAAGTAACTTACTTTATCAGCCTTGTTGGGGCATCTCGAATCTCATAATGGGTAAATTGGTGGAGGAACAGAGGGCTACCGAAAAAGAGATGGATGGATTGTGTGAATAATGATATAACTGAAAAGGGGGTGGATGATACGATGACGAATGACAAGGACGAATTGAAGAAGAAAACATACTGCGCCGACCCCAGATAACCTAGGAATAGGGCAGGCAGATGACGACTTTTTAAATCATCATCATTAGCCTGTATTTTGCTTGGTCCCACTACAGGGCATAAGCTTAAGGGGCTATACGAATGAAACTAACGCCACCAACCTATTTATTTATTTATTTATTAGATCACCAACAAGATTTACATCAGTGCAACATACAGTAAATTGACACAACATACAATTTTAAATGAAATCTTACTTAGAGGTGACAACGGCATGCAATATTGACAACAGTACAGTGATGAAGAAAAATTTATTTACACTGATTGTGGAGAAAATATGATATTTTTGAAGAAAATAAAACATTACAGACTTAGATCCAAGTAAATTGGATTTTTCAAGATGCAATTCAATATTTCTAATACGCGACAAGTAACAAAAATGTTAATTTTTGCTAAAAACGGCCACTTTTAGCAATAATTGACATTATTAAGAATATGAATGAATATGAATATATTGTTACTTGTCGCGTGTTTTATATTTATTGTTACTTGTCGCGTGTTTTATATATTGTATTGCTTTTGGTTAATAAATGCTTTTTATTTTTTTTTATGTTGAAAAATTAAATTTACTTTTATCTAAGTCTGTAATGTTTTGCTTTCTTAAAAAATATCGTATTTTCGCCACAATCAGTGTAAATAGGTTGGCGGCGCTAGTTTCATTCGGATAGCCCCTTATGAAGTAACGTAATTTTTAACCCCCGACGCAAAAGCGTCCTTCATTACCTTCCACATCTCTCTGTCTCTTGCTATTCTAAGCCAGTTATGACCTTTTAAATAGTATGTTAGTAAAAATAAAATTATTGATAGGCACAGCCACACATCAGGTTACCACAAACTGTCAAATTTCCTCAATTGATATTCAACCTAATGTGTATCACAGAAGGATGAGAGTTGATCAAAGAATGGTCCGGCTCGACCGGAGTGATACCACTGCCTCACAGAAAACCGGCGTGAAGCAGCTCCTGTGCTGTGTTTCGCCGAGTGAGTGAGGGTACCGGAGACCCACCCGGGGGGGAAGGGGATAAAAGGTTGGTTGCGCACTTGTGTTGCAAGAGTCTATGAGCGGCGGCAATTGCTTACCATCAGGTGATCCGCCTGCTCGTCTGCTACCTATCACCACAGAATACTTAATAGTACAAGGTACAGAAAACCCACTTCTAAAAACCGTTTATAGAAAAATAATGCCTCAGGCTATAACATAAATTTGAAATTCCGACCGCCCAGCGTTCAATGCCTACAATTATTCATACCTAGAAGTGCGTTCTCTTTCTATCGCAAGCAACTGTCGCGCGTGCGTCGCCGCTCGTTCGTGATTTTCTACTAATTTGCCCCTCCGGAGGGGACGCCGCATGTACTTGCAAGTTCGATACCGACACGCGGAGTGGGACAGGCCTGCTTCAGGTTACTACAAACTGTCAAATTTCCTCAATTGATATTCAATCTAATGTGTATCACAGAAGGATGAGAGTTGATTAAAGAAATTTGACAGTTTTGTATACTTTGATGTGTGGCTGTATGTGTTGTATGTCCTCTTGACAGGTGTTCGTAGAGACCCTAGACAAGTGTTTCGAGAACGTGTGCAAGACATTTGACAGTTTTGTATACTTTGATGTGTGGCTGTATGTGTTTTATGACCTGTTTTTGTTTTTTTTTTTTTTGGGGCTTAGTCCCGCGCACGGTGACAGCCGCGCGTGTGATTCCGCCAATGTCAAGTGTTTAGAGAGACACGTCGATTTTAATATTGACCGGTTTATTTTTTACATATTTCGATCTATTTTGAAAGAAAGAAAGAAAGAAAATACATTTATTAATTTGGACGCCACAACAAATCTATTTTGAGGTCTTCTCTTTTGTTAGTCTCAGCATCTACAACAAATAAAAAAGCAGCACATGTAGACTTTTATGACCTGTTGACAGGTGTTCGTAGAGACCCTAGACAAGTGTTTCGAGAACGTCTGCGAGCTAGACCTCATCTTCCACGCGGACGCCGCGCACCAGGTGCTGGACGAGCTGGTGATGGGCGGCATGGTGCTGCAGACGAACATGGCCGACATACTGTGCCGGCTGTCCGAGCAGAATAAGATGCAGAAGGCTGAGGTGAGAACTCTATAATCCCGACCCCCCCCCCCCCTTTTTTACCCCCCTTTTCAACCCCCTTTTCGCAATAAAAAGTAGCCTATGTTCTTTCTCATGGGTCTAGATTATCTGTATACCAAATTTCATTTAAATCCGTTGAGTAATTTTGGCGTGAAAGAGTAACAGACAGACAGAGTTACTTTCGCATTTATAATATTAGTATGGATGGATACTATTTATAGACATCGACGAACCTTATAATATAAGGTTTTTTCGGTTCGTATATTATACAAACCGAAAAAGCAAACACAAGCGCGATGGAATCAACGTCCAGCGCCATCTATTGGTAGACAGTGGAACTGACTAATTTTTGTATTTATTTGACTTAACAAATTTAGACGAGCGACGCTGTCTCTCTGTTATTGCATGCCGATAATATTCGGTTAAATGTGAGAAACTTAATAATAATTAATGTACGGTGGCCAGCACATCAAGTTACTACAATCTGTCAAATTTCTTCAATCGAACCTCACTTTTATGTCAAACGTGTTTGGTTCAATATCAACTGAGGAAATTTGACAGATTGTAGTAACTTGATGTGCTGGCCACTGTACCTATTGTAACCACATTTACCGCAATAAATGATTTCTATTCTATTCTAACTACTTTCCCGAAACCAAATAAAGGCTTATTTTGGTTGTGTCCGCAGGCGGGCATATCGGCTGCGCCGGCGCGCGCGGTGTCGGCCGTCAAGAGCATGAACCTGCCGCAGCAGCTGCGCGACATGCGCCTGCCCGACCTGCCGCAGGCCATCAAGGTAACAGACAGACAAACATTTTATTTACATACATACATTTTTACACCCCGTTGCCACAAAATAGGGACTGACACAGAAGTCTTACTACCCACTAAGAGCTAAAAGTCTAACTTCTGTGTGTAATCCCTATTTTGTGCCGTTGGTATAGTGGCTTAAGAGGCTATATCGACGAAACTAGCGCCGTCAACCAATTTACATTGATTGATTGATAAAAAATATCACATAGTCGCCCACCACTAAGTGATATTTAAAAAAAAAGTAAATCTCTAGGTACAGACAGCCACACATCAGGTTACTACAATTTACCAAATTTCTTCAACCGAACCTCACCTTTGTGTCAAACGCTTTTGGTTCAATATCAACTGAGGAAATGTGACTGATTGTAGTAACCTGATGAGTGGTGGCTGTTTGTACAGAGGCACAATACATTTTTTTTTTTTTATATGGCCTGTATTGTGTTCATGACACATTTAATTTTTCCAATGTTAAGTGTAGTTTGATAAAGTGTAGTCAACAGTCGAAGTCAGTCGAAGTCACAGTCACTCAATAAAACGCCGGTGTTTATCGTTTTAATGTCCTAAGGATTCTGTGGAGACTATTTTTAACAAAGCCGTAGGTTTTAAGACTCTATTAGGTCAAAGCAAATTGTTCACGTGACAACTCACTCGACACACAATAGCAGTGTTAAAAACGACACAATTCAATGATTCTTATATTAATATCACCCTGCGGCACTTCACTGCACAAAGTAACACCAAATTTGTACACTAAAAACCACTAGATACTAATTAAAATCTTTGGATTGCATCAGCCGATGCGGCTTGTTTCACAGTTACCCACAGAATCCACAATACAATACTTTTAACACGCGACAAGTAACAATAATGTTAATTATTGCTAAAAGTGGCCGTTTTTAGCTATAATGAACATTATCGTTCCTTGTCACGTGTAAAAAATATTGCATTGCATCTCGAAAAATCCGATTTACTTGCATCGAAGTATGGAGAAATTTAATTTCTTGAAAAATATCATATTGACGCCACAATCAGTGTAAAAAGGTTGGCGGCGCTAGTTTCGTCACTGTAGGTAGCCACTTAAGTACCGGTGCGTGATCACGGGGTCCTGGGTTCAAATCTCGGGTTTGTAAACAAACACCAATCCCGATTAGGCAAGTGTGGTGATTAAGCCCAATCCTATCATAGTAGCGATGACTTGATTTCTATAGAGGCCTTTGCCCTGGGGGCAGTATATAGGCTGATACTTTACCTCAAGCGTTTGTTTTCAGGACCTCAAGTTCTGACCGCTATCCCAGGGCGCGTACCCCGCCACGCCCGTTGCCATAGCAACCAACATACTAAACACGATTTACCCCCAAAACGAAAAGTACCAAACCCTACAAAAACCCAGTACGGAGAACTTCAGTAACAAGTTCTTTGGTTCAGAGACGCTGAGTACAAAATTTTCAGAGACATTCTCAGAGAATTATCAGCAGACAGAGGGGATTATATTTCCAGATTATGAGAGTCACAAATCTGAAGGTTACCAAGATTTAAGTGGGACCACCGTGGAGTATGATTTTACGGAAGTTAAAAAGAGAAAGAAGAAGAAAAAGAAGGGGAGCAAAAATGCGTATTAATGGATTGAAATATTAAATATTGTATATTGATGCCTTCTGTATAAAAGTCTACCTATGTAACTTGTTTTGAAGAATTTTGATCAAAATAAATGATAATAGTTAAAAAACATGGACACAACATCACATACATTGTCCTGGTCCCAAACTAAGGTTTTCCCTTGTGCTATGGAAACCAGAAACAACGAAGGAACCACATACACCTAGACCCAACACAAATATCCGTTTCATCAACAAACATTTGTGTTGGTGCGGCAATCGAACCTGCGACCCTTACGTCTCAATCGGCGCTCAAACCATTGCGCTTAACGGGTCGTCTAAATAAAATAAAGTTTTTAATTTAAATGGTTTTGACAGTTACTATAGTATATACAAAATGGACATGTTATGTTGAAAGACTAGTATAAAAAGTTGATTTATTTATGCAAATTTCCAAAAGACTACAAAATGTTCAGGATGGTGGGTAGATTCATCATTCACAGATACACTCTGTATTTGTAAGGATGAATTTAAATTCAAAGAAATGTGTCTTACTTTTAAGAAGGTATTTTATTTTGGTCAAAATTTTCAATAGTTTTTATTAAAAAACCATTACATTAAAAACTTTTTAAAAAATCTGCGTCCTACGGCATTTAAGCTCACAAATAAAAATAAAAAATAAATTAAATAAATGTTGGCAGCGCTCTTATAACTCTGTCTGTGTAGCAGGTGTCTATGGGCGGCGGCCATCGCTTACCACAGGTGATCCGTCTGCTCGTCTGCCACATATGACATAAAATAAAATGTAATGGTCATTTCCTTCTACCTTTATTCTTCCGTAATTTGTAGTAGGTAAATTAATTATTTTAAAACCCATGTCATTTGTATTCTCGGTTCTTGTAAATTAAAATGTTGTACGAATTAATTTTTAAAATTTTAGTACAGACAGTTTATTACATACGGGGTGTACCTAAGTAATTGTAAACATTTACATTCCTTTAACCATTCTAACCAACATTAGTTCTGACTTATTAACTTTCCATACAAAGTTTACGTGACTTGGTCATTTTGTATGGGGAGTCGAAAAATTTTCGACGAATTTTCAAACGTCGTAGAACAAAAGTTGTTCAGAATGGTTGGTGGAACACGTGGTTAAAGGGATGTAAATGTTCACAGATACACCTCGTACTTAGTGGTACTCGTTTTGTATTTTTACGTTTTTGTTATAAAAATGTGATTTTAGAGCGAAAATTGTTACATTCCTTCTAAATACTGTGTATTGTATACTCGAATTTAATATTTATGACTAAAAAGTGAATATTATTGAACATTTGTGCAATTTTGTCGTTGCAGGCGCGCGCGTGGCGTCGAGATATCTAATTAAATAAATGTACTTTAAAAATATTATGTAGATTTTAAGGGATATATTAAATATTTTATGTTACACTGCTTTCTGGTATTTTATTTTCATCACTCCACTCTTTCTTTGAACACATAGAGAGAGACTTATAGACTACTGGCCCGTGTTGAAAAAATTATGGGTCATTTGAACCACCAGATGACCTATGTAGAACGATATAAGAGCATAAAATAATAAGATTCAGCATTATGCCGTCACTTGTAAGCTGTCCAACTGAGTGCAGGTGAGAATTCAAAAGTGCAGGTAGAGTGGGTATATTTTGGTCATATATTTTTGTACGGCATTCTTACTAATCGATAGATCCATGAAAAATAATAAGACAACGCATAGTGCCGTAAAAAAAAGGTGGTCCAAAAGTCGGATTTTCTTTTTGATTTTCCGACAATTTCCAGGGTGAATTCGATCATTTGATTTTGTACGGCATCAGTTTCATGCTATTTCAGGACTGCTTCTAATACATTATTCCGCAACGCCGTACAAAAATCATGCGACAAGGGGAAAAAACCGAGGGTTGCAACCCCCTCTGTTTCTGTGGTCCAAGGGGTGATTTGACACAACATCAAATTAATTTATTTCGAAAGTATTTTATGCATAGATATATTTTTTCATATGCCGTACATTTTCGTTGGTTCAAAGGGGAAAACCATATTTTGTATTATCATCATTATTAAATATATCAATTTTTTCTTAAAAATAATTGTTTTATTTCTTCACATCATTACAATGAAACAAATCAATTATATATATGTATCAATAATGTTCGAAGTATATAGTAAACCAAAAAGTATACAAAACTGTTGATGCTGTGGTTGACAGTTTAAATTTTTGGATATAATATACACACCGTTTCACTTAATAGTGATTTAATCATATTATCAATTGTTCTCTTCAAAAATATGTTAATGCCGTACTGTATCAGATGGCCATAAAGTACCCTTTAGATAGTAGCGTCATTTTCATCAGCCTAAAAGATAGGTATGGTCTGCATTAAAATGTACGGCATAATTTTTTCCTAATTTATTTATGTTAATACTATTTAAAACATGGGATACAATGTAGAAAACTACTATATTTCATTAATGTATGATATTTAAATTTCTTCAATAATTTGAAAAATTACAGTTTTTGTGTTTCTCTATAATTTTTTTCAGAACAGTTTCTTTTTAACGGCAATACTGTATAACACACACGCCTCGGCCGCATGCTTGTCCCTTCACATCGTACAACAGCATTTAAAGGAAGTTTTAAATATACTGCCGCTAAAATTTGGAACAATATACCTCCCCCTGTACTCCACTCACCTTCAATTAATATGTTTAAGGTAAATTTTAAAAAGTATATCCTTAAAACACAATTAGGCGGTTAAGGAGTATACACTCGCACTCACACACACACACACACACACACACACACACACACACACACACGCACGCATACAAACGCACGCACACACACGCACGCACACACACGCACGCACACACACTCGCACGCAGACCATTCTCTCACACACACCATTTACTTACATTCCATTTACTCACATACCTACACACACAATCTGCTCTCGTATTCCCCACTCAAACTTACTATGCATAATATTCATTACAATAATTTAAGGTAGCAAAGAAAGAATTTAAAGTACATAAGAAAGATTATTATATACAATATTAAAAATGAGTGCAAATGTTTAGTTTAAGCGTGAAGCGCATTTAAAATAACTTATAATACTTAGAAATCGACTCGGTCCCTACTGAAAATCAGCGCTATGGCTCAGGCCATAGCTTAATGCTGAGTAGGGTCCGATTCGACACTTAGCTCATTGTTTTATTGGTGAATTTGTTTCTCTTGTAACATTATGTATTTGTTAAGTGTCGAATAAATTATTTTCATTTCATTTCATTTCATTTATAACAATTGTATTTTACAATATCATGTTAAAAAAAAAAGTTCCCGTACAGGATCAAATGATTTTACACCTTTATAAATCAAGAATACGATGAAATTAAGATAATTATTGATATACATTCAAATGAACAATCATTTTTTGACGGCATTATTTTTAATAGTACTTTTAAGTGTCAGATAATGTTTTGGAACCAAAGCCGTACTTTTTCAAATCACCCCTTGGACCACAGAAACAGAGGGGGTTGCAACCCTCGGTTTTTTCCCCTTGTCGCATGATTTTTGTACGGCGTTGCGGAATAATGTATTAGAAGCAGTCCTGAAATAGCATGAAACTGATGCCGTACAAAATCAAATGATCGAATTCACCCTGGAAATTGTCGGAAAATCAAAAAGAAAATCCGACTTTTTGGACCACCTTTTTTTTACGGCACTATGCGTTGTCTTATTATTTTTCATGGATCTATCGATTAGTAAGAATGCCGTACAAAAATATATGACCAAAATATACCCACTCTACCTGCACTTTTGAATTCTCACCTGCACTCAGTTGGACAGCTTACAAGTGACGGCATAATGCTGAATCTTATTATTTTATGCTCTTATATCGTTCTACATAGGTCATCTGGTGGTTCAAATGACCCATAATTTTTTCAACACGGGCCAGTAGTCTATTAGCTGTTGCTGCACTGCACACAAAGGTAGAAAATCATACAGCGCCATCTGTTGTAGTGATATGGACCTAGATACTCCGTACGATTAACGCCATCTACTTTCGTATTCTATAACTAAAAACTGGAACAGTGACATCTATTGAACTGATCTGGAAGTAGTAGCTTTTTACAGCGCCATCTGTTACTGTGGGTTTGAACTAAAATAGTGTTAGCGACATCTATGTACAGAGTGAGGAAGCTTCAAGCAGCTAATAAATTATACTCTCATTAAAAGATGGCGTTGTTGTATTAAAGGTAATATTAGTTTTGCTATTCTCCGCTAGATGCCACTATATTATTATTAAGTTTCTTTTTTAGTGATGTCAC
Source organism: Cnaphalocrocis medinalis (assembly GCA_014851415.1). Classification (NCBI taxonomy): domain Eukaryota; kingdom Metazoa; phylum Arthropoda; class Insecta; order Lepidoptera; family Crambidae; genus Cnaphalocrocis; species Cnaphalocrocis medinalis. The sequence continues at coordinate 7,284,069 of CM026301.1, read as the reverse complement.
AGTACCTAAAAAGATATCAGTAGTATGGTGAATATACCACCGTATAGTGGGTATTATATTTTCACGATTTTTGCCATCAGCTTCTTGTTTAGGACCGAACATTTTCTGGAGGATTTTCCGTTCTCAGCATTATTTGTTACAAAATTACCTATTAATCACAAAAATTTTACTTCTGCATACGAAAATTGCTCTCAACCACAATCAGTTACCGGCTCAGCGGTGGCTAATTACACACTTATAATAATGCGATGTACCGAGTACGTACTTATTGACTAATTGAATGGCAATATTAAACGTACAGGTTCCACCAGAATTGCTCCCCTGCCAAGTTTCGTGCACTCGACTTTGAAGTCGAATTTAGAGATATCCTACATTTGTCCGTACAAATCTCTAATTCGACCTGAAAATCGAGTGCACCGTAAGAGTAGCTACCGTGATCGTATCGTGATTGGAGTCGCAGGCTCTCGCTGGATGCAGGCTGCCTGCGACCGGACACTGCAAGGCAATGGTGGAGGCCTATATCCAACAGTAGGCGTCCTTAGGCTGTTGATGACTCCTAGAGAACTTTGAACTTGCTTCCCTCTATATAGGTATCTACTTATAATAATATATGTATAATAATAATATAATATTTTCACTACATCACACACATTGATCTGACTCTGAGATAGGTAGCTCAAGCACCTGTGTTACAGATATCAGAACCAACAGTGGAATTACAAATATATACATATAATACTTTTCTTTTGTAAATACATACTTATAATACATAGAAAACCTAGATCTGTAGAGGTCGAATCTGTATATGAAATACTAGTGGCCCGCCCTCACTTCGCATCGGGACCGTAATTCAGAAATGAACCAATAGATGGCGCTGTGCCCAATTACATCGCGCAAGCGTTTCGTGTTTTCAGTTTACCTATAAACCTTGTCGTTGTCTATAGAAGTTATCTCTTTATAAATAGTATAGAAGAAGATATTTTCAAAACAACTATCAGGGGGTGATGAGTGATCGATACTGATGCCAAAAATGCAATCAGTAAAATAGTTGTCTGTACAACAACATTGTACAAAATGAAATTCTAAGAAACGGTAGTCACACACTTTATTCATTCATACATTTATTATGTTTTCGAACTAACAACTACTTGATACTTGGCGTTGACATATCGAGCGAAGTCCAGTTCCGCGGTCATCTAGAGGGCAAGGCTAAATTAGCCTCAAAAAAGCTTGGCGTCCTCAATCGATCGAGACGGTATTTCACTCCGGCCCATCGTCTATTGCTGTATAAGGCGCAAGTTCGGCCGCATATGGAATACTGTTCTCATCTTTGGGCAGGGGCGCCCATGTACCAGCTTCTCCCTCTAGACCGGATTCAACGGAGAGCGACTCGAATCGTTGACTGCCAAGATATTTGCAGTAGGCTCGATCCCTTGGCGCTGCGTAGAGATGTAGCTTCGCTATGTGTATTCTACCGAATATACCATGGGGAATGCTCTGAGGAATTGTTCGGGTTGATTCCTGCCGCTTCATTTCGCCACCGTTCCACTCGACAACAGTTTCACCCACATCATTTAGATGCTTGGCAATCTTCAACTGTGCGTTTCTCGAGAAACTTTCTGCCTCGAACTACAAAACTATGGAATGAACTGTCACCAGCGGTATTTCCGAACCGATACGACCCACAAACCTTCAAAAAGCGAGCGTATTCCTTCTTAAAAGGTCGGCAGCGCATTTGCGACTCCTCTGGTGTTGCGGGTGTCCATGGGCGGCGGTAGTCACTTACCATCAGGTGAACCGTCTGTTCGTCTGCCCCCTATCTCATAAAAAAAAAAAAAAAAAAAAACAACGTATTGAAAGATAATTCGAGAGTTTACAACAACTTGTCTGTGGTTACACAGTACTTATTGATTATCAAGGATTGTAAGTAAAAGAAAGTATTTTAACAAAAAGACGGAAATGTTGTGGTTTCTGTGTGTATAAAAGACATAATTTGTAAAATTATCCTTTGATGACTGGCTCGATGGCGCATTGGGGTGACCCTGCCTCATACGCCAATGGTTGTAGGTTCGATCCACCCTGGAGACCAATTCTCGTGGACTCGACATTGAAGTTGAATTTAGAGATATTTCATATTCGTCCGTACAAAATTCTAATTCGACTTTAATGTCAAGTGCACGACAATTGGTCCCCAGGACAAACATAAGTGTGATGAACACTTGTGATTTTTCAGTGTGTGGTTGTATTTATGTAATTACTAGTGGCCCGCCCTCACTTCGTTTCGGAACAATAGATGGCGCTGGGTGTCGATTGCAACTCCCTAGTGTTCCGCCTTTTCGGTTTGTATATATGGTTTGTCGATGTCAAATGGAGTTTATCTCTTTATAAATATAGATAGAATATATATTTATGTATTATTAGATAAACCATGCAAAGGACAAAAAGAGAGTCAAATGGAGACTTTACAAGTACTTAGGTACTAGATTTCGTAGTTCCAATGTTGTCTGATATATCTGTTGCACAACTTAGTACGGAGTGAGGTCAATGTATGAGATGTTGTGAGAATTTATTGTTTGTGAAATGGACGATCACTAGAAATAATAACTTATTTTACAATAATTACATACAATTGTAACAAATTTCATTCATATTTTGTAAAATATTACCTAATTAAAATTTTAATATGTACCGTACTCTTGACAAATTGTCTCTCTACCGACCATTTTAAGCGTGGTTTAAAAATAGGGGCCAGACCAGTCCATCTAGTATCATAATTATCATGTCACAATATTAGACGAAAAAAGAAATTATATCTACAAATAATTATAATTATTTCTTTATTGTATTGTCCTTTTGTAAATAGTATTTTACCGATATGATTGCCAGTAACCGGAAGAGTTTCTTTTATCGTTTCTCAAAACCAACAAGACATTTGGTAGTCAGGTGGTCATCTTATTAGTGGTCAACAGTGGTCATTACCGGTCATTAGCCGAAGGACTGGTCAATGACGTTTGCGGTGACATGTGCTTGACGGCTTAAGAAATTAAATAATGATGTGGAGAAAGTCACATGTCTGTTGACCAGGCCTTTGTATATTTCGACGATTTTATTTCTTTTTCACCAAACCATAATTCGTCTGTAGTCTAATGTATACTATTTATAAAGAGATAACTTCTATAGAGGTAAACCGAAAACACGAAACGCTTGCGCGATGCAATCGGACACAGCACCATCTATTGGTTCATTTCTGAATTACGGTCCCAAAGCGAAGTGAGGGCGGGCCACTAGTAAGTATTATATATTTTTTTAGACACAATTTTAAACGCGATTTTCCAAAAATCATAGTACAAATAAATACCAGTCACAGGCGCTGTTTCACGCCAGTTTTCTGTGAGGCCGTGGTATCACCGTCGTGGACCATTCATGCCACTCTCTCACTGTTAAAATTCATTTTTGGAATTGCATATTTTGAAAATCCCATAAATTAACCTTAGTCTTATTGACAATATTTGAACCATAAACAACGCCCATAGACAATTGTGGCAAACAAACAAACGAATTAATCTATCAATAGATCTATGACACTGTATGCGCAGTGCCACAATAGAGTCGGCCCGTCTGTAGACGCCATAACTTACGTTTAAGAGATATGGACGATTGACGGCTGGGCGGAGAAATGGTGTAAGTGCATATTTAATTTTTTGTCTATTTCTATTTTTATAATCGGTTATAAAAGCGATTTTAAAGGCTTATTAACAATTTTAAGGTCTCATTTAGGTTCTAAGCTCAGCAAAGATTTTGAAGTGATATGAAAAAATCTTAAGGTTTTCGTTTATTCGTAAATGAAATTTTATCTTTTCATACAAACTTTTTGACAGGGTGTCGCTCATTTTGTATGGGCAGGGCTAAACAATTTTAAGAATTTCCAAAAATAAAGCAGACAAAAGTTATCTTAAACTAGGAAAAGTGATTTCCTCACAATACTGTACATAAACAATAAGTATGTATATACCTATGTATTGTCTATACTCTGATTCATAATCAATGTGTCATCCTCATACATTATCACTCAATTTGACACATGCAAAATGTCAAAATGCTTAGAAACTTGTCATTTTCATCTGTCAGTTTACTTTACATGATTATGAATCAGAGTACTTAGGTATAATTTAAACCTACAAAACATGATAATACCGACTTATTATACTTATATATATATAATTATAATTTAGGTTAACTATAATTTAGGTTACAAATCTAAAATATAATCAGAATTTTAGATTTGTAACCTAAATTCGGTTTTGTTCACCTACCCTAAGATATTTTTTAAATTACTGATCTAATGTCACGTTGATTCTCGTCTATAATAATAATAGTTATCATGCAAATTTAAAGAACTAACTATTAAAATGTAAGTATTCCTATTAAATAATCATTCTTTATCTTGTTGGTTATCCCAATAAATAAATAAAACATTATTTAAAAGCACGCTTCAAAAGTGTACAATTCCAACTTACTTTTTTTCACCCTACCCTACTTTACGTCGTCGATAGACCACCCAAGCTTAAAATCAGGTGATATATCAGACAGGTACCACTAGGGTTGCCAACATTTCATCAGCGAAATATAGTATATTCCAAAATAAGGTGTAAAAAAATATAGTACATTTAAAAAATATAGTATTTTATGCGAAAAACAAACATGGTATCGCCTATCGGGTACTTACTTTAAAGGCGCGTTCTTATTTTTTTTTTTTATGAAGGATTTGGTTGTTAGTTTTTTCGGTGTTGAAAATATAGTATTTTTACGTACTATATATTTTTTCAACAGTATATAGTACGCAGACCCGAAATATAGTACAATACTATATATTATAGTACGGTTGGCAACCCTAGGTACCACCGACAATGACGCAAAAACAGCTGTGAAGAAGCCGCCATTGTAAATTTTACAAAATGGCGGAGCTGTCAAAACATTGTTATCGTGGGAGGTAGGTTGACTAATTGATTTGTGTGTAATTTTGTTTTGAGTTTTTGTTGAGTTTTTGAAGGTTTAAAGTACTTTGTGCCTTATTTTAGAAACTTTATTTAACTACACTACTAGTAAGTATAGTCCGAGGGAAGAAAGTGTAGTTATGACCTTGAGTGCGCAGAAACCAATTTTGATAGAAAGTCTTCTTTTTTACAAGTGCGCAAAATAACGGTCATCGCTATACCTTCGTGCCTCCAGCTATACCTAAATAGAAAGGGTCTCCAGTTATCCCACTAATATTATAAAAGTTTGTAAGTATGGATGGATGGATGTTTGTTCCTCTTTCACGCAAAAACTACCAAATGGATTTTAATGAAACATTACAATAATATAGCTTATACATCAGAATAACACATATGCTACAATTTATCAAAATATATTGTGTTGATTGTCCAAAATATGACGGTAAGTGTCAATAACTAACTCCACGTACGAAGTCGCGGGCGGCCGCTATTTATACATACACATTTTAATTAACTCAAGAAATAAAATGAGAATTTTCTCTAAATTAAGAAAATGTAATTAATTTTTCTTTTAGCTTATAATTATAAGACTTTATATGACACGTCAACCATAAAGGGACATAATGTGTACCTTGTGTAGATTCTATATGCCAAGTTTCAAATTAATAAAAAAATATTTTAGGAAAAGATAAACAATCTTAACGTAATTCATTTATAAAATTTTGTATGCAAACAATTGTCAGGAATGCAAGGAGCGGTAACTATTCAAAAAGGAGCGGTCAAAGGTTAATATCCCTATTAGCTGATTGCTCATTAGTTAGTGATGTGCGAATAGAAATGGATTTCACGAAGAATCGGATTTCAATTAAATATTAATAATCGTAATATTTACTTGGCAGGTTAAAAACTGGAATATGACATTTGTAAAGTGTGTCTGAATCCGTTCACTTTGGGATGATACCCCCTTTTTGTTACATCCTGTAATAGCCATCTCCGTAGATGTGGAGTCACCAACTTCCTACCGCTGTAACTTTCATCTTAAAAGATGCTGTGGCCAATGATGTGGCTTTACATAATCTAATCTATGTAACATGAAACTCAAAGTCATAATTACACTGCATCTTCCTAAAATCATCAACATTAACATTTTTGATTTAGTTTTCAAGCCCTCGATGTAACTATTAACTTTTTTATCTGTTCCCTCTCCCATAAATAACAGAATCCCACAGGAACAGCCGCGGTGATGGTCTGTGGTAATTTAGGTGAAAAAAATCATAGAGAAAAATAGAGGCATGAAGAAAAAAGTACAGAAGGTGGTATTAAGAAAAGGCGTAAGTACAGGGTTATAGTTATCGATCATAGAATAAACACATAGTTTGAGATCTAAGTTATCACATACTAGTGGCCCGCCCTCACTTCGCTTCGGGACCGTAATTCAGAAATGAACCAATAGATTGCGCTGTGTCCAATTACATCGCGCAAGCGTTTCGTGTTTTCGGTTTACCTATAAGCCTTGTCGTTGTCTATAGAAGTTATCTCTTTATAAATAGTATAGATATTGTCCTGGTCCCAAACTAAGGTTTTTAACCAAGCTATAAGAAACAACAAAGAACGTTAATTTGTGTTGGTGCTAGAAGTAGCTATATACAAGCTTTTTTCGTCGAGTGGGTACTGGAGGCTGAAATGAGGGGAGAGGGGGTTAAAGGTGGGCAGCACACTCGTGACTCTACTGGTATTTCAGGTGTCTATACGGCAGTAATCGCTGACCGTATGCTTGGCCACCTATCACATAAAAACAACTTAATAAGTAGTTAATCTTCAGTCTTTCGATTCGCTTTTTTCCTACTGTAATTTTTAGCTACCGCAATTTACGCTTAATCAATTTCTATTTCATAATAGCTGCCCCCTCTGTATCTAATATTTCGGGGCATAGATAATATAGAGTCATCGTGCCGACCATAGATTATATGAAGTCATCCCGCGGCGATTGCCGGCGCTGTTATTATTAAAAAAAACATCCAATATGGCGGATAGTTTTGTCAGTAGGATGACAAAGCTTCTGATGATTTTCTTCCGCGAACCTCAGTTTTATGGAATAGTTTGGCTGCGGCAGTATTTCCTGACGGCTATGACTTACGGACATTCAAGAGAAGAGCTTACTCCTTCTCGAAAGGCCGGCAACGCATCAGCGACCTCTCTGATCTCGCAGATGTTCATGGGCAGCGGTGATTACTTACCAGCAGGTGACCCGCTTGCTCGTTTGCCACCTCAAGTAATAAAAAATAAATTCATACAACATCTCATACTAACATTGACTGGACTCTATAACTAAGTAGCTTAAGCAATTGTGTTACAGATATCAGACAACAGAAGAAACACAGTAAGAATTATTATGTAAATATATATATTACTAGCGGCCGCCGAAAAGTAATTCTATTTTTCCTCGCCGTAAAAACCATCCTTGAACTTCAACGAACATTTTAAAAAAAGATTTGGCCAAATTGGTCTAGGCGTCGTTGAGTTATGCGGTTACCAACACATTTTGCGATTAATTTTTATATTATAGATTATATTTAAATACATAATATTACACCCAGACATTGAACAAATACCCTCTTGTTTGTATGAACACTTGTTCGTTACACGAATATTAGTTCAAGTTGGGGATCGAGCCCTGACCTTTGGCGTATGTGGCAGGGTCACTAACAATGCGCCATCAGACCAATCAAAAATGAGGTTAGACTAGTTAAAAAAAGTAAAAGTAAAGTATCAGCCTATATACTGTCCCACTGCAGGGCAAAGGCCTCCATCATAGAAATCAAGTTATCACTACCATGATGGGATTAGGCTTAATCACCACGCTTGCCTAATGCGGATTGGTGATCACAAACCCGAGCTATGTTCGAAAAATTCGAAACATACTTTTGCTCGACCCGGGAATCGAACCCGGAACCCCGAGATCACGGCCCGGTACTTAAACCACTCGACCAACGGGGCGTCTCTAGACTAGACTAGTTAAATTTAGTTTTATATTAATGTGACAATATCCGCCAAAGATCGTGGGTTTTATTCCCATTTTATGTCCGAAACAAGACTAAAAACGACGGGATCGGTGGAAACACCTACGGGATGAAGACGGCGACTTACCAGGACTTACAGGAAAAGGCACGCTTACTGTCAGAGTCACTTTAATATTCAGTCAGTCAACTCTCACGAAAATTACAAATCGGTGTCAGCCATAAAAATATGAATATCAAATAAGAATATTCAAAAAGAACAAATTCAAAATCCATACTCCATACTAATATTATAAATGCGAAAGTAACTCCGTCTGTCTGTCTATCTGTCTGTCTGTTACTCTTTTACGCTTAAACTACTCAACGGATATAAATGAAATTTGGTATACAGATGATCTAGACCCTGAGAAAGAACATAGGCTACTTTTTATTGCGAAAAAGGGGTTGTAAGGGGTTGAAAGGGGGGTAAAAAGTAACTTTTCCGCGCGGACGAAGTCGCGGGCGGCTGCTAGTATAAAATAAAATACTTCTAAAAAACAATAAACACTATAATAATAGATCTGTCTGTCGCCAACAACGACAAATGTCCTATCAAACCCAAAATCGTGGGCACCCAACTTTCGACAGCACCAAAAAAAGGCCCACGGCAAGATAATTATTATTTTACACGCCGAGTAAATTATATACACCCCAGACCCTAGGAAAAGGCCCAAAGACCTCTACTCCTGTACTTTTGATAGGAAAACCCAGCTCTTTTTAAAATGGACGAAAATACAACACCCAATTTAAGGAGATCTATGAAAACCTTATTAAAACTTAAGAGTGAAAGGTCAATAGAAATTGGTTGGTTATAAATTAATAATCTGAACCAGTCGGAATATTTTGGGCTTTAGAAAGAGATAGAGAGAGTGATTAGCGATAAGTTAGAGTGAGATGGGTGGTGGTTTTTTAAGATAAGGCGTATGCGGTTGGTCATTATTGTTTTTGGGTAGAGGATGATGTTTTTAATGTTTATGGGATATTTTTATTCATATACAAGCATTATGTACAGACAGACAGATATAAAGATTTCTCCAAGCAAGAAAAATAGTTTTTGTGAAATATTTTGATAATTTATAAATAACTAGTGGCCCGCCCTCACTTCGCTTCGGGACCGTAATTCAGAAGTGAACCAATAGATGGCGCTGTGCCCAATTACATCGCGCAAGCGTTTCGTGTTTTCGGTTTACCTATAAGCCTTGTCGTTGTCTATAGAAGTTATCTCTTTATAAATAGTATAGAAGAAGATAAGCAGTAGGTAAATTCTCACAACATATTATCAAACATTGACCTGACTCCGTACTAAGTAGCTGAAGTAGGTACTTGCTACTGCTAGTCAATTTGGGGATCGACATTTTCTAGGTTGTCATGGGTCTGGGTGTTCTGGGTTGACGCCCCCAGTTAATTATCGTCATCTGGTACTCATAGTACAGGGGTGGCCCTAGTTTGAGACCAGGTTGATTGGTGTGATTGTTAAGTGTCGAAATAAATTATTTCATTTTCATTTTTACTATGAGTACCAGATGACGATAATTAACTGGGGGCGTCAACCCAGAACACCCAAACCCAAGAAAACTTAGAAAATGTAGTTTCCTAAATTGACTTGACCGGAAATCGAACCCGGGACCTTTCGCGCTTCGAGCTAACACCTTAGCCACTGCGCCATCGAGGCCGTCAAATAAATAAAAGCTTATAAACCAAGCACCCTGTACATGTAATCTCTTCAACAGCGGCGCGTTAATTTCCTGCGCCGGCGCAGGTTTGAACTAATGTTTTTATTTATCATCATGATGTATAAATAATGTTCAGTGATGACATTTTCACAATAATTGACTTGAGTTGCTGATGTGGAAATGTTGATGATACGTTAATATTCTTTTACTTATATACCTACTATTTACTAGTGGCCAGCCCTCACTTCGCTTCGGGACAGTAATTCAGAAATGAACCAATAGATGGCGCTGTGCTCAATTACATCGCGCAAGCGTTTCGTGTTTTCGGTTTACCTATAAGCCTTGTCGTTGTCTATAGAAGTTATCTCTTTATAAATAGTATAGTAGATAGTAGAAGATAGAAGAAGATTATAAGGAGACAAACTCCGTAGATATTGAAAAATCTTATATACTAACCGAAAAAATATATAAATAAATAGTAATTAAAACCAACTATAACAAAGAGAGAGGCCCTATACACCTCCACTCAAGAAAAAAATATAGTAATTAAACAACGATGACGACATTCGAAGGCTGGCTGGAGTGAGCTGGATGAGAGTGGCCGAAAATCGGGAGCGGTGGCGTGCATTAGGGGAGACCTATGTCCAGCAGTGGACGAGCGTGGGTTGCTGATGATGATGATGATGAATTAAACAAAGCACAAATACAACTAACCACACACACCACACAATTTAGAATAATATTTTCAATAATATGTAGGTAAGCACACGGCCCATTCATGCCGAAGCCTGGCTCTCCCACCGCCACAAATTCAAGTGTCAAGTTATTTTTAATTCGACTCACGCTTCACGCCTTTTTACATTAACAAAGTTGTAACGCCATATTTAATTCCGAATTCTAATTTTAAAAGTAGAACATTGACCTTATAATAGTTTAAGATTTTTTAAATTAGTTCATTAATGACTATATCATTATAATGATGTTCTATGATAATGATTACGATGTTCTACATAATTATGTATATATTTAATTTCTTATTTATTCATTAGCGTCAGATGTGATGTAGGTACCTACTTATTAGTTAAATAATACTCATATTCCACGATCCGTTTAGCACAGTGGTTTGAGTGCTGGTTGAGACACAAAGATCGCGGGTTCGATTCCAACACGAATTATGTTAATGAATTATATTTCTGGGTCTGGGTGTTTGTGGTACCTTCGTTGTTCCTTATTCCATAGGACAAGGAAAAACCTTAGTTTGGGTCCAGGAAATTAGATAAATGTTTGATAAATGTTGTCTCAATTTATTTATTTTAACATGCCCGATATGATTATCCAATGTGCCTACTGAGAAATATTTTTCAGAAATATTAAACGATTACTTAAACTTTTAAAGTCATCTTTATGGTATATACCAGGAAAAAAGTAACAAAAATTTTCGGCCAAACTTTTAACGACCTTTTAAGGACCCAAATTAAATGTAAAAGAAAAAGACGACGATAAACCGAAAGAGACGCACGTATCTCCGTATTAGATAACCAAAGAGGTCCGTGCATATAAAAAACTCATTTCAATAAATTACTTTAAAAAGTTACTGTCCGCAAATAAGTTGGTAAGCACTTTATCGCAAGGTTACCGTCGCCTTAAATTTTATGAAAAAAAAACTTGAACAAATTTATATGCGGCGGCGCGAGATTTGAATTTGGAACGCTCTTGTTCTTATTTTGAAATGGTTTTCGGAGGCAATATTGTGTGGCTCAAAAGTGGGGTGGAGCTACCTGGACTTTATATGGCAATATTTAATTTCTTGTTTGCTTTTAACTAAGATAACCTACAAAAAAATCCTGCTTTTAGGTGGAAATAGCACCAGATGGCTGTTCTTCCCACTTTATCGAACGTAATAAGTCGACAATTTTTTGTAAGTGCTTCAAATTTAATGGAGGCTAACGCGTGTGAAAAATCCACTGGATGGCGTACTGTAGTACAACTGAGGTCCATCAACACGGTGATTGGTTATGTTTGATGTGAGACGCCATAATGTCACTACTCAATCAATGACGTTGAAGTGTGACTTCAGTCTATAAGTCAACTGCCATTTTCTGTGAATTCTCGAAATTAGGTTAGAGCAGTGAGGAGCAAAAAATCTTGAAATTCTCTGGCAAGTTTTCCACTAACCTCCATAGACAGCTGCAAAACCAGCAACCTGTTTTACATCAAGAATATTTTTTATATAAACGAAACACATAACATTACAATTAAAAAAATATATATCAAATTTTCGTTAAACGACTCCATTAGACTTTGTTCAGAAACCGTCTCCGATTTCAAAATTCGGTAGAGCATCCCGCGTATCGCTCGCGATTTCTCATTGGCCTCTTCAAAAAGGGAATTGAGCGCCATATTTATTATTATTTTTAAATCATCAGCTTTATTTTTTTCGTGTCTGGCCAGTATGTCAGGTATGAGCGTGTGAAATGGAGGTCTCAACATCTCATACATGGACCTGACTCCGTACTAAGTAGCTTAAGCACTTGTGTTACAGATATCAGACAACAGAGGAATACATATATTATACTTAAATACATAATATATTATAACCAGACACTGAACAAACACAAGTGTTTATCACACGATTCTGTGGCTCCGAAGCGAACGCAACTGAGATAATTCGTTTGAGTGAGGGTACCGGAGGCCCAATCGGGGCGTTTTCAAGACTATCTTGACGCACTCTACTAGGTGTTTTAAGTGAAGCAGGCATCCTGTCATCCGTTACTCTGTTAACAGGTGAGGCTCTGTTGTTTGCAAGATTCCGAGCGCCCCTCAGTAATGGTTTTCCCTGATATCTGGCCCAAGTTACAGGAAAACTTACCATATCACGGGAAACGGAATCCGTCTGTCAATAGAAAAAGTAATTGTCACCTGACATGAGAGAAAGAAATGCCATTACTATCGGAAAAAAAAGTGTGACGCGTTTAATCGTTACATCGTCACTCCGCTGGCGCTTGTCGCTTGTCACACCCCTCTATTGCAGGTCGCTCTGCTGTCGTTTGTCGCTCCAGTGCCGCTTGTCGCTCCGCTGTCACTGGTCGCTCCGTTGTTCCTCGTCACTCTTGTTCGCCATACCGTTATCGCACTTCGGTCCGCTGTCAGCGAACGCTCTCGCTTATGCCTAGGGCTGGGCAGTGCTATGGGCGGCTGCAATCACTTGCCTTCAGGTGATCTGTCTGGTCGTCTGCCATCTATCACATTAAAAATAAATGAAAACTTAAAACTCGCTACTGTACTTGTCAAAGTATAAACCGCTCTTTACCGCTATCGCTCGTCGCTCCGCTACTAGCGATCGCTCCCGCTTATAACTAGGGCTGTCTCCTCCCCTCCCGGAGTGACTGTTAGTTAATATTAGCAGATCTCGAGGGAGGCTGTGAGGGGAGCTCCAAATTAGCGGTTACTGATTTGATACTTGAATACAGTTTTGTAATAAACTGTTTATGGATGAAAAAGATTTATAAAGAACGTTTGAAGAACGTTTTGTTTAGTCGTTTTATATATTTCAACGAGTCCCAAGAAAAAAACCGTATCTAAGTAAAATATAGAGGATTTCTAGGAAAGATTTATTTATCGCACATGATACAGATACACAAGGCATAGCAAAACTGGGCGGACGGTCGTGGGTTGGATCCCCACCTTTTTTTTTTGGTGACCCAGGAGAAATGCGTTACGCATACCATCCGTCTGCAAACGGATGGGTTATCGGACTCCCCCCCGCTGAAGGCGGGGGTATACCGACTAAAACTCCTGGGACTCTCCCTCATCGTCCTTAAGTGGGAGAGGATCGTGGGGCGTGGTACGGAAACCTTACTCCACGATCCTCCCCGGACGGCGGCCCGCCTTATACGGCAGGCCTAGGCGCTTCCTCCCCCGGGTCCGGGGGAGAGGGGACAGCCGAGAGAGTATCGGCCGTCCCCTCCAGGCGTAGGAGGTGATCCGTCTAATGCCGGTGATGGGGTTACCTGGACAAACATTCGTGTTGATGACACTTGTGTTTTGTCAGTGTCTGCGTGTTATTATGTATTTAAGAATTATATTTGTGTTTCCTCTATTGTCTGCTATCTACTGATGGCACAAGTGTTTAAGCTACCTATTGCGGAGTTAGGTCAATGTATGAGATTTTGTGTGAATTTATTGTCCTAGTCGCAAACTTAGGTTTTCCTTGTGCTATGGAAACCAGAAACAACGAAGGAACCATAACCCAGACCAACACAAAATATCTGTTTCATCAACAAACATTTGGTGTGTGCAGGAATCCGCGACCCTTGCGTCTCAACCGGCGTTCAAACCACTGCGCTAAACGGGTCATTCAGCCCAACTACCTTATGGAACGCAATAAATTATTGAGATGAGTATTGAGTATTGAACTGTTTACCGATATACCCTGTATATATAGATCATATCTAACGAAACAAACATGGCCCATGATTTGTAACATCCCCTCCCCTATCGTTCTCAAACGCTAATTCAATCCTGCGGTTACTGATTTGATACTTGAATACAGTTTGTAATAAACTACGCTTGTCACTCCGCTGTCGCTTGTCACTCCGCTGTCGCTTGTCACTCCGCTGTCGCTTGTCACTCCGCTGTCGCTTGTCACCCCGCTGTCTCTTGTCACTCCACTGTCACTTGTCACTCCGCTGTCGCTTGTCACTCCGCTGTCGCTTGTCACTGCGCTGTCGCTTGTCGCTCCGCTATCGATTACCACTTCGCTGTCGCTCGTCATACCGCTATCGCTCGTCGCTCCGCTGTCAGCGATCGCTCTCGCTTATGCCTAGGGCTGCCTCCTCCCCTCCCGGAGTGACTGTTAGTTAATATTAGCAGATCTCGAGGGAGGCTGTGAGGGGAACTCCAAATTAGCGGTTACTGATTTGATACTTGAATACAGTTTTGTAATAAACTGTTTATGGATGAAAAAGATTTATAAAGATTGGATGATTAAAACACATTTTGTTTGGCCGTTTTATATTTTTGTATGTAATAGCTTAAGAGCGTCGATTACAGAATTGTATATATTGTGTGATAGATGGCAGACGAGTAGACGGTTCACCTGATGGTAAGCGATTGCCGCCGCCCATAGACATCTGCAACAACAGTAGAGTCACAAGAGCGCTGCTAACCCTTAACTTTCCTCCCAATTGGGCCTCCGGTACTCTCACTCACTCGACGAAAAACAGCGCAGGCGCTGCTTCACGCCGGTTTTCTGAGAGGCCGTGGTATCACTCCGGTGGTAGAGGTGTAGTGATTAATGTTTCGAATTGTTCGAACATAGCTCGGGTTTGTGATCAGCAATCCGCATTAGGCAAGCGTGGTGATTAAGCCTACTCCCATCATGGTATGATGGAGGCAAATTAAAGTTGTTCAGAATGATTTTGTAGAAGTGGTTTTTAGAAGACTGCCACGGTAAATGACATCTCGATGAGAAATAAATAAATAATAATAAATTGAGACAACATCACATACATTGTCCTGGTCCCACCCAACCAACTTTTGTGTCAGTGCGGGAATCGAACCCGCGACCCTTGCGTCTCAACCGGCGTTCAAACCACTGCGCTAAACGGGTCATTCAGCCCAACTGTTTACCGATATACCCTGTATATATAGATCATATCTAACGAAACAAACATGGCCCATGATTTGTAACATCCCCTCCCCTATCGTTCTCAAAACGCTAATTCAATCCTGCGGCGAACATAAAAGATTATATTTATGAACTCGCGAAGACCCCATATTTCACGCCCCCTCACAATTAGGCCCCATAGGACAAACAGAAATGGCGAG
Source organism: Cnaphalocrocis medinalis (assembly GCA_014851415.1). Classification (NCBI taxonomy): domain Eukaryota; kingdom Metazoa; phylum Arthropoda; class Insecta; order Lepidoptera; family Crambidae; genus Cnaphalocrocis; species Cnaphalocrocis medinalis. Next base: position 7,268,517 of record CM026301.1, on the reverse strand, counting down.
GTGACACCCCTAGGGCACAGTGCATGCAAGCAAAGTATGGCTTTTCAATCAACTTTTTATTTTTATAAGTAGATCACGCGAGTCTCTGAGATAGAAAGACTTGCGGCCGGTTTCTGAATTGAGAATTTGTGGTCAAGCACTACTTAAGTACAAACTTTGACAGATGAGCTATACTCCAAATGTCAAAGTTTGTACTTAAGTAGTGCTCAACTTCAAATTCTCAATTCAGAAACCGGCCGTGAAAGGCTAATCGTAGACAAATAATATTATTCACGCTTTTTCTTTCTTTTTTAGTAGGTGGCAACCTTTTCTGTAGTGTTCTGTCACCAAAGTAGATCTTTACTTTAGGTATCTCAAATTTGCCCGGCTACAATGGCTATGATTAACCAAGGTTATTCTCCTGACTGGCGTAGTTATTTATTGCTACTTAATATATATTGGGAGAATTTTACTAATCTTAATAACCTACCAGTCTTTTTTCCTCAACCACGAACTAAATCCGTTCGGAAGCTAAATACCATAGATAAACTTCCTGTCATTTTTGCGTCGCGATTTACAAACAAAAGAGCTGTATAGTGTATACTCTGGTTCATAATCATGTGGTGTAAACTGACACATGTCCATGTGTCATCCCCATACATTATTACTCAATTTGACAGATTCAAAATGTCAAAATGTATAGAAACTTGACATTTGCATCTGTCAGTTTACTCCACATGATTAAAAACCAGAGTATAGCATCACTGTTCTACGTTCCACTGTGTCCATGGGATGCCATAAGCGGTTTATGAGAACCCCAGAGATTGCAGCCCTCCGTGACGTCACGATGACGTAACAGATTATGCGGAGAGCATTGAAAAGGGGCGGTTTACACCGTTGTATTTTAGGGTGTAAGTAACACCGATTATGGGATTTAAGTTGCCCTGATTTTGGTTTTATCTCGAATTCACTTACCGCCAAATGTACTGTGGGGTACATTTTATTTTACAAAGTATGAGCCTATATACTGTCTCACTGCAGGGCAAAGGCCTCCATCATAGAAATCAAGTCATCGTTACTATGGCTTAATCACTACGCTTGCCTAATACGGATTAGTGATCACAGACCCGAGCTATGTTCTAAAAATTCGAAACATTTTTTTGGTCGACCTCGGGACTCCAAGATTATGGCCCTGTGCCACAGAATAATTAATAGTACAAGTACTGTACTTAAACCACTGGACCAAGTAAATATTATTAACTAGGACTATGTTACGGCGAAATTTGTTCGCAATTCTGACAAAATGGCTATAAATTCTACGAACACGGGTAAGTATTATGGGACGTGACATTTTGTGGGAATCAAGTGCTTGAAAAAAAAACAATCTTGTCTGTATTTGTAAACAAATACTTATAAACAATTTTTGTTTTTTTTTATTAACTGAGAATTTAATTTTGTTGAATAAGACTCGAATCATTATAATATATCTTGTTCTCTCGTTGGTCTAGTAGTTTAAGTATCAGTATGTACCTATGTAATCTCGGGGTACTGAGTTCAAATCCTGGGTGAAGCCAAAAGGATGTTTAGAATTTTTCGAACATAGCTCGGGTTTGTGATCACCGCACCGCATTAGGCAAGCGTGGTGATTAAGCCTAATCCCATCATAGTAGTGATGACTTGATTTCTATGATGGAGGCCTTTGCCCTGCAGTGAGATATTGGCTGATACTACTACGTAGCTAAGTACGTTGTGTCTTGAAAAAGATGATCGCAAGATGTGGTAGGTATTTATTTAGTCACTGAACAACAATAAAAAAAGTAAAATTAAATTATTAGTCTAGTACCTATCCATACTAATATTATAAATGCGAAAGTAACTCTGTCTGTCTGTCTGTCTGTCTGTCTGTCTGTCTGTCTGTTACTCTTTCACGCCAAAACTACTCAACGGATTTAAATGAAATTTGGTATACAGATGATCTAGACCCTGAGAAAGAACATAGGCTACTTTTTATTGCGAAAAGGGGGTTGTAAGGGGTTAAAAGGGGGGTAAAAAGTTACTTTTCCACGCGGACGAAGTCGCGGGCGGCCGCTAGTAATAAATAATGGAGAAAAATCCAAGTATATTTTAATAGTTAAGTACTTGGTAAATTAAAAGAAACTAATTAGCTTCACAAAAACGCAAAGGAAAAACTACCTACTGTTTTTTTTTTCAATCTCAACAACACTCAAGAAATAACTCGAATTTATTTTTACAACCGTCCGAAATCCACAACTTGTTTGCTTAATTTTTTCTCAAGTAACACCGGTAGTCGGAAAACAATCATAACAAAAACTGTATTTACCTCAATTGTTTAAACAACCAACCACTTTTATCAACGATTTTTCACTTAACATACGATTTGCAACCTTATCGTTAGGGCTTAAGAGTTATTAAAATCAAAAGCACCGCAAAATTCTTCTTTTGTAGCACGCGTCATTTTTCAAACAAAATTTAAAGATGGAATCCATTTTTTCTTGAGCTCCACGTTTGTAGGAATCGTTCTAAAATGGGAGTCTTATAAATACTGGCCATGTTGAAAGAAAATTTTGTATTTAGAACTCAGTGTAAGTACCATTTCTTTTTGTATAGCGTGGACAGTGGCTAGTTTAATCTGAGCTGTCCCGCACATTATTTTTGTATTGGAGAGACGGTTCAACTTAAAATGGCGTCAGCTATTGTTCCAAACAATACAAAATGGTCGGTATTGTGTTGCAGTCATTACATTGGTCAGTTTGCGGTTGACAGCTGATGTTTGTCCGTTTGTACAACCATCTTTTTGTTTACAAAAACAAATTTCGCATTCGTCCGATTTTGTTCCTTTGCCGGTCACTTTTAGCGCGGGAAAACTGACAGCAGTGACAGATGTCATGTTTTTTTGGGCATAAACAAGGAGTTTTTTTTTAGAAAGTCCGAATTCTTTTGTCGTGTAAGACATTGAGCATTTGTTTGGACATATGTTGTAGAATAAACAAGTAAAGCAGGTGTGCGTTCTAAGCACGAGCTGGTGACAGATGTGACGCGGGAAATGTGTAGTTCGTTAGACAGAAAAGGAAAAAGCTTTTTATTCCCTTGCACTAGTCCGTTTCAGTTCAGCTGATACTAAAATAGGAAGTAACTGCCCTTTTTTATGTGATAGATGGCAGACGAGCAGATGGATCACCTGATGGTAAGCGATTGCTACCGCCCATAGGCACCTGCAACACCAGTACCTACAGTCATAAGTGCACTGCCAAACTCACGCAATAGACGCAATACAGCGCAGGCGCTGCTTCACATCGGTTCTGTGAGGCCGTGGTATCACTCCGCTCGAGCCGAACCATTCAAGCCGAAGCGTGACATTCTCACAGTTGGCCTCTTGTGGGAATGTCACTTGAGTGACATTTCTCTACAGAACAATAACCAATCAATGTACATTCCAATCAATCAATGCTCTAACTCAAAGTTATTTTCCTACAGGAAGATAGCGGCATGTTATAAATAATAATAAACATATGATAATTATGAGCGTAAAGTAGTAAGTAAATTACCTCTATATTATGTGCTTAAAAGCGTGATAAAATTCAAGTATCTACTATTTTGTCGTAAACAGAAAAAACCATTTCTCGTAAAATTCAAAGTTCTCTGTACCGAAAATCGAATTATTACCACCACAATATTTACCATCCAAAGCATTTCAACCACTTGCACAAACCTGACACCTAAAGATTACACCCCCAATTTGGATTTACTCTAATCCCAATTACAACTAAAGTGTTATCAATGGAAAACATCCAAACGATTTAAAAAGTCACTTACTGAAGCAACAGAGTATAAAATCACCGTCTACGAGACCACCTTCTTAGATCTAAAAACGCCGCGTTCGAAAAAAAAGCTATTTAAAAATCCTAACCATAGAGGTAACATTGTGGAAAAAAGTTGGCGAGCGACAATATGTCACATGTTCCACAATGGCGGACGATAAATGTCAAAATATTTTCGAAATACGCACGCCCGCGGCGCGAGGCGCTTTGCCAGCGCCGCAAAGTGGTTCGCTTGTTTTCGAGATGGGTGACCATGGGTTGGGGAGATTAAGATATGGGAGTAAGGAATTTGTTAGGTTATTAAGTGACGCCTAAGTTAGATGAGTTAAAATATTATGAAAGAGTAAGTATGAATGAAATGAGTAAGACTGATACCTACATCCTAATCCTAACTGATATTATAAATGCGAAAGTAACTAAAGACAGACAGACAGAGTTACTTTCGCATTTATTTATAACTAGCGGCCGCCCGCGACTCCGTCCGCGTGGAAAAGTAACTTTTTACCCCCCTTTCAACCCCTTACAACCCCCTTTTCGCAATAAAAAGTAGCCTATGTCCTTTCTCAGGGTCTGGACCATCTGTATACCAAATTTCATTTAAATCCGTTTCAGTCAGTCATCATCAGTTTTGGCGTGAAAGAGTAACAGACAGACAGACAGAGTTACTTTCGTATTTATAATATTAGTATGGATAGTTGCTCCTTATTTAAAGTTACTCTTTCACGCCAAAACTACTGAACGTGAGATCAGAGAGGTCGTTCATGCATATGGATGATGGAGATGGTCTCAAAGTCATAGCCATTAGGAAATACTGCCGCAGCTAAACTATTCCAGAAAACTGAGGTTCGCGGAAAAAGTTCCTCGAGATTCGTACAGCGCTGGATTGCTAACCATCAAGATGATGAGGATGGAATTGCGTGTGATATCACGATTTGTAAGTGCTGTTAATTAAGCACATGAAAATAAAGATTTGTTTGAGTTTGAGTTATATTGGAAATCTCCGTAGGAAATTTAGTAAAGGTCCCCTGTCACTGCTAGCTGATGTTAAGTTAATCGAAGAAAGAGTCAAAAGTCTATTTAATCAAATCAAAACAAAACTGTTTATCTCAAACTACATAAATCCATGTGTTAGCAGAAATTGAAATTTAAAAATTATCTTAAAAACTTAAAAAAAAAATTAGGTATTTATTGCGTATCACATTACAATTTCATATAGAATGGAATATATATAAAGGTTAATTTATGGTTGTGGTACCCACAGTGCCTATAACGGTGGGTATAGTCCGAGGCACAGAATACATAATAGTCCAAGGCAAGAAAGTGTAGTTATGACCTTGAGTGCGCAGAAACCAATTTTGATAGAAAGTCTTCTTTTTTACAAGTGCGCAAAATAACGGTCATCGCTATACTTTCGTGCCTCCAGCTATACTGTGGGAACACTTTCCTGATTTGTCCCAAACGTGACCCGAACCAACGTCCCCCCAAAAGGTGCACCGCTTTGTGCAAAAGGATCTATCTCATGACTTGACATTTTTTCATCTATTTAACACAATTTTGCAAAACCCGGCGGAACTCTTTACGTTTGCCGCCTTTTGTGAACGTACCATAGATTCTAGATGGATTGTAGTGACAGGACAAGATCCGATTTGTAATAAATAAAAATTGGCTTTTTGAGATCAGTTTCTATGGCGGTAATGGGTGTGAGATGTTCGCTTTGTGAGGTATTTGTGTAAGTTGTACGCGTGGATGCTTGTACTATGAATAGAGTGTCGTCGTGAATTATAAAAGCCTTACCAAAGCCCACACAGAACATACAAGCAAAAGGTACTACAATTTACAGTTTTGACAGCGTACAGATTAGAATCTTGTTTACTTTTATTAGATTACTTATATTATTAAGAAAACTTTTCATTGCGCATTGTATGTTAATCCCAGTAACATAAAAAAAAAAACAAAATAATAAGACCTTAAACATTTTTTGACTTTCTTATCACAGAAGAGAAAAAAAATGCATGGTAGGTATCAAAATAAAATTCGATTTGCATTAAAGTTTTTTGCAGAGTTACAAAAAAAAATATAGGAAAAAAATAATCATAACTTATTTTCTTACTAACTTAAAACTCATGTTTTCTTGAGCAATACCATATTAACATTATTTTAATACCAAACCAAAGGAAGTAAAATAATGGACTATTATTTCAATGCAATAAACTTTAGTCATCAAAAACGATTTCGAACAAAAAATATATCTACCTAACTACAATGAAATTATGCCATTCAAATAACAAAATACCATCCATCATACAACTAACGAACCCTAAAAACTTAAACACCGTGTATCCAATGACAAAAATTTAATAAAAAAAAACTACAAACCATAAACACAATAAAAAGTTACTTTCCCATAGACAAAGTACTAAAATACAAAATGAATAGGTATCTTGTAACAATTTGAATCGTCGATTACAATATTCATAAAAAATAACCGCTTATTTATAAAAAACGGATCTGTTTAGCATTTAGTAGCTGTAATGTTTTGGTTAACAAAATTCTTACATTATGTTTGCTTTTAAAGATGGTGCGATACGGTGAGCGAAGCTAAGAATATACTATCAAATACTACGTTGGCTAGATAATAAGTTAATAACCGTTGAGTTACGTTTTAGGTTAGGTTAGGTGGCAGACGAGCAGGAGGATCACCTGATGGTAAGCAATGTCCAATAAATACCTGCCACACCAGTAGAGTCACAAGCGCTGCCAATCTTAAACCCCCTTACCCTCAACTGGGCTTTCGGTGCCCTCACTCAACGAAACACAGCGCAAGCGCTACTTCATATGTTCTATTCTATTCTATTCTATTCTGTGAGGCCGTGGTATAGTCCGCGGCATCTAACAATAATGACCGTTAGTTTGCGCACTCGTAAACAAGAAGACTTTCTACTAAAATTGGTTTCTGCGCAATCAAGATCATCGCTGTTGTTTCAAGCCACTATATTACTCCTGTCGAATCTCATTCATGCCGAAGCGTGGCTCTCCGCTTATCATTCCATCCTCATCATCTTGATGGTTGGCGATCTAGCACTGTGCGTTTTTCGAGGAATTTTCTCCCGCGAACCTCAGTCTTGTGGAATAGTTTAGCTGCGGCAGTATTTCCTGACGGCTATGACTTAGGGACCTTCAAGAAACGAGCGTACTCCTTCTTAAAAGGCCGGCAACGCATCAGCGACCTCTCTGATCTCCTAGATGTTCATGGGCGGTGGTGATTACTTACCAGCAGGTGACCCGCTTGCTCGTTTGCTGCCTCTAGTATAAAAAAAAAAATCTTTCAGTAGGCGACAAGGCTAAACCCTTTCCACTGATCCGGATCCGCTGCCAACCGGACGCAATAAAACAGCATTACAGCGATTACGGCGGAACTTGCGCGCGTGTGACATAATGGCAATGTTGGTATTACGTGATAGGAGAGATTGTGGTTTGGGGTTAGGAGAGAGATAGGGTTTAGTTTAATTAATGACACTTTTTGCAATTATTTTTAACTAGCTGTTACCTGCGACTTTGTCCGCGTGGAATAGTATCCTTGGGTAGCATTATTAATTATCCATACTAATATATAAATGCGAAAGTAACTCTGTCCTGTCTGTCTGTCTGTCTGTTACTCTTTCACGCCAAAACTACTAAACGGATTTAAATGAAATTTGGTATACAGATGGTCTAGACCCTGAGAAAGGACATAGGCTACTTTTTATTGCGAAAAAGGGGTTGTAAGGGGTTAAAAGTGTTTAATAATAAAGGGGGTGGCCCCTTTTACTCCCTTAGAACCCTTTTCGTAATAAAAAGTAACCTATGTTCTTTCTCAAGGTCCAGACCATGTGTATGCCAAATTTCATTCAAATCCGTTTTGTAGTTTTGGCGTGAAAGAGTAACAGACAGACAGGTTTCTTTCGCATTCATAATATTAGTTAGGATAGTGGGAGAGCCATGCTTCGGCATGAATGGGCTGCCTCGACCAGCGATACCACGAACTCACAGAAAACCTAAGATGTATTTCGTCGAGTGAGGGTACCGGAGGTCCAATTGGGGGAAAGGGGGTTAAAGGTCAACATGGCACTTGTGACTCTACTGGTGTTGCAGTGTCTATGGGCGGCGGCAATTGCTTACCATTAGGTGATCCGTCTGCTCGTCTGCCACCCGTAAAGTAGCTTATGCACTAGTGTTACAGCTATCAGACAACAGAGGATCACAAATATAATACTTAAATACATATATAACACCCAGACACTGAACAAACACAAGTGTTTATCACACGAATGCTTGTCCAGGGTGGGGATCGAACCCGACCTTTGGCGTATGAGGCAGGGTCACCATTGCGCCAACCGGCCAGTCAAAAAATAAAAAAAAACTGTCTGTCTGTGTCTGACCTTCTGAACTATGGATGACGTAAATAATAATTTTGTAGATTTAGATCCCAACTAAAGACCTTCGAAAAAATTTTAAGTTATAATATTCATTCTAAAGACTAAACAATATAAACTATCGGATAAACCAACCCTATTTTTTAAATCGTTCTTAAACACGATTAAAAAGTTAACCCCTTTATCTATGGTCGCAGAAAGCGCGCGAAACGTCCTGTCAGCGTGACATTCACATAAAATGGCCGCATTTATTTATTTGTTTGCTCCTGCGGTTTATCGGCCGTGTTTTCGCATTTAATTTAAGTTTGCTTTAACCGGGGAGATTTTAATCCCGATGTGATTTTTATTGTTGTATTTTTAAGCTATTAATTTTACGCTTAATTTTTTCAAATGGGTTACTTACATATAGTTTTTATTTTACATTTGTAAGGCTTATGGAATAATTTGATGCTTTAAAAGATATGTTAAATACTTGGTAGGACTTACATGCAAAAGGTCTTACGAAACCGTCCCGTGAAAAGGATAAAATACTTGTGTGCACAGAGTGTTTAAAATGGATAAGTATCGATAAAAAAACATAATTACTTATCTCTTAGTTCAACAGACTATCAAACAGACAATTAAACTTTGGTTTAATGCCAACCTTAAGTTCTAAATAATGAATACCTATCCGAAGTTATCAATTAGTCTCAAACTCGAGAATTCACTTGATGATGAGTTATAGCTACGGCTGACAACAGCTTTAGTCGTCTCTCAGCAATTCAGCATACCCAGACTAGAGTAAATTTAGAAAATATGTGCCCTAAAATAACCCGACTGGGTGTTGAGAGCTCGAGACCTGCGCCTTAGCACCTGCGCTTGGGCACAAGACCGTTTCTCAAAGTAAATAAATAAATGCGCCAGACAATCACACCAATCAACCTGGTCTCAAACTAGGGCAACCCCTGTACTATGAGTATCAGATCACGACAATTAACTGGGGGCGTCAACCCAGAACATCCAAGAAAACTTAGAAAATGTACTTTCCTAAATTGACTTGACCGGAAATCGAACCGACCTTTCGCGCTTTGGGCGAACACCTTAGCCACTGCACCATTGAGGATATCGTAAGTAAAATTTATTTGTTTTCTTTAGCTACATGTTTATATCTAAACCAGTATCTCTAACTTTCAATCAACCGTTTCCTGTCTAATCGTAGTAGCAACGAACATTTAGGATAATCAAACCCTATTATTCTTCCACTACCTGCTATTAGTTTAAGGAAAGATTACACAAAACAAAACTACTTCCTTTTAAGATCGAAAGTAAAAAATACCAAGTAAAAACTGAACACTCCGTAGATAGAAACTCTATGGTTAAAAAAAGATAACGCCATACACTGAATCAAAACGGCGTCTTAAAAACCTGGCCGGTTGGGGTGACATCCGTAAAAATTGCCGCAATTAAACTTTTAAAAGAAAAAGCCGTTCCAAATTCGAAAGACAATGGCCCATTAGGGGCCCGTAGATAAGTATCTAGACGAGCCAATTGTAGATTCCTTTTTTGAATTTTCGAATTCGTTTGTTTTCTTTTTTCTAGCTGCGTGCCGTGGTGTCGATTTTTGCGGGTGAGGATTCTTGATTCGATTTGGGGATATTCGAACTTCGAATATTCGAATGCGGATTCGGAATGTTTTCTCGGTGATTTTGGCGGCTATATTGAGAGTATAACGACTTTTTATAAACGGTTACCGAAAAAGTACGTCCGAATTGGTCGCGGAATCGGTAAAGTGATTTAAACCAACTGTATGTGAAAATCAACATTGTATGGTTCTTCCATAGAAGGGAGAGAAGGTTGACGACCTAATTAAGGGAAGAAATAATTTAATTGGATATGTAGTAATAGCAATGGACGGGATAATGTTGATAATCTGAAAAGTGTAGCTATGAAAACATTTTAGCCAAAGATACGAAAAAAACCAAAGATAACATTATGTAGGTAACTAACTATGAATTAAAAATAAATATTCATTGGCTGTTGTTTGCTATTGCAAATAAAAAAAGCCGGACTAGTCTATACAAATTGTCCTAAACAGCGGAAAGTGGGTTACATGAATTGATTTGTAAGATTAATCCTAAACGCTTAAATAAGGCATTAAATCCGCCTGTATGTTAAACTTCCTATTTAAATAAAGAATAAATAAATACGAGCTTGTAAAAGTACAGTTAAGCCACCCTAAACGATAAATCCAAGGCTTCCAACTTCCTTATTAACAAAAAAAAAATATGCTAAAACATTTTATCCATAAAGAATACTTCTACGTGCCGTCCCGCGAATCACAGGCATCAAACCACATCTTAACTTCGTGTGCGGTCTTCGCGCCAAACGGGGTTCGAAGTTCAAAATTTGAATGACATGTGACGTTCTGTTTTTTATTCGTTTTTAGATGCCAGTATTTTAGGCGATGCAAGGTTTCGGTTTGGATTTGATTTTGAGTTTTTTTTCTTTTTTGAAGAAAAGGCGTACGAATTATGGAATAAACTGCTAGCAGCGGTATTTTGAAACAGGTACGATGTTGAAATGTTTAAGAATCGAGCCTCTCTCTCTTTCTTATCTTAGCGAGTAATTCCCGGTTGCATCCAAAGTTGGTGCTATGGAGTCTGGGGCACGCTTAAACCATGATTGGTCTAAGCCTACCCCAGATTTTACTTGTGTTTGGTCTTGCCTATTGAGGCAATTGTTTGCGCTATGTCTATGACTTTAGAATCTGATCTCTACACAAATTGGTTCTGTGCCACCAAGGAATTCCCGCAACAATCATCAGATTGGGGCCTCTACTTTTTTTTTTCTTTATTTAAAAGGACTTTTATACAAAAGTACATGTCAGTCCTATATAACAATGCTTAGGTTACACTTATTATTACTTATATAACATTATTATAATATAAATGAGACAGGTGGCTTCTCAGCCTCTTGTTTTGATACATGCTATTGCAAAATCCAGCAAAAACCTTCCACGTTCTGACGTTGGTTCGGCCAATATCTGGTGGAACATGCCAATATCAGAGAAGTTCAAACCTATTTTTGCTACCAGATCCTGTCTCTTTTGCTGGTACCGAGAACATTCTATCAATAAATGATGGACATCTTCCACACGTCCACATGTATCGCAGTTAGGGGTATCAACTTTTTGCATTAAATGTCAAAATTTATTAAGTTGCATGTGTCCAGATCTTAGCCTCAGCGCAATCACAATATATTTACGTGTCATACTGGATTCTACAAAACATGGTGGGGGCCTCTACTTGAGGACATTTCCGCCCCAACGGCCGTCTGATCTCCACTTGTGGTCTTGCGCTCTGCCCATTGCCCCTTGGGGCTATATCTATGACCTTAGCGTCTGATCTCCTTAGTTCAATATTTATTTTATTATTATTAAGACCTCCAAACGTCTACATGCGCGTGCGCAGACACGCACAAATTACGCTTCATTTACATAGAAGAACTGACGGCCAACATTTGTACTGCCCATTGTTTGGTGACGTATACCCACGACTATAGGGACCACATTGGAATTGAGGATTTGAACCTTATGTGTTTGCTTGTAAGACGGGTTTTTAATGTGGAAGGGATGGGGACTAGTGGTGTTCAAGTGCTTTGTGAGCTTTCGCGGGATTAAGAGAAAATAAATTAACTTAAACAGACGTCTCTTTTAATACTTTTTTCTCGACCCGCGAATCGAACCCAGATCATGGCCCACTAAGATAACATGGGCTAGCACTTGTCCGTTTTCTTCAAAATCTCGTTCGTGATTATAACCCTTATTAAGCAAAAGGCAAGCTTATCCCATCATACTTAGTAGCGATGACTTAATATCTATGATGGAGGCCTTTGCCCTGCAGTGGGACAGTATGTACCTAGGTATAATGGGATAAGGCTGACACTTAGAGCCACGCTTCGGCATGAATGGGCCGGCTCGACCGGAGTGATACCACTGCCTCACAGAAAACCGGCGTGAAGCAGCCCCTGTGCTGTGTTTCGCTGAGTGAGTGAAAGTACCGGAGGCCCACCCGGAGGCGGAATGGGATAAAAGGTTGGCAGCGCACTTGTAACTCCACTGGTGTTGGAAGTGTCCATGAGCGGCGGCAATTGCTTACCATCAGGTGATCCGCCTGCTCGTCTGCTACCTATCACATAAAAAAAAATGTGACTCACAGTTACCTACTACTCTGATATCCTTTCGTCCGCGCGTAATAGTATGTTTGGGTAGCATTTTTACCCCCTTTTTGCAATAAAAAGTAGTCTATGTTCTTTCTCAGGGTCTAGAACTCTAGATCATATGTATACCAAATTTCATTCAAATCCATTCAGTAGTTTTGGCGTGAAAGAGTAACAGAAACAGAGACTTTCGCATTTATATTTATGCGGTAAGGATTATCTTTACCTTGTACCTTGGGCACCCGGGATTCGGGATTCACAATCCGGTATTCTCCCACCCGTGTCTGCTTATTTATATTTATAAACCCAGTCCGAGGCGCGCTAACAAGGTGGTGGTGTCAACGCGTCTCTTTCTATGTATTTGAAAGAACTTGTGTTACTGGACGCACATTCAATTTCTCTGGTTAAATAAATAAAGTGAAGTACAGCCTGAAGTGAGGCGAAAGTGGGACAATTTGGATCTGGGATCCGGAATCACCGTTTTGTGATAGGTGGCAGACGAGCAGACGGAACACCTGATGGTAAGCAATTACCGCCGTCCATAGACACCTTTTTTTTTTGTTGACGCTGGGGAATGCCGCTGACCCGAAGTGGGCCAACGTGGTCTTGCGACTCCTTATGCATACCCTCCTGCCGGGGGGCAGGCGGGTTATGTCGGGCTCTCCTCCGGGTGGGACTGGAGGCATACCGACTAAGCCCCAGCGACGCTCCCGCATCGCCAGAGTGGGGAGGAGACATGAGGACGGGTTGAAGAACCTTACTTCACATCCCCCCCCCAGTCCATAGACACCTGCAACACCAGTAGAGTCACAATGTTGGCACCTTTAATCCCTTTTCCTACCAATTGGGCCTCCGGTAGGTACCTACCCTCACTCACTCGACGAAACACAGCGCAGGCGCTGCTTCACGCCAGTCTTCTGTGAGGCCGTGGTATCACTCCTGGACGAGCCGGCCCATTCATGCCAAAGCGTGGCTCTATTGTACTACTATTGTTGCTATTCTACATACTATACTGTAAATTGTAAATTGCGGCGGCAATTGCTTACCATCAGGTGATCCGCCTGCTCGTCTGCTACCTATAACATAAATATATATATATATATATTTTGTTATTAAATTTGCTTTTGTGGCCAATAAACGTTATCTATCTATCTATAACTATTTCTCCCATGGCAACCCTTATTAAAAGTGATATTTTTGATTACGTACTGCGGCTCATCCACACACTTGTAGTTACATAAAAGGTTATAAATACGAATAGTTTTCCTAAATCTACCAACACACAGATGTTTTCATGTTTCATATAAAACTTCCGCCATAAATCATAGACAAAACAATATTTCCGCGCCAAATGTCATCCAATAACGGCCGCCATATTGCGGCTTCCCGCCATCACTGCCATAGACAACGGTTTTCCCCGGTTATTGGCAAAAGGCGTCGTGGCGAAGGCGTTATTGGATTCTGCCGCTGACTCGGCCAGTTTGGGAAGATGGATTTTCTTTGATCCTTTGGCGATTATTTAGACATTTTGTTCAGGGTGTCGCAGCCATCTTTGGAGGATGATACCTATTCGCAGAAAAGGTACTTTGAGGGGTGGTCGTATCACTGGTTTTTTCAATTTTGGCTTGCTGCGAGTCGCGGAGACACACACTATTCTGTTAAAAATGACTGGGGGTGGGGGTCACTAATTTTTGAAGTCACTTTGAGACTCAACCAAACTCGCTTACCATCAGGTGATCCGTCGGCTCGTCTGCCAATTATATCATAAAAAAATCCAAATTACTGAGATTATCATTTCGTAATTTGAAGTGACCAATTAGTACAGTAGGTTATGGTGGTTTCAAATCGATGGAAGTTGTTATGACAGAACCAGTCTGAAACCCTAATTTGAAAGCTTAAAATAATGCTCCGGTCCAGTCTTCTGTGAGGCCGTGGTATCACTCTGGTCAAGCCGGCTCATACTAGACGACTACCTCGGTTAAAGTAGAAATAGAATACCTACAATAAGCCAAGGAAATAGACTACTTGTATTACATTTTTTTTTCTTTATCGTTGAGATAAAAGATTATTATCTATGGTTCTCTATGGTATCATCGGCACAGAACAATATTACACCATCGGCACAGGTATGCAAGCTCAATCTCATAAAAGATCCAAGTTATTAGTATCATTCAACCTTCTAAGACTCCCGCGCATAAATTACTGGGTAATGCGTTAAAATATTACTTTATTCCTTCTAATTAAAACTCAGCTCTTCAGTAAGGCTGTAGACATGATGGTGAAAACTTAATACGCATAATCCATACTAATATTATAAATGGGAAAGTGTGTCTGTCTGTCTGTATGTTTGTCTTTCTTTCACGGCAAAACGGAGCGACGAATTGACGTGATTTTTTAAGTGGAGATAGTTGAAGGGATGGAGAGACATAGGCTACTTTTTGCCTCTTTCTAACCCCCCATTTTAGGGAAGTGGGGGGCGCAAACGAAGCCGCGGGCAAAAGCTAGTAGGATATAGGTAAGTAGGTTATATGATGTTATGACTATGAGTACCAGGTGACGATAAAGAAAGAAAGAAAGAAAATACGATAATTAACTGGGGGCGTCAACGCAGAACACCCATACCCAAGACAACATTAGAAAATGTAGTTTCCTAAATTGACTTGACCGGAATCGAACCCGGGACCTTCGCGCTATCGGGCGAACACCTTAGCCACTGCGCCATCGAGGCCGTCAAACAAGTCAGTCGTCAGTTATTCGTCCAATCAAACGCGCTAGTAAAGTTATACTATATGTATGTACTAGTGGCCTGCCCTCACTTCGCTTCGGGACCGTAATTCATAAATGAACCAATAGATGGCGCTGTGTCTAATTACATCGCGCAAGCGTTTCGTGTTTTCGGTTTACCTATAAGCCTTGTTATTGTCCATAGATGTTATCTCTTTATAAATAGTATAGATATTTACGCGGCGCGGTTTTAACGATGGACTTAAATTCAACTCCGCTAATGGATGGACCGGTTAATGGGGCGTTAAATAACGCGTTACTCGTCAATCTTGCGCGTTATTGACCGTTAGAGGGGAATTGGGGATTAAAGCATTGCTCAGTAGGTAAATATGTAAGAGGTTTATGTATTATTGGTATTTTTGGACAGTTAAAAATAACTGTGAATGACAAGTTTCTATGCATTTTGACATTTTGCATGTGTCAAATTGACTGATACCTAATGTATGGGGATGACACATTGACATCTGTCAGTTTACTTTACATGA
Organism: Cnaphalocrocis medinalis; assembly: GCA_014851415.1. Taxonomy (NCBI): domain Eukaryota; kingdom Metazoa; phylum Arthropoda; class Insecta; order Lepidoptera; family Crambidae; genus Cnaphalocrocis; species Cnaphalocrocis medinalis. The sequence goes on along the minus strand of CM026301.1, from coordinate 7,252,821 downwards.
TTATGAATCAGAGTATAGTTAAATAATAAACAGAGTGTCATAGATACCTTTTTAAGTAGTTATTATAAACTGTTACTAGCTTGTTAAATTTTATCATAACCATTCGGGGGTTAAGCCTCCAAAATCCCCCCCTGGCTACGTCTGAGGCATGGTCCTCCCATTGCGCTTTGGGAGGGCCGCATTTCACCGGTGATACCATAAAGGTTCATTTACATCGAACCAGTCTGTGTATAAAAAGTCGTTGATGATGTCATTTAAAATTTTCAATTTCGTTCCACGCAATCATATCGGAATAACTTTTTCCAATCCCAACTTATTACATTCAACATTAACACCGGGAGAAACCCCACCCCAAACATGTTTTCAATTTGAAGTTTGAACTCTCGCAATCAAAATACGCTCCAGATACAAATCTTACAAACCAATTTCATCAAAACTACATCAGCATTTCTACAAATCATTTCCAACAAAAAAGTTTGTAAGGGTCCGCGCCCTAGACAAAGTGTACTTATAAAAACACCTAATAACGCGTTAACACTGGCCGAAAACACACATCTGCCGCGCGCCGCGCGATGAAAAAAACACCGCGCACTCCCATTGGTCCGCTTCTCCCGCCATTAACCGCAGCTGTCAATTTCATATTGTCTATGGTTGTAAGGCGGAGCGTTCACTATCGAGACCATATGTCGTCGAAAAATAGCTAATAAATGGCTTATGTGGATGTAACAATGGATTTTATGGCTAGTTTTGCGGTAATGAACTATTTTTAGCATTTATGGCTCTTAATAAAGATTTGTAATAAAGGAAATTGTTTTCCTTTTTCGGGTCTTTTGCGCACATCTGTTTGCCTTCAGAGATACCTATTAAATACTTTTTATTACCTACATACTTTACATCGTATAGCCACGATGTCACTGCTCAATTTTATATGCAGTTTTTTATGAAGTTAATCTTAAGTGAATCTTGAGGAGAGGGAGAGCCACGCTTCGGCATGAATGGTATGTAATAGGTGGCAGACGAGCAGACAGATCACCTGATGGTAAGCGATTGCCCATAGACACCTGCAAAACCAGTAGAGCCACAATTGCCCTGCCTACCTTAATTTACCAGTTAAAAATAAATAAACGCTCCAGACAATCACACCAATCAACCTGGTCTGAAACTAGGGCCACGCCTGTACTATGAGTACCAGATGACGATAATTAACTGGGGGCGTCAAACTAGAACACCCAGACCCAAGCAAACTTAGAAAATGTAGTTTTCCTAAATTAACTTGAGAAATTAAGTCATCGCTACTATGATGGGATTAGGCTTAATCACCACCCTTGCCTAATACGGATTGGTGATCACAAACCCGAGCTATGTTCGAAAAATTCGAAACATAATTTTGAACAACACAGAGTGTCAAATAATTTCACTATACAGGGTGTAAAAATATTCCACCCGCCATTTTGCCCTAGAGCTACCTACCAGATACAACACATAATAATGAAATCGCCGGAAAACCGAATTAACAATAAATTGTGGCTGCAAGCGACTCTACGCTGGGAGATAGAGCACGCGCCGATGGGGGGTAAGGGGGGGGGGGTTACAGGTGATGGAGGCATAAGGAAAGGGATAGAGTTGGTTTTTTAGCGCAAAAGCGATCCGTTTAGCGCAATGGAGGCTACCGCGTGTGGAAAATCCGTTAGATGGCGTACGTGTAGACTGAGGTCCAACTTCGAACGTCATTGGTCGTTTAGTGACATTTTGACATCATACATGAAAAATAACCAATCATCTTGTAGATCTCAGTTCTCAAGTACGCCATCTAGCGCATCTTTCCCCATTGACTGGCCGGATGGCGCATTTGGTAGTGACCCTGCCTCATACGTCAAAGGTCGTGGGTTCGATCCCAATCCTGGACAAACATTCGTGTGATGGACACTTGTGTTATGTATTTAAGTATTATATTTGTGATCCTCTGTTGTCTGCTATGTGTAGTACAACAAGAGCTTGAGTTACTTAGACGAATTTTCTAAAGTCGTAGAACTAAATGTTGTTCAGAATGATTGGTAGAATACGTGTAAATTTTCACAGATACACCCTGTATTTTATGATCGAAGACTTGATTTCAATCATAGAGTCGCGTCGCCCATAGACAAACAACGATACAAATGGCGGACCACAAATGCAAAAAAAAGAAACAAATGAGCTTGTATGTAGGTAGGTATAAAGTCATAAATACATTTTTGATGAGATTTTGACTTCCCAAAACATTCTAACTTAATCTACACTTCACAATCTTTTTTTATTTATGTTAACTCACAAAATTCAAGTCTAAAACTTCATTCTAATTATAACTAAGTCGTTAAATAATATAGTAATATATTAAGCGTAAGCTCTTTATAAAAATTGAATCTGTCATTTTTTCTTTTCAAATGAAATATGGCGGCCAAAATATGTAATCAGCCTGCATTATTTTAATTTGGAAACTCTGATAAGCAATTATAGAGCTTATGCCTTGGTGATAAGTGTGAGTTTTTGGAATAGAGTGGGGTTAGTCTTGAGTTATTGCTCATGGACTAACGGATAGTTGTCACGCAATCATTTGATTAAGTTTCAGGCAGTTTTTGGATTTGAATTTGGAGTGAATTTGGAGAAATTTACCGCCGAAAATTAGAACCTTATTTTTAAATATAGAAATAATAAATTCACACAACATCTCATACTTGCATTGATTCAATGTATGAGATGTTGTGTGAATTTATTTAATTTTATTGACCTGAATTTGTGTTACAGATATTAGACAACAAAGGATCACAAATATAATACTTAAATACATAATAGATTACACCCAGACACTGAACAAACACAAGTGTTCATCACACGAATGTTTGTCGAGTGGGGATCGAACCCACAACCTTTGAGGTATGAGGCAGGTTCAAAATGCCACTGCAGGGCAAAGGCCTCCATTATAGAAATCAAGTCATCGCTACTATGATGGTATAAGAATAGCATAGAATATTATAGAATACCCTATGCATCATTTACTTAAATAATGATAACATTATTATTAAGTCTACAAATTAATTTAAAAACTACAGCGCCATCTATCCGTAATTAAGTTCATTAGGGCCCATAGAGCATAGACAGGCCATAAATCATGGGAGGAACTGACGTAATTACGCAGTAACTGGCTCAAATTACCCACATCTCCTAAATAGGAGAGGGGGTGGGGGGACAGTGACAGCGGTTGTTAGATAAGTCATAAGCTTATGCGATTTTAGTCGTTTTAATGGGGATTCTGTGGGTAACTGTGAAACAAGCCGCATCGGCTGATGCAATCCAAAGATTTTAATTAGTATCTAGTGGTTTTTAGTGTACAAATTTGGTGTTACTTTGTGCAGTGAAGTGCCGCAGGGTGATATTAATATAAGAATCATTGAATTGTGTCGTTTTTAACACTGCTATTGTGTGTCAAGTGAGTTGTCACGTGAACAATTTGCTTTGACCTAATAGAGTCATAAAACCTACGGCTTTGTTAAAAATAGTCTCCACAGAATCCTTAGGACATTAAAACGCTAAACACCGGCGTTTTATTGATTGACTGTGACTTCGACTGACTTCGACTGTTGACTACACTTTATCAAACTACACTTGACATTGGCAAAATTAAATGTGTCATGAACACAATACAGGCCATATAAAAAACATAAATAGTCGTTTTAATGCCGAAATGCTTTAACGCCCCGTTGGCCTAGATCGGGGTTGGTCGGAATCGGGGATCTTTTCGGGTCGAGCAAAAAGTATGTTTCGAATTTTTCGAGGTCGAGGTTCGAGGAGAATATAGCTCGGGATTGTAGTCATTAATACGCATTAGGCAAGAATCCCAGTATAGTAGCGTAGACTTGATTTCCAAGACTTGATTTCTGGAGACCTTTGCCTTTGTACTCGTTGATGCTGATTTCATTAAAAAAACTCAATTCATTAAAAGATTCAGCTCAAATCACCGGTCAATTTCTACACAACGTAACGTGTCTCCTTACTCACTTTATATTGGCAGAATTAAATTGCCCAAAAGCATGGTCCAAGGCAAAACGAAAAAAAAAAAGTTTTTTTAAAACGCCTATTTATTAACGGTGTAAACCAGCCGTCGTCACACTTTACTGTTCAAGGGCCACATATAACAATGTGAGCACTAGGGCCTGGGCCGCAGTATATGTAAATGCGTTTCAAGAGCTTTTAACTAAAAAGAAATCTACTTCATCGCGGGCCGCACAAATAACGTCCGCGGGCCGCAATTTGACGACCACGGGTGTAAACCATAGTAAGCACGAGTTACCCGCTCTCAGTGGAGCCCCACCCCCGCTCCCTGCGGACTACCCGCGGGGTTCCGTACTCTATTAGCCACAATCGCGTAGTAAACACACAGTGTAGTCAACGGCAGTGAGGCAACTTTGACTAGTAAAGGTGCATTTGGTGGTGACCCTGCCTTATACGCCAAAGGATTGACGCTTTTGTGTGAATAGGCCGGTTTCAAAGTCAAAGTCAATGTATTTTTTATTTGAACCGGGTAACGATCCCGCTACACAAGAAAAAAAACACCCTGTAACTTTATCACACACAATCGGAAGGCTTCATCATGAGGATAATTTGTTGCTAAATAACATACTATCAGAAATAAAAGGAAGACCATGAATTTTAACATTTGTAATACAAAATCAATCAATTTATCAAATGCTCAAAATGAGTCACCTCCTGTTGAATACAAGGTTGCCTCTTTTGATTATTTCAATCCCTGTCGACCTTTTGATCTTGTGATCTATACTAATATAATAAAGCTGAAGAGTTTGTTTGTTTGTTTGTTTGTTTGAACGCGCTAATCTCCGAAACTACTGGTGCGATTTGAATAATTCTTTTTTTGTTGGATAGTCCATTTATCGAGGAAGGCTATAGGCTAAATAACATTACGCTATGACTAATAGGAGCAAAGACAGAGCGGTAAATGTGTAAAAAACGGGGAAAAATTTTCCACGCGGACGAAGTCGCGGGCGGCCGCTAGTGGTGGATATTCAGAATAATATGTCTAGCTTCTGTTTGTAGCATAAGGACACTTTCATACTGGTTCTTGTAAACTATTTTTTTTACTTATGATAGCGTCAGTTGTATGTCCTTACGGCAACGTTAGCTTTTAATAGTTCTGAACGAAATTTCACAACAAATATTAAATTTGATACATTGGCACATCGCTAGCTCCTCAAAAATCCGTTGTCATAGCCTTCTTGGCGCATTATCTTCTATATTTATAAAGAGGTAACTTCTAGAAACATAACAAGGCTTACAGGTAAACCGGAAACAGGAAACACAAGCGCGATAAAATCGGCGTCCAGCGCCATCTATGGGTTTGTAACTACTGTCCCGAAGCGAAATGAGGACGGGCCACTAGTATGTTTATATTCTTTGGATATCCGAGTAAATAGACAAATCATGGTACTTTTCCTCACTGCTTCTCCTCACACTGTGGCCGATTTCGGTCGGGGCTTAATAATAAATTCAATGTCATGTTACTAGATTGTAGACGGAGTTTATCTGCCCGATACTGGCGGGGGTCTGTTTGGCCTGGGGGAGGGAGAGGGCCGAGAGAGAGAGAGAGAGAGAGAGAGAGAGAGGCTGTTGGTATACAGGGTGTATCTGTGAACATTTACATTCCTTTAACCACGGGTTTTACCAACCATTCTGAACAACATTTAATTATGTTCTAAGACTTTTGAAAATTAGTCGAAAATTTTTTCGACTCCCCTCCCCATACAAAATCACCAAGTTACGTGACCGACTTTGTGTGGAAAGATGATTTAAATTTTTTTTTCAAAAGACGTAAATTCAAATGTTGTTTTGAATGGTTGGTAGAACACGTGGTTAAAACGATGTAAATGTTTACAGATACACCCTGTATAGTTAGTGGCTTGACTCGACATATTATTTACTGTATTATTTTTGGGTTTTATTCAGTTACAGTCTAACTTAAGTCTGCCTCTGTGGAATGTTTGTGAGTAACATTAAATGATAGGTTTAAACCTTTAACCCCCTTTCCCCTAATTGGGCCTCCGGTACCCTCACTCACTCGACGAATCATAGGCGCTCCTTTACGCTAGCGTTTTTTTAAACATGTTTATGTATATTATTTTGCTTTATACATATTTTTTTGAAGAAAAGAAAATACAACTATACAATTTGGACTTACGCGGTATTGCTTGTTCAGAGGAGATCGAATTTCCAATAGTTTGAACGAGGAAAAACTATTATGCAATATTGTTTGTAATGCAAATCCTTCCTCCTGGACTATCGGCTTACAAAGGGACACTTTTGAAAGGGCAATAAATACGTGGAGTCGGTAAAATGAAGCCTGAACTATTTTATTGGGTTTAGGAGTATTTGGAGATACGCTTTATTGAAAACGAATAATTTTGTTTTTCCAATAATTTCTTTGTTATTTTTTTTTTAAATAAGTTCAACTGTGGGCCACGCTTCGCCATGAATGGGCCGGCTCGACCGGAGTGATACCACTGCCTCACAGAAAACCGTATATAAAAAAAAGACAAAAATACGCTCTCATTCCCTCACCCTCATGTTTCAATGGGGTTTAATTACTATTTTACACTAAAATTGCGATACTTATTTTTATTTAATATAGGAAATAATTACTTTTCATTAAATTTATCAGTTTAATTTAGAATGCTTGGGATTGGTCTTAATGGCGATTAAAGTTTTCTTAAATAAGAATTCAAAGATAAATCAAATAAGGTAATATATAGGCTAAGTACCTAAGTAATAATTACCAGACTCACCAAATCCTAGACGTAATGATGAATTTAATGACAGATGAGATTAGAACCCCTAATAAATTAACTGCATAATAATATCGATCTCTACCTAAACACTAAAGCAATCTTAATCTTACATCTTTTGATTTTTTCCTCAATACATAAGGATCTAACTCACTATGTTAATCTTGCCTTAGGTAAACCAACTTTGTAAGGTAACCCTCGATAATTAAAAACCCATAATTTGACCCTACCTTATCTGTTCAATCAGAAATATTCCCACCACTGCTGGGTACCCGACCTCTTCGGTAAATTAAAAAAAGAACCCAAATACGCTTAAGCCACAACTAAAACCTTACCTACTTTATTACTGGCCGATAACAAAATAATCTTCAAAGTCGAGTCCTTAAGAGAATATTTAAAAAACTATAAAAACCTTATGGCGGCGCATCAGAAGCGTTTCAACCTAATAAAAGTGCCTAATTTATGCCTTCGACCGAACTCGTAATAACACAACCACGACAACATCATTGGACTTATAACCTTTTTTCGTTAAGAGGCGTGTTGCCTATGTATAGATCGAACGCCGCGGGTAAAAAAAAAGAAATTTGAAAAAAGAATCCCGTGATGAGGTAACGAACGAGGCGCGGTTAGCGCGTTCTTTTTTTAAAACCGGCGACGTGTGTGGTCCTGCTGTGCTCACGCAATCTCAACTTTAAAACGTAGCGTTTAAGAATCTGAATCCGTTGAAATTGGTAGTTAACAATTTTCCCTCCGAATCGCAGAGGTATTAAAAATTGAAAATGTTTTCTGTGAAGAGTTTAATTGGTAGAAAATTGTACGTAATCCTTTTAATATTGGATTCGTAATTGTTAATAATGATATGACTTAATATAGGACACACATTGTCTATAATTTAAGTTTTAATTTGTAGAAACGTTTTGTTTTCCTAAATTGCCTTTTAATTGATACCATATCTTGTTTCGTAACGCTGTATTTCTTTCGTAATGTCTCTTTGTATAGTAATTATTGTTACTGAAGTATAATTTTCTGTACAATTTTCACACTTATTTTCTTGTAATTACTGCTTAGATTTTCTTTTAATTATTGTTGGAAACTATAATGTCTCTTTGTATGTTATTTGAACCAATATTAAGTCTGAAAAATATGTGATTTTTTCCATGTTTTTTTTGTACTCTAGGTTTTAATGATGCAATATTTGAATTTTTAAAATTATAATTACATACAACGTATTTCGAAACAAAATGTTTACTTATGTCGTTTTTTATCATATTCGTTTTTAAATATTAAAATTATACCTATCAGAAAATAATTATAGGAATACTTTGAAAATATGAAGCAATATTCAGTTAAGCTTAAAACTTTTGGGTATCGATCGATCATTAGAAAGGAGGTTAAAAGGTTGGTAGCGCATTTGTAATCTACTGCTGTTGTAGGTATCTATAGCGGCGGCACTCGCTCACCATCAGATGACCCGTCTGCTCATCTGCCACATATCACAAAAAAACTGGTTAATTTGACGCATTTTACAGTCCCGGGTTCGAACCCAGGAAACGTTTCGAATTTTTCGAACATAGCTCGTTTGTGATTACCAATCCGCATTAGGCAAGCGTGGTGATTAAGCCTAATCCCATCATAGTAGCGATGACTTGATTTCTACTATAGAGGCCTTTGCCCTGCAGTGGGACAATATACAGGCTGATACTTTATTCTTTCCTTTTACTCCGAATTTAAGGCAATTCATGCAAATAAAATAATTACGAAACTTGTAAAGTAATAAGTTAATCATGCCCTTTTTGCAAAAGGCGTTATTGCAGGCTTCGCGCTGACCCGGCCCAAAGCGGGCAAACACTTCACAAAACCGGTAAATTGGGGCAATTACGACTTCGTAGTGTTGGGGCAAAAAGTGTAATATTATTTCAAATAAGTAATATCTTTTATGTGCAGTCAGCCACACACACATCAGGTTAATACAAGCTGAAAAAAATCCTCAATTAATATTCAACCTAATGTGTATGATACTTTGATGTGTGGCTGTACGTACATATTTTTTTATGCGATAAATGGCAGAAAGATAATATTTTGGGAAGAAAGTAAGTTCCGAATTTTCCGAACATAGCTCGGGTTTGTGATCACTCCGCATTAGGCAAGCGTGGTGATTAAGCCTAATCCCATCATAAGTAGTAGCGATGACTTGATTTCTGAGGCCTTTGCTTGCTTTGTTGTGGCTAAGGTTCGCCCGAAACGCGAAAGGTCCCGGGTTCGATAACTGGTCAAGTCAATTTAGGGAACTACATTTTCCAAGTTGTCTCGGGTCTTGGAGTTATGCGTTGACGCCCCCAGTTAATTATCGTCACCTGGTACTCATAGTACAGGGGTTGCCCTAGTTTGAGACCAGGTTGATTGGTGTGATTGTCTGGCGCATTTATTAAGTACTAGTAGCCCGCCCTCACTTCGCTTCGGGGCTGTAGTTACAAATCAAACCACTAGATGCCGCTGGGCGTCGACTATATCGCGCTTGTGTTTCGTGTTTTCGGTTTACCTATAAGCCGTGTCGTTGTTTCTAGAAGTTACCTCTTTATAAATAGTATAGAATATTATTTATTATACAGCACAACACTACTTTTAACTTAAGCGCAAGTCAATTTATTGGCTTGAAGATATGCAATTACATTAAATTGACAACACAATTGGCCTAGCTAAGTGGCTTGACATTTATGAACAAGTTAGCGCGCAAACACATGTGCGAATTTAAAAAGTTGCCCAAAACTACGTTTAACGTTTATGTATTTCTTAATTTATTTAAGTGGCCTAAAAGTTGTGCCTTGTTGTGGGCTTTGGGCTATGCTCGGAGTGTCTCTGAAGGACCGCATCAGAAATGATGTAATCTAACAGAGAACCACCGACATAGCCCACCGAATTAGCAAACTGAAGTGGCAGTAGGCTGGTCACATTAGCCGCAAAGTCCTTGAGTGGAGACCGCGACTCGGTAAGCGTAGTGTTGGACGCCCTGCGACAAGATGGGATGATGACATTCGAAGGCTGGCTGGAGTGAGCTGGATGAGAGTGGTCGAAAATCGGGAGCGGTGGCGTGCATTAGGGGAGACCTGTCCAGCAGTGGACGAGTGTGGGTGATTGTGAAAAGTGACTACATACTTAACATTTACCATAAAGAATGCTCTGGAATTGTTCGGATTTATTCCTGCCGCTTCATTTCACCACCGATCTAAATGATGGGGGTGGAACTGAATCGTTCAGGTGGTTAAACTCTTTGAACGCCATGGGGGTCACTGGTGAATACACAATATTTTTTCTAGGTCTAGAAATGTGGGAGTCAAATGCTTCATCATCATCATCATCAGCAACCCACGTTCGTCCACTGCTGGACATAGGTCTCCCCTAATGCACGCCACCGCTCCCGATTTTCGGCCACTCTCATCCAGCCCACTCCAGCCAGCCTTCGAATGTCGTCATCCCATCTTGTAGCAGGGCGTCCAACACTACGTTTGCCTAAATAAATGCTTAACAATCTTCAACTCTGCGTTTCTCAAGAAACTTTCTGCCTACCACAAAACTACGGAATGAACTGTCGCCTTCGGTATTTCCGGACCGAAATGACCTGCAAACTTAAATATAAATAAAATCATCGCTTCTATGATGGCATTGGGCTTAATCACCACGCGTACTTAATGCGGATTGGTGATCAGTGATAATCACAAGCCCGAGCTATGTTCGAAAATTTTCAAACATACTTTAGCTCTACCCGGATCTCGGTCCGGTACTTAAACCACTAGACAACGGGCTAGCATAAAAGTATCATGCAACTTACAGTATGTAGACTGATACTAGCTACTACAGTTTTGAGTATACATAAGTTTATTAGTTTAGTTTTGAGTATATTTAACTGTGGGAGAGCCGCGCTTCGGCTGAATGGGCCGGCTCGACCGGAGTGATACCACTGCCTCACAGAAAACCGGCGTGAAGCAGCCCCTGTGCAGTGTTTCGCCGAGTGAGTGAGGGTACCGGAGGCCCACTCGGGGGGAAAGGGGATAAAAGGTTGGCAGCGCACTTGTAACTCCACTGGTGTTGCAAGTGTCCATTTCCACAAATTCTCGTCATTTAGGTATTCTTCAATTGTATAATAGGCATTTGCCATCAAATAAGATTATACATAGTTATTTGTTTGAAATTTACCTAGTGCTTCGGTTAATTGGCTACCCAATGTAGATACGTTGAATTACCCGCTAATTACTCCTCCATTCATTCTACCTAATTAAGACCAATTAACGGTAAGTGCAAAGTAAATATACCTAACATAATTTAGGTTTCGTATTTACATAATGTGCTCATATATTTTTATTACCTAGTGACACAGTATAACGATATTATAGAGTAGGTCAATATTGAATAAAAAGCATCATACCTACTGCCGATACTCTGATTCATAATCATGTAAAGTAAACTGACAGATGTCAATGTGTCATCCCCATACATATAAATGGCAAAATGCATAGAAACTTGTCATTTTCATCTGTCAGTTTACTTTACATGATTATGAATCAAAGTAAAAGTTAGATTTGACGGGTGCGGCTGTTAGTAGAAGTAGCGGTTTTTTATGTGATAGGTGGCAGACGAGCTGACGTGAGCCCATAGACACCTGCAACAGTGGTGAAGTCATAAGTGCGCCAACTTTTAACCCCCTTTTGGGCTTCCGGTACCCTCACTCATTTGACGAAACAGCGCAGGCGTTGCTTCACGCGTTAGGGGCGATCGCATGTGAAAAATCCACGTGATGGCGCACTGTATAACTGATATGTTCATCTACACGGTGATTGGTTATTTTTGATGTGAGATGTCAAAATGACACTTATTAATAAATGACGTTAAATTTGTAACTCAATCAAAAAGTACGCCATCTAGGTATGTTACGAATTTTTTTAACATAGCTCGGGTTTGTGATCACAAGCGTGGTGATTAAGCCTAATCCCATCATAGTAGCGATGACTTGATTTCTATGATGAAGGTCTTTGCCCTGCAGTGGGACAGTATATTATTATAGGCTGATATTTTACTACTATTTGATAGATAATAGTTATACTGTGTCGAGGTGTGGCTAAATACGTATTTACTTGACTCTTTAGCCAATTAAACTAATAAGTAAACTGTCGTACTATTTTTATGTCACAGTTTAATTGTATAAACTTTTAGTTAAGAAGACTCATAGGTAGTTACGAGTAAATAGTTGGTAGCAAATATATAAATTAATGTATGTGTACCTATAACAATATATTCACACACTTCGCTTCGGGACCGTAATTCAGAAATGAACCAATAGATGTCGCTGTGCTAAATTACATCGCGCAAGCGTTTCATGTTTTCGGTTTACCTATAAGCCTTGTCATTGTCTATAGAAGTTATCTCTTTATAAATAGTATAGAAGCAGAAGATAGATATATTTTTTTATTTGAAAGTTTATTTTAACGTCGTAAGGCCCTGACATCCTTAGAGCAGTCAACCAAAATGCTCTAAGCAGACATTTGACACAGTGGAAAATCAATTGTTTTATACCTTTTAAAAGGCTTTTGGGTCTTAACTTTGAGTAAAATGTTCTAATTTAAGGATTTTAGGCAATTTTCCTTCAGAACCCAATGTTTTTCCACCCTTCACATTAATATTGGTTTCCATAATAGTTAGTGTTTCCAGAGAACTTTGAAAAAGCTAATGCAAGTTACAGTTGGTTAAAGTGACAGTAAGTGACACTTTGACACTTTGTTTTATTTATTGACATTATTGTAAGCTGGTTTGTAGGGTTCTGTACCCTAAGGTACGAATTTCCCTCTTAACATTGTCCCGTTTAATTATGTTTTTTTAGCAGACGAGCAGGCGTATCACCTGTTGGTAAGTAATTGCCGCCGCCCATAAGGGAGACGGCCCTAATTTCGACAGTGTCCCAGTACCCGTCAGTTTTCAAAAAAAGCCAAATATCTTTGATATTTTACTATACGATGCGCTATATTTTTTTGGCAGCATATTCTTGAAGATATTTAGCACATTTAGAATATTAAATATCTTTTTCAAAACATATAGTGACTTCAACATACGCGTTCGAAAGTAAGCATAGCTCATTTTTGCATTTTTTTGCCAATTTAGGTGCTGAATTTGACGTCTACCATCTTAGGTTTCTTCCTCTCTCATGCAGTGGTTGTTTTTCAGAGGAAAACTGTAATTACTTTTTGTAATAGTTTAGTAAATTGTCTAGCGATATAATCTATAAAATCATTCATTTTTAATATTTAGATAATGTTTTTAGCACGTGACATCTATTGGGTCACTTAAACCGTCACATGACCCAATAGCCGTCAGTTTCCCCTTTGATCTGACGGTAACTAGGACACATTTTAGTTATGAACCTAATTCCGTCATCAAAGGAATTTAGGTCTTATTATAGTATGTAATAAAGTCTATAATTCTTCTGCTAAAAAAAGTTATTCTGCCGGTTACTAGGACATGTTTGAAATATTAAACCTGTATTCGTCAACATAAGAAATTAGACTTAATGTCTCAGCGATAAGAGTTAAAATTAAAATGTAAGTAGTTGGTATCATCCAATCGATTTTGGCTCTTTTTTAAGTCACTCAAATAAAATAATTAGCCCATCACAAAGTGGTTCTTGCGTTGGTTTTCTTAAAAGTATAGCGTAGGTATGTTTCAAAATTATTGTACAACTCCTGTTTTTGACTCGTACGTACTGGCAGGCCAAGTCTCACTGCCGTAAAGGAGAAACGGCCTGATAATGGACTTCAATCAAACTGGCTTTGATTGAAGTGGGTCATCTGCAAGGCGTGCCTTGATGTCGCATTTAATGTCATCGTACGAGTGGAGCATGATCCTAGACCTCGCCTATGCGGTCATAAGTGGGATCCGGAGAGTTGATGGCCATATACTCCGTCTTTGTTATATTTAGTTTCAGACCACCGTTCTCAGGCGACTCTTTCCGTTCTTTTAATCGTCTCACTAACCTGCACTTGTCCGAGTCCACCATAGCCATATCATCATTCGATGAGATGTGCACCCGAGGGGGTTGCTCTTTTTAATATCAAGCTGAACATAAACGAACTAAAGACGGAATCTTGGTGTACTCCTACGATGATAGCGAAGGACTTATTGCCCAACTACTGAGGGTTGGTAGATCAGAACGCACCTTCTAGTCTGAGTGTACACCTCTGGATTTTTCAAATCTAAGTTCGACTCTGCGTATTCTTGCTCAGCTCTGAGAGAAAACATCGTGAGGAAACCTGCACGTTTCGAATAGTTTCTGAAATGTGTAACCATAATCAGTTGGTCTGGTTCCCCTGTTAAAGGGTTGCGAAGGACACGCGGCAGTTGGTTCTCCCAAATCCCAGGTCCCTAAATCCTGAATCATGGTCTAAGCGTATCTCCATAGTGACAGCTTTGGACGCAACGGACGGGAATTACACGCTAAGATCACAGAGGATAGATGAAAAAGAGAATAGCAGGACTGCTACTTCCGGAATTCTCATTCTCTAGTTACGTCTATGTCAATGCAATACACGTTACAGAAGACGTAAATATATGCCACCTAAATGCATACCAGATCACCTTACGCGGAACTCAGTCAAATGTTTTTTGCAGTTCAAGCAAAAGTAGTCAATTTCATCATTTCAGCCAATAGACGTCCACTGATAGACATAGGCCAATGTTCTCCACACAGATCGGTTCTGTGCCGCCTGCATCCAAGGATTTACCGCGACCTTCACCATATCGTTGGTGCACATTGCGTATGTAGGTATATAGTCTTCAGTTCTTCACTTCTAGTCCATTTACAGGCACGGAATCGAAAGGTCTACAATCCTATTTCTTAATTTATTCCAGACACACATTCTACAATCCGCTCCAAGACCTTTTGGTTAATGACTTTCATGCCACGCACTCCGCACTTATGCACCGATCCCTAACCTTTGAAGGTTGGAGTAATTGATAATCAGCCTCTTTTAGATTTTCCTTGTATGTGTGGTGTGCGGTTGTAAAGGAGAGTAGAGATGCCTACACCACGAGGATCTATTGACACCTACGCGATTGCTTTTCGGTTGTTCATGTGGCTTAAATCTTTTACTATTTCGTTAGGCATTATCGGTGGCACTAGTTCCTGGTTTGAAAGTGAGTCCCAGCTCTATGTGCTGCATGTTCGTAGATGTAAGAACGCCGTCTCTCCTTCACCCAGCTACACAGAGGCACTGTAAGATGTCATGATCTGGTTCGGTCTGAAAACACTTCAACTCCTAAATAAGCTCCGTCTCAGACGATTGCAGTTTTTTATAGAATGGTCGCAAGTGATCACATACGGTTCTGGCTGTAGGTGTTTTAGTGGTACGTTTGGCAGCCCTGTATATGTCGATGTCTTCAGTTATGTTTACAGCTTTACTTCTTATTAGAGCTTTATAAAAAAATTGTTTCGCCCTATTTAATTTTGCCTTACCGAAGCTCCTGATCGAATAGGGCCCTAGAATAGGCAAACGAAATCTTGGTTGTCCAGCATCACAATGGGTCGATGATATTACCAAAAAAGGGGGTCCTAGTTGGATCCGAGCAGCCTAGGACCGGGTACTTTGGCGAAAAAGAAAGGAAGCCTATACTCAGCAGTGGGTACTTCCGGGCTGATGATGATGATCTCCGTTTTGGACTGTGATTGACTTTGTCATTCCACTTTGCGGCGGTCTTTTGACAATGCCAAGCGCCGCTTTTACTGCATCAATAATGGATGCTTGAATCCTGTCCCAAAAGTTTTGGACCGATGCGTCCTCTGTGCCGGCTTGTCACCGATAGCCAAAATGTACTTTTGGGACATGATTTCACCAGGCTTCCAGCTTCAGGTTCCCCGGATTTGGGATCGGCATTGCTTGACACGCTTGTCTTCAGTCAAAACATGAAGTGCTAAGCCGAGGCGCTAAGAAGAGGTTCCTGACAAGCAGCCAGTGTGGTGCTTTCTCCCCTTGTATGTATGACCTTGCAGTTGGCTAGTTTGCTTTATTGTAGTGTCTTTGGGTAAGTAGAACATCTATCTGGGTCACGTGTTTCCCGCTTTAAGTATTCCAGTTTCTTTTTAAAAAGATGTGCTTTCACGCTAACATTATCAAATATTAATAATCATAAAGCGTCAGCTTGCATCCGTCTATATCCTATTTTTATACGTATTATTGGGCATCGGTAGCAACAAGCGTTTGGTTCGCCTAATGGTTAGCAACTACTGTAGCTCATGGACGTCAGCCACTCCCGAGGATACTCCGCAAACTGTAGGAATGCTACATCCACCCTGTGCCTGAAGAGAACGTCAGCCAACTCCCTCAAGATTTCATTGCTGCAAAAGGTCCAGTAGTCTTAGTTTTTTTATTTTTTATTAGGACCTAAATAAGTATTAAAATACCAGATTTACAGTGAGTACAGTTGATTTGTGTCACCGTGTCGTTTTTGAAATACCAGTTTTGTATCAAATTAAAGCTTATTGTTAGGACTACATTTAACTACCAAATATTGGCTGTGAAATTCGTATTTTAGTAGATATTTTCTAAAATAAGTGGAATTTCGAACTTTTTAAATAAGTTTGCGTACTTTTAAAGAACTGCACATTGAGAACCTATGACTGTATAAATCTTCACTTGGTCTCAAATTGTAGCAAATTTACTTTTATTTAAGTATGTTAAATAATTATACCGGCCAGAACCTTCCTTCATAAAAATTTTGATAAAAATCCGAAAGAAGTCCGAAAATTTAATATTTTTTCTACATTTTATGAACCTTATCTACTTAGTCATAGAGTTCAATTTGGTATCAAAATTTGACGACTACTGGGTCAATTTGACGATTAATGGGACAAACCTGACGGGTACTGGTACAAATCGCCCTTTTTTCATATTTATTGCGTTTTAATATATTTCGTAACTGTTTTGAACTAAAATTTATATTTAAACAAAATCTCAAATAGATTCTTGACCATATCACGCAATACAACTTTCACTATCTTATATACTTTTATCACAGCATCAGTGCAAAGTCAGCCAAGTTCAGAAACTGACGGATACTGGGCCTTCTCCCTTAGCTGCGCTGTATGTATTTCGCTGAGTAGATGTGGGTACCAGACCCAATGGGGGATATGAGGTCACAAGGTTGGCAGTGCACTTGTGGCTCTAATGTTGTTGCAGCTGTCTATGGGCGGCGGCAATCGCTTACCATCAGGTGCTCCTCTGCCCGTCTGCCACATATGACATCTATCTTATAAGTATACTATTTATAAAGAGGTTAATCTCATATTCCACGCCAGGGCTTATAGGTAAACCGAAAACACGAAACACTTGCGCGATACAATCAACGTCCTGCGCCATCTATTGGTAGACAGTGGAACTACAATCCCGAAACGAAGTGAGGGCGGGCCATAAGAAAATAAAATAAAAATTGTACGGAACTCGTATCCGACTCACACTTGGCCGATTTTTAAAAACTTTTTTATATTTATTCTTTTAAATAACAGTAACCACATACTATTAACTATAAGCATTTATAAATAATATTTAATAGCAGAAATATCATTTCTCGTTCAGTCTTTCTAAGAAGACCTTTTATTTAATTAAATGGTTGCGCACTACCGACGATAATACATTATTTAATGTTTTAGCTAATAAACTGGAACTAATACAAATACTAATACAAATTTATTTATTATCAAAAATATTACAGATAATCTTTGTCGCTAGTCCTAGGCCATTTTTGAATTGTCGTCTAGTGGTGTAAACCACTCGTTTCCGCTAGGCGAGTGGACGCATTTACGTCAACGTGAAACGAGTTAAAACTATACTTTGACAAGCTTGGCAATACCCTAAGCGAGTAATTTCAAAAATAGGGAAAAAAAAAATATCGGTACCAATAGCTAGCGACCATACAGTCCAGTGTTGATATATCCCACTTTACGATTCATTAAATAAGAAATCTATTCTAATTATAAAGAGATAACTTCTATAGACAATAACAAGGCTCATAGGTAAACCGAAAACACGAAACGCTTGCGCGATGTAATTTAGCACAGCGCCATCTATTGGTTCATGTCTTAATTACGGTCCCGAAGCGAAGTGAGGGCGGGCCACTAGTAAGAAATATAATGATAGGCTTAGTAACACAGCCAGGTCAAGGAAGAAAAAGTGGGTGAAAGATTATTTTGCTACGCAACTGGACGCCATTAAATGCATCACAGTTAACTGCAACTAATTGCGAAATGAATGCAATTATCAGGCGTTAGCGGTGACACTGATTAATCGCCATCTTATTAAGATTTATCTTTGATCAATCCATACTAATATTATAAATGCGAAAGTAGCTCTGTCTGTCAGTCTGCTACTCTTTCACGCCAAAACTACTCAACGGATTTAAATGAAATTTGGTATACAGATGATCTAGACCCTGAGAAAGGACATAGGCTACTTTTTATTGCAAAAAGGGGGTTGTAAGGGGTTGAAAGGGGGGTAAAAAGTTACTTTTCCACGCGGACGGAGTCGCGGGCGGCCGCTAGAGGTAGTAGATATACGGGAGGATATTGTGTGAGTGAAACTTGTTTGTTCAGTGTCTGGGTGTTAATACAAGGTGATTTTTTAAAAACTATCCAAATTTTTAAGCACGACTTAGAATCTATAAGTGAACAGCTGTCTCCTAGAAATATGGGTCGAATTATGTCTTAAAAAATTTCACCCCCCCTTTAACCCCTTACAACCCCTTTTCGTATAGCAAGTAGCCTAGGTATGTTCTTTCTCAGGGTCTAGAATCTGTATAGCAAATTTCACTCAAATTCGTTCAGTAGTTTTGGCATTAAAGAGTAACAGACAGACAGAGTTACATTTATAATAGACTAGCGGCCGCCCGCGACTTCGTCCGCGTGGAAAAGTAGCTTCTGACCCCCCTTTTAACCCCTTACAACCCCCTTTTCGCAATAAAAAGTAGCCTATGTTCATTCTCAGGGTCTAGATTATCTGTGTACCAAATTTCATTTAAATCCGTTGAGTAGTTTTGGCGTGAAAGAGTAACAGACAGACAGACAGAGTTACTTTCGCATTTATAATATTAGTATGGATATTAGGATTTAAGTATTATATTATTTTGTGATCCTCTGTTGCCTGATATGTGTACTTAGTACGGAGTCAGGTCAATGTATGATTCATAGGCTACTTTTCTTTACTTTATAATACTTTTAGCTTCGCCGTAATCGAGTAAGTAGCTAAACATAATTACCAATGGTATGTGCGCAAGGAAAATATGTTACAGACTTCCAGTAAATTATAAAAAAAGCCTGCCCAAGCTGTAATTGGCTAAAGAATGGGAGTTTAAAGCGTTTTATTAAATTACTAGTGGCCCGCCCTCGCTTCGCTTCGGTATTTTAATTTTTTGAACGAAGTAGAATTCACAACAATCAAAGTAATTAGCGAAATGAAATTTTACTGATACTTATAGGATTGATAATTTTGGTGATCGTAAACCTTAATGAAGGAATCTCAAAAAGATTTGATTTAAAAAATGCTGGAAACTCTATAACTTTACTTTGTCAAATTTAATCAGTTCCCCCGTTCACCCCTATAAGGGGAAGGGGGGACTTTTATAAAATTTCTATGCAAAGCCTAAATACCAATTTTCAAGATTATAGCTTCAAAAAATGTCAATACTTCGTTTCAACCCCCTTTTCCCCACTTTTTAGGTTGAAGAAAAAATGCCGAATTCAATTTCTTTACATTTGCATGCAAAGCCCAAATACCAATTTTTAAAGCTCTAGCTTTAAAAATGACGAATTTTCCATACGATGTTTTAAACCCCCTTTCACCCCTTGTAAGCTGAAGAAAAAAAAATACTGAAATTACTTTCATTTAATTTGTATGGAAAACCCAAATACCAATTTTCAAGACTCTAGCTTTAAAAATAATAAATCTCCCATACATTGTTTTAAACCCCCATTTCACCCCTTTATGGCTTGAATTATAAAAAAAAAATAAAACAGGTCAATTTTATTTTTGATAAACAACCATAATCCAAATTTTCAAATCTCTAACATCAAAATTGAAAGACTTTCATACTAACGTAAACCCCCCCTTTCATCCCTTTAGGGGGTGAATTTCGCAAAACCCCTTCTTAGTGCGCGCCTACATAGTAAGAACTACCTATGTTTCAAATTTCATGATTTTAGGTCCAGTAGTTTTGGCTGTGCGTTGATAGATCAGTCAGTCAGTCAGTCAGTCACAGGCCGAGGCGTTACCTCTTTATTAATAGTATAGATAGTATAGATATCGACGTAGATAATTGACTAGTTGGCACCAGCCGTGCGATAATTATGTCTAAGGTGAGACAAACAGTGTACCAAGTTAATCGTTATGGTATACTAGCGGCCGCCTCGCGACTCCGTCCGCGTGGAAAAGTAACTTTTTACCCCCCTTTCAACCCCTTACAACCCCCTTTTCGCAATAAAAAGTAGCCTATGTCCTTTCTCAGGGTCTAGATTATCTGTATACCAAATTTCATTTAAATCCGTTGAGTAGTTTTGGCGTGAAAGAGTAGCAGACAGACAGACAGAAAGACAGACAGAGTTACTTTCGCGTTTATAATATTAGTATGGATAGGCACTAGTAAGTATACACAATCATTTGAATTTGGACCTTATAGCTATGGCATAAGAGTCGATGTGCTTACTTTTTATTGCAAGCAACTAACTGTACATGTCAAATTAGAGCAAGATTCTTTCGAAATTGACTCGGGTCTGGGTGTGCTGGGAGAGCCACGGCCGTCTATTATAGGCTGTCTCTACACGTCAAAGTATACCTATGCTCTGATTTTTAATCATGTGGAGTAAACTGACAGATGCAAATGTCAAGTTTCTATACATTTTGACATTTTGCATCTGTCAAATTGAGTGATAATTTATGGGGATGACACATTGACATCTGTCACTTTTCTCCAAATGATTAAAAATCAGAGTTTAGGTACACATCTGTAAAAATTTCTTCAAACGGCTGGCAACTGTCAACCTTATGTCAAATACGTTTGGTTGAGATTCAATTTGTGGAAAAACTAATTTCTATTATCCTGATATGAGGCTGTTTGTACATATTCATGGCCCATGTTGAGACTAATTACTAGGAATATTGCTATGCTAATTATTAAAATAAAGGTCAATATTTTTACTTAAGTGACAATTAAGTTAGTAAATCATCGATATTAATCTCTTGATACACAATTCCATACTGAAAGCGTTTAAAATGTGATCCCAACAGTGCTGTCAAATTAAAGAAAGAAAGGAAAAAGAAATGTTTATTTGTTTATTAGTAGTTACAGCTTCAGATATTTTGAATTTCGAACATGCTGTCACGCCATTTTGTTTTCGACCCTAATCTATGGTAGGAAATTTCGTTTTAAATTCCGAAAATAACTTTTAAGAAATAGTAAATAGAGCCTTCATTGGTTTAGCGCGTTTATGTTGTATCTTATTTTTAGTTTTTATGATCGAAAAATATAACTTAAAATGTTTAAACCATTTCTAACTGTATTATAATCAAGAATAGATCCAAAACCTTAGCATAATAAACATATAAATCATCATCACAGGCCATTATTCCCTTATCTATGATCAACAAAAAAAAGTTATTAATACCAAAAGCAAGGAAAACCTTTTTGATTCAATTTTCGCCCAAACGCGGTGCGTTTGAGAAAAAAAAGAAATATTTTGACAGCTAACACAATGGCCGTCGAGAGATGGTGACCACATACCGAGATACTTCGGTGTTTTTGAGCCCTTGAGTGAAAATAACAGAGAGAAAGGGACAATGCTATTTCGATGGCGATGTAGCGATATTCGAGACGAGTAGACGGATCGCCTGATGGTAAGCGATTGCCGCCGCCCTTGGACACCCATTTATTTATTGTTACAAAATCCACAGCAATAATGGATTTACATTTTTATCTTTATTACTTTCGTAAACGGTCTACAGTAAACTTCACGATTTTGACGGCAGTGGATAAGGTGTTCGCCCGAAGCGCAAAAGGTCCCGGGTTCGATTCCCGGTCAAGTCAATTTAGAATCGGTGAAGGCCTGATAGAAGGCCGGCGTGAAGCAGCGCCTGAGCTCTTTCGTGGAGTGAGTGAGGGTAGAGACCCAATCGGTAGGAAAGGGGGTTAGTTTGGCAGCGCACTTGTGACTCTATTGGTGTCTATGGGCGGCGGCAATCGCTTACCATTAGGTGCCACCTATCCCAAAAATATCCAGCAATGAAAGCCAAAGTACCTTTCGGAGAACGTTGTTCCGACCTTCCCTTCTATATTACCCAAATCGTATATGTAGTTTTAAGGTAGTGATTATATTATATTATGTTTTTGAATTTTTGTTTGAATTGTTCTTTTTATTTTTTCTTTGAATTGTTCACATATCAGCCGCTGGTCAACCCATTGTTCTAAGTTCAGAGAAAAGTTATTTGGTTTCGACTGTTTTTCCTGAACTAATTTATAATAATTAAGTATGTAACTAATTAGTTATAAGTATTTGATGATTATGTGTGTATTGATGTGTATTGATGAAATTATGTGTGTTTTAAAGTAATTAGTGCTTTCAATTGCATGGCATTTGGTAGTGACCTTGCTTCATACGCTAATGGTCGTGGGTTAGACACTCGAATACTAAACTTGTGTTTGTTAAGTGTCAGAGTGTAATATAGGTACAGGGGAAATCTGAGAACATTTATAGCT
This sequence comes from Cnaphalocrocis medinalis, assembly GCA_014851415.1. Classification (NCBI taxonomy): domain Eukaryota; kingdom Metazoa; phylum Arthropoda; class Insecta; order Lepidoptera; family Crambidae; genus Cnaphalocrocis; species Cnaphalocrocis medinalis. The sequence goes on along the minus strand of CM026301.1, from coordinate 7,230,220 downwards.
GGAGGCACGAAAGTATAGCGATGACCGTTGTTTTGCGCACTTGTAAAAAAGAAGACTTTCTATCAAAATTGGTTTCTGCGCACTCAAGGTCATAACTACACTTTCTTGCCTCGGACTATATCCCTTTGACCACGTCTTCTACCAATAATTTTAAACAAAAAACCGGCCAAGTGCGAGTCGGGCTCGCGCACAAAGGGTTCCGTAGCAGCAAATATAAGATTTTTAAAGGTGTACAATACTGTAGTATATTTTTTGATCTATCTTATAAGGTTCAGCCATCGTTTTCAGTGTAAGCACAATAACTTAACCAAAATTACAGTTAAATCAACCTATCTCAAAAACTATAAGAGATACTTTGATCAAACCAAAAATCGTTGAAAGAGTTAATTAGCATGCATCACCTCTATTTTTTTTAGAATTTTATACCCCGTAGTTATAAAAATAGAGGGGGGGGGACATACTTTTTACGACTTTGAGAGCTGATATCTCAAAAACCGTTCACTTTAAGAAAAATGTTTTTTAGAAAACTTTATATCATTTTAAAAGACCTTTCCATTGATACCCCACACGGGTATGTACATCGAAAAAAAAAATTTCATCCCTCAGTTACATGTATGGGGGGCCCCACCCCCAATTCTTTTTTTTACTATTTAGTGTCATATTTTTGTAGCGGTTCATACAACACATATTCCATCAAATTTCATCACTGTAGTACTTATAGTTTCCGAGTAAATCGGCTGTGACAGACGGACAGACGGACAGACGGACAGACGGACAGACGGACATGACGAAACCTATAAGGGTTCCGTTTTTGCCATTTTGGCTACGGAACCCTAAAAAATGAGTTCTGTTAAATCATCATCAGTTTATCTGCCACTGCTGCTAGACATAGGCCTCGCCCAATGTTCACCATTTCACTCTATCTTCGGCTAGACCAGTGGTTCTTAACCTTTAAGTCATGAGGGACCATTTTACCAAAATTGTGTCGCGTCAGGGACCACACACTTCGGACATGCGTCGCGGCGCCGTTTGCGTTGTGTTGACTCGACTCATCACGTCACGTCACTTGTTTATTACGATGTCTTCGCGGACCACTTGGAATGCCTCCAGGGACCACCAGTGGTCCGCGGACCACCGGTTAAGAACCACTGGGCTAGACCCATCCAGTTTATATCAACAGCTTTTCGCCATTATTGTACTTCTATGACTTTTGGAAACTTGCATACAAATAATAAAGTATAGCGTGTGCCTTATGCTACGTACAATCACACATCAATGTATACAAAACTGTCAAATTTCTTCAATCGACTCTCATCTTATTGTCTTAATACATTAGGTTGAATATCAATTGAGGAAATTTGACAGGTTGTGGTAATCTGATGTGTGGCTGTCTGTACATTATACTTATTTTTATGCCTTGTTAAATATGTGTTTTTGATTAATGACGAATGTGATCAGAAAAGCAATATCCGCTTGAGCTTATGACTGTATCCGCTACTTAATAGGCCATCGCCGGCCTTTCACTGGCCTGTGGCGTAATTAGTGACCCCATGGGGTAGGTGCCATGCGCCTGATTGTTGAACAGATCGTGGGGGGGAAGGGGGAAGGGTAAATTATGGTTAACAATTACCGTACCAAAGACGTTTTTGTGAATGTCAGTTTTGATGTGCAATTAAAAATCCACTTTTTAATATTTTATCGGAATTGAGGTACTTAACTAACTATACTTAAGAACGGGCGCCTTCTATTTTACAGGGTGTATCTGCGAACATTTGCATCCTTTCAACTACATCTTCTACCGATCATTTTAACTATCTATAGGTAAAAACGGGCGCCTTCTATTATACAGGATGTATCTGTGATAATTTTGCAACCTTTCAACCAATAACCACATCTTCTACCGATCATTCTAAACAACATTAATTTGTTCTATGGCTTCTAGAAATTAGCATAACAAAATTTCAACTTTTCATACAAAGTCGGTCACGTAACTTGTTAAATTTGTATGGGGAGTCTAAAAGATTATCGATTTTTCAAAAGTCATAGAATAACTGTTGTTCAGAATGGATGGTAGAACACGTGGTTAAAGGGATGTAAATGTTCACAGATACACCCTGTACCTACTTGTCATACTAATAAATTTACAACTTGACTTGTACCTATTATGTTAAATAATACAGTTTTAATTCACGCTAAAAAACTATTTAAGAAATAAAAAAACTATTTACCAAAGCTTAAATTGAGCTCAAGTACAAGAAAAGAGTAAACTCGTTAAATTTAACCATTCAGCCAGTTTTCAACGGTTGAAAAAAATACCGCTATGTTTTGTAAACAAACCTCTTTTAACAAGACACTGGCCGCAACGAGTTGAGTGACACTTGACGCGGGGTTCCATTTTCAAAGATTCAAACTGCGCACCGAATCGATTGGAGCACTTGTTCTGTGTTTGAATTTTTGAAAAAGACTTTTTGCTGTTTGGGTCTCGGTTGTTTGGGACTAATTTCTTTTTTTGGGGAACTATTTAGAGTAGAGAGTTCATTTGTTCGATGTAGATTTAGCTTAGCTGTGAATTTATTTGTATTTTTTTCCTTACAAATAACTATATTTTCTTGCATAGTAAAATTGTTAGCGTATTAGGTATCGTATTATGGATGGCGTATACTTTATAAACCAGACTTAGCAAATATTGGGTCATCGTCATACCTTGAATTATGCCTAACTACCTACTTAGTACCTTAATATTTACATCCCCTAACCACATCTTCTACCAGCCATTCGAAGCAACATTTGTTCCATGCCAAAAAATAAATGGTAAAAATATTAAGTCCGAAAAGAATTGGGGCGGAGCTGAAAAAAAAATCCGACGAATTTTCAAAAGTCGTAGATGATGTTTAGACGGGTTGTAATGTAAAAATGTAATTTAAGTGGACTCCATTTTCCGCACTTAGACTTGTAAGTACGTTGTGATGTCAGATGGGTTACAAGAAGACGTGGTTATTCACTTTTGCTTTAAAGATGTCCAGGGTTATAGTGGTTGGGAAAAACAGACCTCTGACAGTAGTTAAAGGGATATAAATGTTCTTTGATACACTCTGTATAATTATATACTTCACACAATACGCTTAAAACACCTACCTACCTTGTATTACTCATCTTGCAATTCAACTTAACACCTTATGTAATCTTAACTAATATTATAAATCCGAAAGTAACTCTGTCTGTCTGTCTGTCTGTTACTCTTTCACGCCAAAACTACTGAGCGGATTTAAATGAAATTTGGTATACAGATGATCTAGACTAGACCCTGAGAAAGAACATAGGGTACTTTTTATTGCGAAAAGGTTGTAAGGGGTTAAAAGGGGGGTAAAAAGTTACTTTTCCACGCGGACGAAGTCGCGGGCGGCCACTAGTAGTTGTTATAAAATGATTTCCACTGCTTGCCTTCACAGTTCTGCAAATAAATGTTAACGAGATATATTCTGTTACGCCCATAAAACTGGTCTGGTAGGATTTACGGCAATATCGTGTTTGAGAAATAATAAATAATATATTATGTTATTATTAGATATCAATAAACTCGGTTATTGTTTACATAAATGTTGTTATTGCGGTTATAACGTTTTTATTAGTGTTTATAACACATTATATAAGTCGTTTTACGGAACTCCGTAGTCCGTAGTCTTTTAGCTAGAAGGCATATGCAGTGACCATAGAAATATAAATATTCTTTATTTTAAGTCCATATAGAACATTTATGACTGTCACATATTATGTAATAATATTTAATAAAAATAATAATCTACTCTATTTTACTCTTTGAGTTATTTACTCTTTGTTTTGTTTCATACACAATTTTTGCTTATGCTATGCGAAGTGGTTTACCACATTGGAATCAGCGTCTAACGAGTAGATAGGCACAATTATAGTCGCCCAGCTCAAACGCGCTAGTTAAAATGTACCTCATACTCTGATTCATAATCATGTAAGTAAAGTAAACTGACAGATGTCAATGTGTCATCCCCATACTTACATTATCACTCAATTTGACACATGCAAAATGTCAAAATGCATAGAAACTTGTCATTTTCATCTGTCAGTTTACTTTACATGATTATGAATCAGAGTATAGGTATACATTGGACGATTTGTCACTACCTTGCTGTAACACAGTTTTGCATTAGTACGGAAGATAAAGGATTAAGTCTCTACAGTAGTAGTAGAGACAGCCACACATCAGGTTACCACCACCTCTCAAATTTCCTTAATTACGTACATACATAATTGTTGTACCTAAAATTTAAAATACACAGATGGTTGGATCGAGCTGAACTTGAAATCGAAGAGCTCGTCACTGTAGAGCACAGCGAATCATCATAGATTTACTTAAATAAAAAAACAGACATAATATTCAGGTTGGTACAAATTGTTGCCTGACCTGAAAACGAAATCCACTTTAAAGTACCCATCATTACAGGTTACAAGAAAAAGCTGAACCTTCGAAAACGTCCATTGTCGTATAAAAGTCCATTGCAATACCAATGACGCCTTGACTGTCACTAAATAACGCCAGGTGATTCGAAATTCACGGCTAAAACGATTTCTTACCGAACCGTGCACTCTCGGAAATGTTTAAAGGAAACATTGTCACAGTTTTCGAATGCCTCGGTAAACTGTCAAAACAGACCTGTTAATCAATTTGCCGCAAAATACACGCTAAAGTTACAAAACTTGTAACACTAAAAACAAGCAATTTCAAACCTTAAGTAGAAAGTATTTAAACGTCTTTGAATGTGAAGAAATAATTTTGTGAAGTAAAAATTCTAAGAAAACAAAATCCAATTCATTAGAACCAAGCGGAACTTATTAGGCATCCGCCATTACAGTGCAAGTGAAAAATAACAAAAAACAACTCTATCTTTCACGTTAAAAGGTTGAAATTCCAATTTCAAATTTGAAAGGCGCGAAACACCCACTGCGTCACGAATCGCGCCAAAATATTGACGTTAACTTTGACAGCTGAGGAAAAAATTTGAAAAAAGAACGCGCAATTGTCTCGCACGTCACCTGCCCATAGATAAAGGCATGTTTACACCATTGCAAATTGGCTCAATGACAGAATTTCTGTGCTGTTATTTTTTTCTGTGTCCTGTGTGCTATTGTTTTGTATGTCTTTTGTAGTATTGTGTCGGATGATTCGATTTATTCTACCGGTTTTGGCGACACGCGTTTCGGTCAAGTTTCTTTGTTGCTACATTGTTTCGATAGCTAGTGTCTTGTATACAGACAGCCTCACATCAGGTTACTATAATTTTTATTATGTTTTCTCAAGTGTTGAACCAAACGTATTTGAACGGTCCACTACCAAATTCAGACGGGTTTGATGCATTTGGGAGGGAGTACCTGATAGGTTGTGGTGCCCAGATTATGATGGATTCCCACCGATCTCCCTTATGGCGATGAGGAACGTACCATTGGTGATTTAATGGGTATGCATCTGTGCTATATTCCCATCCGGAGAGGTTCACATAACCCACACTGGCCCCGACGGCGAGGTATACATATAAGACATCCTCCCATTGCACTTCGGTAGTGCTGTATTTGACCAGTAAAACAAGAAAAAAAGTTATTATAGTGGTGAGCGATGATAGCATACCGTCGGTGAAGGGGGTTAAGGTTGGCAACGCACTTGTGACTCTACTGGTGTTGCAGGTGTCTATGGGCGGCGGCAATCGCTTACCATTAGGTAATCCGTCTGCTCGTCTGCCACTTATCACATAAAAAAACCTGCATTCCTTTACAACAGTCGACAGTCGATCGAAATGATAACTTGTTCTATATCATTTATCATTTCAGCCAATAGATATATTCACTGCTGGACATAGACCTGCCCCAATGTTCTCCACACAGATCGGTCCTGTGCCACCCGCATCCAATATATCCCCGCGATCTTCATTAGATCGTTAGTCCACCTAGTGGAGAACCTGGCGTGGCTGCGTCTTCCTATATGCGGCCTCCACTCAAGGACCATTCCGCCGCAACGGCCGTCTGTTCTCCTCACAATGTGCCTTGCCCAATGCCACTTTAGCCATGCAATTTTTAGGGCTATGTCTATGTCCTTAGTGTTGGCGATCTACATCGTCATAACCTTTTTGTTTTTTTACTGATTAAATTTAAATTCTAGTGTTCTTTTTGAAACATTACACCCTTTATAAGAACTGTCTTCAACAGTTCACCTTCAGTTGTTGTAGCCCTCCCGTGCCTATAGTACTGTGTATTGGTAATAATATGTGAGCTGTTCCAATATAAGTGTTTGTGGTGTGCTTTTATCAATTATGACCCGGCCTCACTTCGTTTCGGTACATTAGTTTCACTGTCTACCAATGGATGGCGCTGAGCGTTGATTATATCACGTTATTGTTACGTCTTTTAGGTTTGTATATAAGGTTTGTTATAGACTTTATCTCTTTATAAATATTATACTCGTAGATTATACATAAATGCTCCTCATCGTCATCATTCTAACCTTCGTCTATCCTCATCATCCGTTTCACTTAGATCTCCTGCCACGCCATCTGGCACAAGTCCTTAAATTGTTAGCATTAAGAATTAGCGGACACACAGGCCGCTAAAGCCGACTACATTTTATAGTCTTTGTTATTGATGATACCAAATGACAAATTATTATAATCCTAACACGCCCAAGACTAGCGGTACTATAGTGATTTATAGATTGTTCTGAGTTAGTCGATTAATTTCTATAATCGTAAGCTTTCAATAACAAATGGCAGGAACTGGTTGATTGAACGTTAAAGAGCAAGATAAGCGAACAGTAATGAAATTCCAATCAAATGGTAATCATAAAAAAGTAAGTAAGTACGAGTATAAATAAATAAAATCATACAACACCTCATTATATTGACCTGATTTTGTATTAAGTATAATGCGTCAAGCAATAATGTCTTTAAATTTTTAGACAACTAAGTAACGGAGTTGGCAGGTTTTATCTTTTTTTTTATATGGCCTGTATTGTGTTCATGACACATTTAATTTTGCCAATGTCAAGTGTAGTTTGATAAAGTGTAGTCAACAGTCGAAGTCAGTCGAAGTCACAGTCACGCAATAAAACGCCGGTGTTTAGCGTTTTAATGTCCTAAGGATTCTGTGGAGACTATTTTTAACAAAGCCGTAGGTTTTAAGACTCTATTAGGTCAAAGCAAATTGATCACGTGACAACTCACTCGACACACAATAGCAGTGTTAAAAACGACACAATTCAATGATTCTTATATTAATATCACCCTGCGGCACTTCATTGCACAAAGTAACACCAAATTTGTACACTAAAAACCACTAGATACTAATTAAAATCTTTGGATTGCATCAGCCGATGCGGCTTGTTTCACAGTTACCCACAGAATCAAGGTTTTATCAAGTTTTATAACCAATTTTGCTTCCATATCATGACATAAGTGGCAATGCCGCCATCAATTAATTTCATGACTTTAATGACACTAGATTTCCAATATCAGAAAACCGATAAATTACAAATATAATATCATAATGATCGTGGGTGAGGGTGTATCGGTGAATAGTTTATACTTAATTAGCTACCTCTTACACTGACCATTCTGTTCTACGATTTTTGAAATTTCATCGAATTTTTTTTGGACTCCCCATACAAAATAACCAAGTCACGTTTACCGGCTTTGTATGAAAAGTTGTTTTTTTCTTATGCGAATTCAAAATATAGTTAGTCAGAACGGTTGGTAGAATAGGTGGTTAAAGGGATGAAAATGTTCACAGATAGGTACAACCTGTAATTACCCTCAGACAACAAGGTGTTAATCACACGTCAGTCTAGGTTGGGGATCGAATATACGACCTTTGGCGTAAAAAACAGCGGCGCTATCCTTCGTGGGTTTAAGAAACACGCCAAGAAGGCAGTGCATAAAATCAAATTTCTAAAAACATTTTAAAAATCAGTCCACAAACGCGAGCATCCATTTTCAAAACGCATAAACAAACACATTCCATTGAAACTCAGTGGCCATACGACTTAAAACCGGAGAAAATATGGCGTCCACAGCGAAAACAGTTTCATTATACGCAATACGAGACCACACACGTTGCTCATTAAACTCGTATCCGAACAACAATAATTATATTCAGGGCCTTATAATTTCGCGCGCACAAAAAAAAAGATATTAAAACATAACCTTACCTTATTAATGTGTCAACATCTCAATTTATGGCGGGAACGCGATGGCAACGCCCTCTACCCACTGCTAATCCACCAATGGGCACGCAGCCGTTCTCTTCCAATTGAACATTGAAGTTTATATCTATCCTTCTTTAACGTATGGGGTGGGAAAGGGAAAGGAGAGTGCAGGGACTTTCTTTTCGGATTAAGCGGGCTGGTTGTTTTTTTTAAACAGATAACGAATATTAGGCCAGGATGACATTATTAATTTATGCGCGGTCGTGAAGTTCTGTGGAAAGCTAAGGCAGTGATTACACGCTTAAGTTGGAGCGCGAGTGCGATCGGGCGATGCTTTGCGTGGCAGTTTTTATTTTGGTTTATTTTTTTAATGCTTTTAGGGTTCTGTTTTATACATGTGAACTTGGGACCCCAAACGGAACCATTGCTTTTAAGTGCGATACAGCACGGTGGCCTCTGCGTTACCAAGAGAGGTACGGGCAGCAATAAATGTACAAATATAACTATATATTGTCACCATAAAATAGTCCAAATTGTAAGTTGATCAACATGCAAAAAATATTAGCAGAACTAAATAAAATTTGCCTAAATATGTCAGGTTAGAAATGGAACCCGACAGCTAATGTGTAGTCACGAGTTCTCTCCCTCTTTACTTTACTATCTTGTATTGTAAGTATCCGTTTTTTTTTTATTTCTCTATTAGTAGCCGCATAACATTCTGCATCCTAAATATTGTAAATATTTTTTTCTAAAAAGTTTTCCTGCATGTCTACTCCCCTTTTCGATTTATTTTTCTGATATTTTTTTTATTTTTTCTCTCTCTGGGTGCGTTTGTGACTTTTGTTTTTTGAAATTAAGAAAAAAAAACTTAACTTTTTTCATACAGAACCACCAAAGAGGTTCTCGACTCGTCTTCACGATTTTTTTTTTCGATTAACTTTTTTTCTTTATTCTCGATCCTCGCTGGTGCGTTGTGACTTCTGCTAAAAGATAAAGCGGGGAATATTTCGTCAATAAAATTAACAGGCCATAGTTAGGTATGGGTAGGGTTGTCAAATATCTGATCAGATTTTTTTTACGACAGGCAGTTAAAATCTCGATCACACTCAATGTTAAGTGAAGATGAGGTCTAAGGTGGGCCACGCTTGCCCGTGAAAATCCCATTCACTCTTACATTAACCAATTCAAATCAATTGATCTTCCTTTGTGTCTACTGTCTAAGCCTTACGGCGTTAAAAATGTCCAGGTTATAGGTATTGTTCAGGAAAAACATCGGCGGGTAAAGGGTTTCATTCCTTGGCTGTTCGTATCAAAAAGGAGTTTGCGTAGCGCTTAGTGCGAATGGCTGGTACTTCAACCATGTAAGATTTGACAGAGCGAGAGTTACGCTTCGGCATGAATTGGCTAATTCTACTTGATCCCACGGCTTTATAGAAGATCGATATGAAGTACTGCTGGCACCGTGAGTAGGGAAACTGGAGGCCCAATATTGTCTCAATTTATTTATTGAACTAGCGGCCCGCTCCCAGAAGCTTCGCAAAAGAATAAAACCCTTTATTTAATAAACAGATTCATAGTCATAGAGACCTTTTTCAACCAGGGGACGATTTTTATAGTATAGGAAGGCAAACGAGCAAGCGGGTCACCTGATGGTAAGTGAACACTGCCGCCCATGGACATCAGCTACACCAGAAGGAGTGCGGATGCGTTGCCGATTATAGGCTAAATAGAAACATACAGCTAGTAGTTATAATATTGTTAGCAAATTGTTAGCGCATTATTATGTTACTAGCTTGTTAGCGCCTAAATTTAATTGTTGTCCAGGCTCTGCCAACCCTGACTCGGTCGGGGCCCGTGTTTGATCAAAATTTACGCATTTATTCCACCAATCAATTTGTGAAGCCTTTAGGCTTTAAGTTGAGGAAACATGCCGATATCCAACTATGTTGTTTCTTTTTATGCGATAGGCGGCAGACGAGCAGACGGATCGCCTGATGGTAAGGGATTGCCGCCGCCCATGGATACCCAGTGAAGTCGTCTAACCAACCTTTAACCCCCTTTTCCCCCGATTGAGCCTCCGGGACTCTCACTCGGTGATACCTACACATTGTTTATTCAAGCCGGTCTTCTGTGAGGCCGTGTAAAAATGTAAAAAAAAACTTCATCATTATCATCATCATCAGCCTGTTGCAGTCCACTGCTAGACATAGGCCTCTCCAAATGCTCGCCACTTTGATCGATCTTCGGCTACTCGCATCCAGCTCCAGCCAGCCCTCTTGCGCAGATCGTCACTCCATCTGGCCTGAGGCCGTCCTACACTACGTTTACCGAGACGCGGTCTCCACTCCAGAACTCGTTTACCCCAACGGTTGTCAGTTCAAAAAAAACTTGCCATATCATAAAAAAATACAGCTCTATATTCCAATTTCTAACCACTTAATCGAACACACAATTTTTTCAAATAGATTCGTTCAATTCGCAAAATAACTTAATCCTTTTCCTCAAATTCAAATCGCATTTGCTTATTTCTACCAAAACAGAAATTTCTACGAAAGCCATGGTAGAAAATAGAACGGCAATTTAAATTCTAACTGATAGTTTCTCGGAAACGGAAGCCAGTTATCTTTAATAGTAGAAACAAACAGACGAGTTCCGCTTGTCATCGCCGCTTTTAAATAAATAATGGCGGAATCGTAATGCATCAAGAGAGTCATGAAATTAATTGATGGCGCCACTGCCGCTTACGTCATAGAGTATGGTAGCCCCATTGGTTATAATACTATGGACCTCCGAAATTGTTCCTCAAGATTAAATTTCACGACTTTATTGACAGAGTGTCATCCGCTATGTTCAAAGAGCTATGTTACAATCCGCTAATTTGTTGGACGTTGAGTGAGGCTTGTTCATTCAACGTTCGGCCTAGTGATTCAATTAAACGTCGCCATTCAATGAACGCGTTAGTCATCCAATCAAATAGCTGATTAAACCAGATGACTGCGACATAGATACGGTGTTATTTTGTCTATGGAATATCATTTTAAAAAGTAGGCAAATACGGAGTTACGCTGACGGGGTGCAAACTGCCGCATAGACTAGACACGTTCATTTTAAACCTTAATTTTTACCAAGTAAAATTAATTGACGTTTTTTTAGTAGACTATCCATACTTAAGGGGCTACCATCAGGTTACTACTAGTCTGCTCGTCTGCCAACTATCACAAAAAATACCTAGATAGGTAAAGAATTTAAATAAAAACATCCTTATTTTAATTTAAGTTTTTTAATTCTTTATAAGCACGTAGCTTTTATAAAAATCTGATTTGCCCCTGTCTGGCCCAAAACCTGGGTACGCCGATGGTTGTCTGCCATCCATACTAATATTATAAATGGGAAAGTGTGTCTGTCTGTATGTCTGTCTTTCTTTCACGGCAAAACGGAGCGACAAATAGACGTTTTTTTTTTAATTGAGATAGTTGAAGGGATATTGAGTAACATAGGCTACTTTTTGCCCGTTTCTAACCCCCCATTTTAGGGAAGTGGGGGGCGCGAGCGAAGTAACGGGCAAAAGCTAGTCTGTAATACAAGTGCCATAGCAGTTAAGGGTCTATACGAATGAAACTAGCGCCGCCAACCTATTTACACTGATTGTGGCGAAAATACGATATTTTTTAAGAAAGCAAAAAAGCATTACAGACTAAGATAAAAGTAAATTGATTTTTTCAAGATGCAATACAATATATAAAACACGCGACAAGTAACAATAATGTCAATTATTGCTAAAAGTGGCCGTTTTTAGCAATAATTAACATTATCGTTACTTGTCGCGTGTTAGAAATATTTTATTGCATCTTGAAATCCAATTTACTTGGATCTAAGTCTGTAATGTTTTATTTTCTTCAAAATATCATATTTTCGCCACAATCAGTGTAAATAGGTTGGCGGCGGTAGTTTCATTCGTATCCCCTTAAGCCTCCTATAAGGAGTCGGGTCATGTATGAGGTGTTGTGTGAATTATTCAGTAACATAGACAAGACAGAGTGGTAGTAAGTAAAAAGTTGCTAACTCGTGTTATTGTTGGTTTACACGCAGCTTAGGTTTTTGTGTTGGATCTGGTGTATAATTATCATTGAAAGGCTGAGTAAGGTGTTCATTAGAAGATGTAAGCTTAAAAAGTGAAGGAAATCCTAATTAATCCTAACTAATAAATGCGAAAGTAATGATGTCCTGCCTGTTACTCTATCACGCCAAAACTACTGAACGGATTTGATTGAAATTTGGTTTAAGTACAGATAAGGGTTGCCTGATCTATGTCACGGACATAGCCCAAAGAATTGCGTGGCTGAAGTGGCAATAGGCAGGGCACATGGCTAGGAGAACAGACGGCCGTTGGGGTGGAAAGGTCCTTGAGTGGAGGTCGCAGCCATGGCAGGCCTCCCACCAGGTGGACCGACGATCTGGTGAAGGTCGCGGGAGTCCATTGGATGCGGGTGGCACAGGACCGATCTGTGTGGCGTACGTTGGGAGAGGCCTATGTCCAGCAGTGGACGTCTACTTATTGGCTGAAATGATGAGGGTTGCCAGATAGTTATCATATTTATTTATCAAATTTATCAAGTTGGGACGGTTTTAGAAAAACAATATCGGGTCTTGGCTATAATAGAAATTTATGAAACGTTTCATTTAAAAGAAAAAATGCCATTTATTTTCAAATATAAACTTTTTATTAGATATGGGGGGGGGGGGGGGAGTACCACTGCCTCACAGAAAACCGGCGTGAAGCAGCCCCAGTGCTGTGTTTCGTCGAGTGAATGAGGGTACCAGAGGCCCACCCGGGGGGGAAGGGGATAAAAGGTTGGCAGCGCACTTGTAACCACTGGTGTTGCAAGTGTCTATGAGCGTTCAGGTGATACGCCTGCTCGTCTGCTACCTATCAATTGAAAAAAAATATATCTTTGAATCCTGTAAATATTTTTTTACTTGTTAATGAATACGACGACTCACGTTCGCACGCGTCAAAACACAACTAGAAATTATATCGCTGTTAATCCAAAACCAACGTAGATACCTACAGCCACACATCAAAGTATACGAAACTGTCAAATTTCTTCAATCGACTCTCATCTTACTGTCATACACATTAGGCTGAAAATCAATTGAGGAAATTTGACAGTTTGTGGTAACCTGATCTGTGGCTGACTGTACCAATTGTCTGTCAACTTTTACTTTAGTAATTACAACTTATTTCTACATCTGACAATTAAATTAATGTTAAACGACAATTACTTATCTGACGTACAGACGGACAGCTAACACTCGGTTTACTAAACGCTTTCTAATAATGTTTAGTTAACTATATAGAAATGTCAATTTTGACAGGAGAAATTTAATAATGGGGGGTATCGCGTGTGAAATATTCACGGTGAAACGCGGTGATTGGTTAATTTGATTTGAGATGTCAAATTGGCACTAAACAACCAATGAATGATGTCCTTGAGTGGAGACCGCGACTCGGCAAACGTAGTGTTGGACGCCCTGCGACAAGATGGGATGACGACATTCGAAGGCTGGCTGGAGTGAGCTGGATGAGAGTGGCCGAAAATCGGGAGCAGGTGGCGTGCATTGGGGGAGACCTATGTCCAGCAGTGGACGAGCGTGGGTTGCTGATGATGATGATAATGAACCAATGATGTTGAAGTTGGACCTCAGTCTAACAGTACGCCATCTAGCGGATTTTTCACACGCGATTGTAATAAATTGGACATTAGCTATGAAAACTAGAACCAACCCACAAAAACTTTAGTAGGTACTTAGTTTTGACGTGAACGCCGGACAGACAGACAGAGTTACTTTCACATTTACATTAATGTTAGTAGATATGGATTGAGGTGTTGGCTCAGTAAATTGCCGAAGGGCTGTGAATCAGCCGAGTGAGTGAGAGTACCGGAGGCCCAATACGGGTGTCAAAGGGCGGTGGCATTTGCTTTACATCAGGAGAATCGTTTCATCAGGTAATTCGTTTCCACATCTGCCACCTACCCCATAAAAAAGAGGCATTTTAGGATCATCCATACTAATATTATAAATGCGAAAGTAACTCTGTCTGTCTGTCTGTCTGTCTGCTACTCTTTCACGCCAAAACTACTCAACGGATATCAGACAATATAATTCTATATCTATGCCTCACACCAAAACAAACAAAAGCATAACCTCGAAAACAACGAAATGGAGTTTTAAAAAAACACGATCCAAGATGGCCGCCGGGTTTTTTGCCTAATTGGGGAGAGTTGGGATGGTGTGGATAATTGCGTGGTATAGCCAGTGGGAGATAGTTCTGATGGAGGTGGAAAAAAATAATTTGTGTGCCCACAGCTGGTTGAAATACAGTGAGACAGTAATGCTCAAATGTTGTTATCATAGTCATCACAGTTACAGAAAAATTCCAACCTCAATTCACACTATCTATGTCAATATTGTGTAATAGAAAATGTAGTGTGTAATTTGTGACTTATCCAAAGCGAAGAAGCCGTGGGAGAGCCACGTTTTGGCATGAATGGGTCGGCTCGACCGGCGTGAAGCAGCGTCTGCGCTATATTTCGTCGATTGAGTGACGATGATTATGATGATGATGATTTATTTAAAGATTGGCAGCGCACTTGTGAGTCTACTGGTGTTGCAGTTATCTATGGGCGGCGGCAATCGCTTACCATCGTGTGATCCGTCTAGTCGTCTGCCACCTATCAAATAAATAAAAAAAAGAGGACATAAATGAAGGCGTGAACGAATGATTAAAGATGATCTGCGACTCCAATTTAAGTCATGAACAGGAAACGTGTTATCTAAGCTTGTATTCTACTGTTTCTTTTACTTTTTGTTTGACCTGAGTTTTTCTGTTCAGAAATTCTCAGTGTCAGCCCGAAGTCTGAAAGTTGTCGGTCTTGTACATACCTCCTTGCCTCGGAAAGCACGACAAGTAGTTGATCTTGCGCCCAATGTCTCTTTGGTCATGTGACACTGGTATATCCCATCGAATTAAGCGGATACGTATTCCCTTATCGTCTTAATTCGATGGGACATCATGGGGATGGGAGTGCAGGTGCGCTCTCTATGCCCTACACAGGTGTGTGTGCGAACACACTTGACCACTATAATAATATTTATTATCCTGCTGGCGGCTTATCGTTAAGACTGGCGGCCGTAGCCGAATTTAGTAGAAGGATTTCTACTGTTACAATATTTACTGTGGCGTTATATCTAATGCTTGAAAATGATGTAACGTTCCCAGAAACAATTTGTGATTGTAAGAGGAAACGGGTTTTTTACCAAATGAGATCTCTATTTTCTAATTCACTAGTTTCCGCCTGTGGTTTCGGTTGGAATAAACTTTTTATACAAATACAGTCTTTGGTACCACAACCAATTGTTGGGTTATGTTTTGTCAAATAAATGGGAAATGACTGCATCGCAGGCAGCCATCTTTTAATTGTGGGAGAGCCATGCTTCGGCATGAATAGGCCGGCTCGACCAGAGTGATACCACTGCCTCACAGAAAACCGTCGTGAAGCAGCTCCTGTGCTGTGTTTCGCCGAGTGAGTGAGGGTACCGGAGGCCCATCGGAGGGGGGGAAGGGGATAAAAGGTTAGCAGCGCACTTGTAACTCCACTGGTGTTGCATGTGTCCATGGGCGGCGGCAATTGCTTACCATCAGGTGATCCGCCTGCTCGTTTGCTAACTATCACATAAAAAAAAATCTATGACCCAAAAGTACCCAAGTGC
Source organism: Cnaphalocrocis medinalis (assembly GCA_014851415.1). NCBI lineage: Eukaryota > Metazoa > Arthropoda > Insecta > Lepidoptera > Crambidae > Cnaphalocrocis > Cnaphalocrocis medinalis. The sequence goes on along the minus strand of CM026301.1, from coordinate 7,214,229 downwards.
CCTGATGGTCTAATGGTTTTTAAGCAACTGGCTGTAATCTCGGGGTCTCGGGTTCGATTCCAAGATCCGGGAAAAGTATGATTCGAATTTCGAACATAGCTCGGGTTTGTGATCACCAATCCGCATTAGGCAAGCGTGGTGATTAAGCCTAATCCCATCATAGTAGATGACTTGATTTCTATGATGGAGGCCTTTGCCCTGCAGTGGGACAGTATGTATAGGCTGATCCTTTACTTTACCCCTTGTGCCGCTGAGGCAAACTTTGGATTAGGTACGTTTCGAATATGTAGGTACTGAAAGTCCATTTTTCAGTTTAAAACTAAAAGAGGCTGTTAATGGAGTGGTTATGTTGGTATTTTTCTTCTTAATGTGCCGTTTTATTTCCCCACCATTTTATAGCTGGTGGCACGAAAGTATAGCGATGACCGTTATTTTGCGCACTTGTAAAAAAGAAGACTTTCTATCAAAATTTTTTCTGCGCACTCAAAGTCATAACTACACTTTCTTGCCTCGGACTATACCATCATAATATAACTTCTTATCTTCTAACACAATCTAGGGTATAAATAGATCTAAGTATGTAATTAAAAATATAAATAATCTTATTATTAATTGTATACAAGTTGGAAAAAAGCGTTGGGCCTTGGAGGGACTACTTAGATACTTAATTATATCTTTAAGTTAGCATGTTTTACTTAAAGGAAATAAAAGCGTTTCCTTTATTTAAAGTAATTAAAAATGGCATTCATATTTTTTTAATTTTATTTGTCGAACTAAGAAATTAAAAAAAAAGGTCAGTTTAGAAGGCCATTTTAAAAAGATTTTTTATTTATGTCAGGTCTGGGTGTGCTGGGATCCGGCTATCGTCAGCTAGTATAGTACAAGACTTTGTAACTAGATAGTATTAAAAAACGGACACTAAGGACCAGTTTCGCAATATACGGATTGTCTACCGCCCGGGCGGCAAAATTGTCTACCGCCCTGGGCGGCAAAATTCGTCTAACGCCCCTGGCGGCCGATACCCACGCTTCGCCCCAATATACAAGCTTCACCTTTAGGATCCCACTAATTCAAACTTTACGAGAAGTTAATTATTTTTCTCTCAAACCCACTAAAAATCAACAAAAACTCATCCCAAATCTCTCTATCAAATAAATCAATTGGAAAAAACAATTAAAAACAACAAAAAACCACAGGAAATATAAACTAAGAAAGAGACCGAAAAAAGGAACGAGACGGAAAATCTGGGCACAATTAATACTTTACCTCCGCTGTATATCAAATGGTAGAAAAAGGTACAAAAACGCCATCTGCCGCCGGCTTCGGGAAAACGTTGTAATCATCAACTTTAAACAAATGACTTGGCTATACAGGATGTGTATCTGTGAACATATACATCCCTTTAACCACGTCTTGTACCGACCATTCTGAACAATTGTTCGACGACTTTTGGAAATTCGCCGACTATTTTTTATTTTTTCGACTTATGGGGAGTCGTCAAAAAAACTCTGTATGAAAAGTTGAATTTTTTTTATACGGATTTCCAAGTCATAGAGGAATTGTTGTTCAGAATGCTTTGTAGATGTGACATGGTGAAAAGGATGTAAATGTTCACAGATACACCCTGTAGAGGATGATTGAAAAATAGGCCGCAGTTTTTAAAGGTATCCACGACCCAAACAAAATGAGACTTTCGGCGATACGAGATGTCGCCACTTGTCTCGGTCTTGTGCAGCTTGTCGCCAATCTCCTGCTTGCAATCCTTGCAGGTCCGCGTTTACTACATCCCGCCAGCGGTAGCGTTGGCGCCCTTACTGGCCGACGACCAGTAGCCCAAGATATGCCCTCTTGGCGCCCCTATCTGATGCTTTGGTTTCCCTCTTATACTCCCCAAATGATAACTTATTATGGTCTATGCGTACGAGGCTCCGAAGCCGACAGCTGCCGCCTGTATCACTTTGGTTGAACCGACCAGTCATGCCGAAGCGTGTCTTTCCACGTACCATAATTTTCTTGTCTTTTTTTTCATATTTATTATTATAAAAATTAATCCTGCATCAGCCTGTATAATCCCGAAGCGGTCACAAACTTGCTATTTACCCAAATGACATTCTACCGAAAATATAAAATTGGTCCACAAAAAAACGCTCCTAAGTATCTCGGGCCCAAAACATTGATAATTAAAAAAAAAACACAGCAATGGCCGCCTTTCAAACGCGCCGGGGGAAAAAGAAAAAAATATCAATTCGAAATTTAAATCGGCCGCGGTGGGAGATGAAAAAGCGGTACTAATTTCGAACCTCATGCGGTGTTCCATTTTCAAAATGACTGGAAAGGGACGGGTGTGTATTCCCACGTGTTAGAAAGAGAGGGTAGGTTACAAATGTATTAATCGGATCATAATTTTGGGGTGTATGTTTGTATGGATTCTGTTATGACTTATTTTTTGCTTGGTAATTTTGACGGGTTTAATTATACAATGGCGTGACTATTTAGGAACGCAATAATTATGGTTTCATAACAATAAACAATATTTGGACATTGTAATAATAACCTAAAGTGAATTTCCTAGTTATTAACGATAGAGGGAGCTAAGTAAAACATATAAAAATATATCCCAACAAGATATTCGATAATAGAAATTTTAAACGCGTTAAAAATATCGCAGCCTATGAAAACTCAAATGATAAAAGAGCACAATTTGACAGTTATATAATTCATTCATTCATTAATTAACCTATAGATTAGGGAAAAAAACATACTTACTACATTTTGTTTTCAGCCTCGACGGCATATTCGAAATTCAAAATTTCTATAGCTGTAATAGGTAAAATTGCCTATTACAGTTATAGACAAGTTTAATTTTAACGTACAATTTGTACGATAAAAATATATTGCAACTTTTATACAAATTTTTTAATAGAAAACTTTACCAAGATTTGAAGGGCAAAAATCCACTGCAGACCTGTGTTATTACCTATTTGTATGTTTAAGGAAAGATATATAAAATTGAATACCACACAAAGCAAAATGTAAAGGTTGTTATACATAGGCGTAGAGCGTCTGTAGCGTGTGCACCTGGCCTATCCCGCGCTCTGGGAGCACCATACATTCTTGTATTCATAGGACAATTCCATTAATTATTATACCTCCTCATTGTGGAATCAACTTCCAGCAGCGGTATTTCCGAACCGGTACGACATTCAAATCTTCAAGAAACGAGCCTATACCTTCCTAAAGGGCCGGCAACGCATCCGCACTCCTTCTGGTGTAGCTGATGTCCATGGGCGGCGGTGATCACTTACCATCAGGTGACCCGTTTGCCTTCCTATATTATAAAAAAAAACTAACTAACTAGACTGGCGCAGCGACCCAAAGTGAGCCTTGTCCTCCGATAATAAGAGCCTCCATCTAGGTCGGTCCCGCGCCACCTCCTGCCAGTCATCAGCCTGGAGTTCAAATCTTTCTCAACTTCATCCCTACAGATAGGCAGGTACAGTTCCATTAAAAATAACCGGACAGCCGAGTGGTCTACGCTTCGGTCTAAAATGCCAGAAGGACCCAGTTCAAATCCTGAGGTGACGATTTCTTTGCCCGACATTATGCATAAGGATGCATTCCCCAGCGATAATAAAAAAAAGGTACAATTCCATTTTGGGGAGGGATGTGAAGTAGGGTTCTTCACCCGTCTCAGTCTCCTCCCCACTCTGGCGATGAGGGAGCGTCGCTGGGGTTTAGTCCGGTATGCCTCCGGTCCCACCCAGGAGGAGAGCACGACATAACCCGCCTGCCCCCCGGCAGAAGGGTATGCATAAGGATTCGCAAGACCACGTTGGCCCACATCGGCCCAGCGGCATCCCCAGCGTCAACAAAAAAACAAAAAAAAAGGTACAATTCCATTAGAGAACTTTAAATTCCAAATCTTAATTCTTTTTTTTCTTGCAATAAACTATTTGAATTTGTCGGTCTCCTTTGCTGAAACTTATGACCTAAGCCTCGTTGGTCTAGCTCCAAAATAAAAATACTTCTCTGAATGAGTTTCTTACTGAAGTTATTAACATCAAAGAAACCTTATTCTTATGATTTTGATGGGATAATACAAATCTGTTTATTTAAACCAAAAAATAGCTTACTTGTCCCGAATTTTCCCATTTCACCCCAGCCACCCTAATCTCCCCCAAACGTCGGCGTCATATTTTATAATCCTGCGCACATTTTTCTTAATCTATTTTCTGTAGGTGTGCTTAGGTGCGGTCGCGTTGTGGGGAGGGTATCGCATGAAATGGGGAGATATACCCTACATTGGTAAACACCCTATATTATTTAAGGCTAGTGTAAACGAGCATCTTCTAGGCTATCGCACGAATATCCATACTAATATTATAAATGCGAAAGTAACTCTGTCTGTCTGTCTGTCTGCTACTCTTTCACGCCAAAAGTACTCAACGGATTTAAATGAAATTGGTATACAGATAATCTAGACCGAGAAAAGACATAGGCTACTTTTTATTGCGAAAATGGGGATAGTCGCGGGCGGCCGCTAGTACCCTATATTGGCAAACACCCTACATCAGTGTTTCCCAAACTTTGTTATGCCATGGCCCGGTAATTTGCACACTGACCCTTCGTGACCCACTAAGTATTTTCAAACTCAAGCTGGTTCCAATACACATTTATTAATAGTGTAAAAGTTTATTAGAACTAGGTAGGTATTTAAATAAAATTTTGGCATTTAGTCACTATTTAGTTAGTGAGAAGTATGCAGCAGCTGTTTCTTATTTTTTACTAAAGCATCCAAGTAAGGTAGGTATTACTATTTTTTTTAAATAAAGCGAAAATGTCGCGACCCGGTTATTTCATTTTGATGACCCGGCACCGGGTCGCGACCCGGCATTTGGGAAACGCTACCCTACATTATTTAAGGCTAGAGTGAGCAGAATCTTCTAGGTAAACTCACAGCGAATTCCGGCTTCTTCTTGATCTTCTTCACCAAGTCGGATCATTTGATTGGCCTAATGGCGCATTTGGTAGTGCCTCATACGCCACAGGTAGTGGGTCCGATCTACCCTGGACAAACATTCGTATGATGAATGCTGGTGATGGTAAGCGATTGCCGCCGCCCATAGACACCTGCACCACCAGAGTCACCGACATAGCCCACCGAATTAGCAAACTGAAAAAGCAGTGGGCTGATCACATTAGCCGCAGAACTGACAACCGTTGGAGCCATAAAGTCCTTGAGTGGAGACCGCGACTCGGCAAACGTAGTGTTGGACGCCCTGCGACAGGATGGTATGATGACATTCGAAGGCTGGCTGGAGTAAGCTGGATGAGAGTGGCCGAAAATCGGGAGCGGTGGCGTGCATTAGGGGAGACCTATGTCCAGCAGTGGACGAGCGTGGGTTGCTGATGATAGACACCTGCAACAGTGCATTGCCACCCATTAACCCCCTTTCCCCCAATTGGACCTCCGCTACCCTCACTCAATCGGCTAGACACGGCTAGAATAGTATACTGGTTTTTTAAAGGTTGGCAGCGCAGTCTCTACTGCTGTTGCGGGTATTCTTGGACGGCGATTTTCGCTTACCATCGAGTGATTTGTCCTATCATCGCAACAGAGACAGAGAGGACATGTGTCTGTGCATACACGTGTACACTTCAACAGACGTTCGTTCAATGATTATCGGTTCTATGGCAGACGGCCTACTGCCGTTTTTGCTTCTGTATCGAATATTTACGATGCTTATACAGGTTGTATTTGTTAAACATTTACAACCCTTTAACTAACTTTTCATCCAACCATTCTGAACAACATTTTGTTCTATAACTTTTGAAAGTATCGGTTAATCGTTTATGTCACTTTAATTGACTTTTCAACCAACCATTCTGAATTATTCTATGACATTTAGAATTTTTATTTTTGTTAAAGCAATTTTTTGCAATTTATTCGTAAATAATGCATAATGTAAGCTATGTGGAAGTGTAGGTTCGAGTCCCACCTGAACCCTTCGATGAATTGTTTAAGTGCATTATTTATTTATTTAAAAAAAAAATGTCCCCCCCAGGACCAGTATTTCGAAATGAACCAATAGATGGCGCTGTGTATAATTACATCGCGCAAGCGTTTCGTGTTTTCGGTTTACCTATAAGCCTTGTCGTTGTCTATTGAAATAAATAGTATAGATAGAAGATAGAAGATTCGCTTATATTTTAAACTTTTTATGTAAGGTTGCGTTTCTTGTTCCTGCCTCATACGCCAAAGGTCGTAGGTTCGATATCCACCTAGAGCAAACATTCGTATGATGACTTGTGTTTGTTCAGTGTCTGGTGTGATAGGATAGGTACATGAATTAAATTGTATTATATTTAAAGTAAAGTATTATATTTGTTTTTCCTCTGTTGTCTGATATCTGTAACACAAGTGCTTTAGCTACTTAGTACGGACTCAGGTCAATGTATGAGATGTTGTGTGAATTATCTAATTAAATCTTGTTACTATGTTTTCCTTACGTATAGGTAGATAATATAATATAATATTTCACTACATCACATTCATTGATCTGACTCTGAGATAGGTAGCTCAAGCACCTGTGTTACAGATATCAGAGCCAACAGTGGAATTACAAATTTATACATATAATACTTTTCTTTTGTAAATAGGTACATACTTATAATATATAGAAAACACCCAGACCAATACAAACAAACATGTTCATGCACACAAATGTTTGTACTGTGCGGGGATCGAACCCGCAACCCTTGGCCCAGACGCAGCATTCACTACCACTGAACCAATTGGGTCGTCAAGATATAGTTACTCTGTCAATAAAGTTGTGAAATTGATGAACCATTACGGAGTTCCATAGTATAACCAATGCGGCTGCCATACTCTATGCCGTACGCGCAGTCAATGAATTTCATGACTTGATGCATTTTAAAAACCTTTGGATTTTTGATTCGGCACTTAAACCAAAACTCTTTACAATCGATCTTGTTACCATAAAATTAATGATGGGCTTGGTAAGTAAAACCTCGGCATTCGAAGAATTCCCTGTCACCACCGATCACCATTAAAATTAACACAATACACCATGACACTCACTATAATCCACCCCCTATTTGTCAAAGTGACAGCTGTCAGATTTCCCGCGGGCGTGGCCCTTTCCCGACTCACTGAATTTCTGTAAACATAGAAAATAAATTGTCTACCGCCCTCTGAAAACGTAAAGTCGTAACTCTATTGAACAGACGTTCCGTTACGCGCGTTTCTTTTATGCGGGCTTCGAATTGTATCGCTGCGTCGTCATCGTGGCGGAATGGAACGTTGTAACTCGCGCGCTTTTTTGACAGCTGTCAGTTTTGGCGCGCTAGGAATAGGGTTGCGTTTCGTTCGTCGGTGTTTTGTGGTTGCGTTCTTTAACTTTTAAACATTGTTAGTCGGTTTTGCGTGTTGTAGATTTAACATTGGATATATTCTTGCTTGTTAGAGGTATCCATTGAATTCGTTAATGGTTTGTGTATCTAATTTTCTGTTTAGTCTGACATCATTTTCGGTTCAATTATTTCGTGGTATGGACCGATAGAGAAATTTTGGTATTTATTAAAATTAAGTCGCTTCGAATGGATGCGTTTGTGATATTTTAAAGTTTTTATATTGTAACGTGTTTTCTATCTAATGTTTGTTTAATGTTTCAAAACTATAATATAGTTGTCTGTGTTTCTACATACTTGTTTGTTATTTTATATAGCTATGCTAGCTGCATCCCGCGGTTTCACCCGCATATATTTTGGATAATATACAAATATTTTGTCTATACAGGGTTGTTATGCGAACATTACATCTTTATAACTAACCACGTCTATCGTGGTAACGCCCCAATGGTACTGACTTCGATTCCCGGGTCGAGCAAAAAGTATGTTTCGAATTTTTCGAACATAGCTCGGGCCTGTGATCGGATTGGTGATCATTATGGCATGTGTGTGATGGTGGTATTAGGCAAGCGTGGTGATTAAGCCTATTCCCATCATAGTAGCGATGACTTGGCTTCTATGATGGAGGCCTTTGCCCTGCAGTGGGACAGTATATAGGCTGATACCTACTTAAAATACTTTATAACCACGCACTCATCACCTGTTGTTAAGCAATGTATAGTTGAAATTAAGTATTTATTTAATTAAGTTGGAATAAAAATAAATATGAATATAACATAAGTTAAAAATAGCTAAAGCGCCGCTATGTCTAGCATTCGTTAAGTCTAGAAAAACTACCCACATATTGCTAACACAATAATTAAGGCAGTATGTACGGACGGACGGAAATAAACGCATTCTTGTGTTAATATCGGCCTAATGATGCATTCCTGTCATATTTACTTAGCTTCCTATAGGGGTGTTGTATGTACAGTCAGCCACACAGGTTACCACAACCTGTCAAATTTCCTCAATCGATATTCAACCTAATGTGTATGACAGTAAGATGGGAGTCTATTGAAGAAATTTGACAGTTTTGTTTACTTTGATGTGTGGCTGTACGTACTTACATTTTCATGAACAACCTAGCTTAGTGTGAGTCGAAAGTTTTGATGAAGGTTCCGTAATTACTTTTTTTTTGTAATAAGTTGTAATGGTGGCAAACGAGCAGACGGATCACTTTATGGTAAACGATTTCCGCCTATAGACACTTGCAACACTAGTAGAGTCACAAGTGCGCTGCTAAATTTTAAGCCCCTGTCCCCTCAATTGGGCCTGCGGTACCCTCACTCACTCGACACACAGCGCAATGCGCAATCGTCAATGAAAGTACAAAATCATCAATTGAAAAAAAAGTTGATGTAATTTTAAATAAATTCACACAACATCTCATACATTGACCTGACTCCGTACTAAGTTGCTTAAGCACTTGTTTTAGAGATATCATACAGAGGATCACAAAATATATAATACTTCTACAATAACTATGTTTTTTCCGACTAATATAACCTGGACATCTTTAAGGCAAGAGTGAACAGGCATCTTCTAGGCAAACGCGTGTCATCCTAGACCTCATCGTCACTTTCCATCAGGTGCGATTGTGGTCAAGCGTTGGCCTATAGTCTAATAAAAAAAATAACACCCAGACACTGAACAAACACAAGTGTTCATCGCACAAATGTACTTTTATGTCCAGTAGTGGGGATCGAACCCATGTCAACAGCGTGTACATCGCGCTTAACGCAATTTTTCAATCGAAGAAGTCCTATATTACCTATATCCTCTATACTATTTATAATAGACAACCACAAGGCTTATAGGTAAATTGAAAACACGAAACGCTTGCGCGATGTAATTGAGCACAGCGCCATCTATTGGTTAATTTCTGAATTACGGTCCCGAAGCGAAGTGAGGGCGGGCCACTATTTTGTGCTATAAAGAGTATCCATTTATCTATCTAATGATGAACTGAATGTATTTAAAGCGCGAAAGGTCCCGGGTTCGATTCCCGATCAAGTCAATTTAGAAAACTACATTTTCTATGTTGTCTTGGGTCTCGATATTCTGGGTTGACGACCCCAGTTAATTATCGTCACCTGGTACTCATAGTACAGGGGTGCCCTAGTTTGAGACCAGGTTGATTGGTGTGATTGTCTGGCGCATTTAGTTATTTATTTAGATATTATCTATCTTTCTACGGAACCCCAAAACTACAGGCAACACTACACTACAGTCATCACGCAACACTACAAACGAACGAATACTAAACATGGTGTTGATTGCCAACTATTTGTAATTTACGACATATTAATACAAGACGACCCTCTGTAATTGTTCGGCGGACTGTGGCAACACTAGCTACCGTGTTGAAAGGTGATAGATCCATTTGCTTGGCAACATTGCGATGTACAGGGTGTCTGTGAACATTTACATCCATTTAAGGGGCTACACGAATGAAACTAGCGCCGCCAACCTATTTACACCGATTGTGGCGAAAATACGATATTTTTTAAGAAAGCAAAACATTACAGACTTAGATCCAAGTAAATTAGATTTTTCAAGATGCAATACAAAATATAAAACTCGCGACAAGTAACAATAAAGTTCATTATTGCTAAAAGTGGCCGTTTTTAGCAATAATGAACTTTATTGTTACTTGTTCGCGTGTAAAAAAATTGTTTTGCATCTCGAAAAAATTAAATTTACTTGGATCTAAGTCTGTAATGTTTATTTCTTCAAAAATATTCATATTGTCGCTACAATCAGTGTAAATAGTTGGCGGCGCTAGGTTTCAATTCGTATAGCCCCTTAACCACGTGTCTACCAACATTTTGAACAACATTGATAACCTAGACTTTAAACCACCTCATGTTATAGGAGAGCGGCCTCTCCTGGCACAAGTGTTTAAACACTTAAAAGGAGAGCTCAAACTCGGAAATTGTTATGTAATAGTTTTTGGAAGCATAAAGATTTTTTCATTTTTTTCATTTTCATAGATAGAATAATATAAACTCTTTATTGCAAAATATTACAGAACTTGACAATATGGTAATTTACAAATACAATATCGGCCCATATCAGCGTTCTTATCGCTAATAGCGATATCTTCCAGACAATATCTTTATTATTTATTATAGTTACATTATTTATTCTTAAGTTATGTCTATGTAGTTTATATTTGTTAGTATTATGACATGTATTAGTGTATCATATTTAATTTAATGAATGTATGTATGTATTAATGTTTATACTCGTACCTATGTATATAAGTATTGTATCATTGCACCGCCTTACACCTTGATCAAGTGTCCTTTACCCAAAGGTTGCCTGGAAGAGATCGCTCATAGTGATAAGGCCGCCTTTGTTGTACATTACTCCTGTTATAACTAGTTTTAAGTTTTATACCTCTGTTTTGTGTGCAATAAAAAGCATATTCATTCATTCAACATTTGTTCCGTGACTTAAAAATTCGAATAATAAAAAAATAACTTTCCATAGGTACAAAGGCGGTCTCCATACGCGACTTGGTCATTTTGTATGGGGAGTCGGAAAAATGTTCGATGAATTTCGGAAAGTTGTTGAATAAATTGTTGTTTACAATGGTTGATAGAACACGTGGTTCAAGAGGGTTCTTTTGACGGATAACCTCATTTCGGATTTTTTCATCACTCTTATACATAGAAAAAAAATCTCTATCAGAACAAAATTGTACAATAATTTCCATTTTTCAATAAGGGCCATCCGCCATAGCCGTCCAGTCTATTTTAGCGTCGCGCTGTGTGGTCCGTTTTACGAGCTTGGTTGATTTACGAGCATGCGCGAGCGGCGGCGTGTTGGTTTCCCATCGAGAAAGTACTGGGTTTATGTTATGATTGGCCTTTTGCGGGAACGAAACTTCTGGAGATATGAGTACTGGCGGGTTTAACATAGGTGAGGTACTTAGGTAGGTACAGGAATATGTGTATTGTGGGTTAGAGAAGAATGCTGTGCTTCGCCGAGTGAGGGTACCGGAGGCCCACCCGGGGGGGAAGGGGATAAAAGGTTGGCAGGCGCACTTGTAACTCTACTGGTGTTGCAGGTGTCCATGAGCGGCGGCATTGCTTACCATCAGGTGATCCGCCTGCTCGTCTGCTACCTATCACCTAAAAAAAAATTCGTTCCAAAAAATCTTGTCCCAGAATTTTAATATATTTTAGCAGGTTACTGTCCTAGCCTAACGATACTAATATTTTTAATTTTGTAGAAATTGGTCAATATTATAGCCACAACCTTCCACAGTCGGGGTGGCTGTACTACCAATTATTCTAACCGAACCCCTTACTAAGCCGACGAATTTCGTAAGTGCTTAACTCGCCATGAGGTGACGATAGTCTCATCAATATTGTAGGTATACATTTACAATATCCAGTGGAAACATTATTGCAAATATTTGACCACCAGTTAAGATGAAACCAGTTTATACTTTAAATAAAGTTAAGTTAACCAATCATCGAACGTATTTTAACTTTTTTACCCTCGAACAAGGTCAAACAAACAATCAAAAATATCGAACAAACAAAAGCAGCGGCACTTTCAAACAACAGATTGAATACAAAATGGCCGCGCGTGACTTTGACAGCTATTTGAGCGGGAACCGACACCGACGCCTCGTTAGAGGACATATTCTTTTTGTTACACAACTTTTTAAGGGGCTATAAGAATGAAACTAGCGCCGCCAACCTATTTACACTGACTGTGGCGAAAATACGATATTTTTTAAGAAAGCAAAACATTACAGACTTAGATCAAAAGTAAATTGAACTTTTCAAGATGAAACACAATATATCAAACGCGACAAGTAACAATAATGTCAATTATTGCCAAAAGTGGCCGTTTTTAGCAATAATTAACATTATTGTTACTTGTCGCGTTTTAGAAATATTGTATTGCATCTTGATGTTTTGTTTTCTTCAAAAATATCATATTTTCGCCACAATCAGTGTAAATAGGTTGGTGGCGCTTGTTTATTCGTATAGCCCCTTAAGGTTCTGTAGCACTACCATGAGTTTGTAATACTATCCTCGCTATCGAAAACTATCGCTTTGTCTCTTTTATTGTGACGCATTTGAAAGGGACAGAGCAATAGTTTACGTTATGTCAGTTTTCGATGTCAACTCATGGTAGCGCTACTGTTGGAGAGCATAAATATTTTATACTACTAATATTATAAACGTGAAAGTTTGTAAGTATGGATGGATGGATGTTTGCTCCTCTTTCACGCAAAAACTACCAAATGGATTGTAATGAAACTTTGCAATAATATAGCTTATATACATCAGAATAACACATAGGCTACAATTTATAAAAATATATTGTGTGGTTTGTCAAACAATGCAAACTAAATCAACGTGTACGAAGTCGCGGGCGGCCCCTAGTACCTACCTAATAAATAAATTCACACAACATCTCATACTTACTTTGACCTGGCTCCGTACTATAAGTTAGTTACTTATTTTTTTTTATGTGATAGGTGGCAGACGAGCAGACGGATCACCTGATGGTAAACATTTGCCCCGCCCATGCATCTGCAACACTAGTAGAGTCTCCACAGATAAAAAAGCTCCTTCATACATAAGCTAGGTATCGTTTTGGAATGATATGAGGTGACAGTATAGTGTTTAAAAACCAGAAAAAAAAACTTCTTGGAAACATATGGCCATATTAAGGACATGTGTCCATATTACGCTGACCCTTGGGCTACCTTTAAACATAGCACTTAAGGAGTCAATTCTTTTTATGAACACTTGCAAGCATATTGGCAATATTTTATCTCATTAATATATACCCGTGTTTATCCATTTAGCAATAAGTACAGTGGGGGAAATTGAATGTTTAGCTCGCAAGGGCGGACGCAACTTGAAATACAAAATACATGTGTTGTACTGAACGCCCTCTAGTTTATTGGTTTGAGTTAAGTAATCTTGGGGTTTCGGGTTCGATTCCCGGGTCAAGCAAAAAGTATGTTTCGAATTTTTCGAACACAGCTGGGTTTTGTGATCACCAATCCGCATTAGGCAAGCGTGGTGATTAAGTCTAATCCCGTCATAGTAGACGATGACTTGATTTCTATGATGGAGGCTTTTAAATTTTCCCTGCAATGGGACAGTATATAATAGTAGAAATATACACAGATTCGAATCCTTATAATAGAGTTAATTTTAAGTAACTATAAAGACTTGATGATAGTTTTTTTTTATGTGATAGGTAGCAGGTGAGCAGGCGGATCGCCTGATGGTAAGCGATTGCTGCCGCCCATGGACACTTGCATCACCAGTGGAGCCACAAGTGCGCTGCCAACCTTATAGCTGTAAAACTACTAATGACAGCGCTGTTGCTGTTGGGATCACTTTTTTAAACGCTTTCAGTATATAAATGTGTATCTACACTCTGATTCATAATCATGTAAAGTAAACTGACAGATGTCAATGTGTCATCCCATACATTATCACTAAATTTGACACATGCAAAATGTCAAAATGCATAGAAACTTGTCATTTTCATCTGTCAGTTTACTTTACATGATTATGAATCAGAGTAAAGAGTTTGTATCCATACGTTATTGGACACATTCCTTTTATTTCCCCGATTGTACATGCCTAACGACGCCTCTATAATGAGTGTGAAGTGTTGCCAGCTATCAGCAAGTTACTAAAATTATTCACACTAATATCATTATCATTAAATAGATATGATTAACTGCTTCATTAGCATCTAATCGAGATAAAACGGGATGGGTTAAGTCTAGAAAATAACAGTACTACTTAAATCCTTATCTGACTTCTTACATCGAACCACACGCAAGCGGCTGTCATTCCATCCTCATCATCTTGATGGTTGGCGATCTAGCACTGTGCGTTTTTCGAGGAATTTTCTCCCGTGAACCTCAGTCTTGTGGAATAGTTTAGCTGCGGCAGTATTTCCTGGCGGCTATGACTTAGGGACCTTCAAGAAACGAGCGTACTCCTTCTTAAAAGGTCGGCAACGCATCAGCGACCTCTCTGATCTCTTCAGCTAATAGACGTCCATGGCTGGACATAGGCCTCCCTCAAAGTTTTCTACACAAGTTCGATTCGAGATCGATTGCACAGTTACTAATTAAAAAGTCTTAAGTGTTACTCGGAATGGGCCGGCTCAACTGGAGTGATACCACGGCATCACAAAGGACAGGCGTGAAGCAGCGCCTGTGCTGTGTTCGTCGAGTGAGTGAGGGTATTAGGGGGATAGGGGGTTAAAGGCCTCGACGGCGCAGTGGCTAAGGTGTTCGCCCGAAGCGCGAAAGGTCCCGGGTTCGATTCCCGGTCAAGTCAATTTAGGAAATAGAAATAGAAAAAATCTTTATTCAAGCTAGGTTTATACAGGACAATTATGAATGTCAAACCTAATGTAATCTACAACTGGTTCGGAACGTCGATTTCTAGGAAACTACATTTTCGAAATTTTCTTTGAACTGGGTGTTCTGGGTTGCCGCCCCTAGTTAATTATCGTCACCTGGTACTCATAGTACAAGGGTTGCCCTAGTTTGAGATCAAGTTGATTGGTGTGATTGTCTGGCACATTTATTTATTATTTAAAGGTTGCCAGCGCATTTGAGACTCTACTAGTGGTGTCAGGCGGCAGCAATCGCTCACCATCAGGTGATGCGTCCGCTCGTCTGACACCTTTCACATAAATAAAAACCTGGCAACCCCAAAGCGCAAGTTAATACCTTCATACAGGTAATTAGTTAAACAGGTGTCCTTACAGTACCTGGGTTACGCAGTAGGTAACTACCTAAGCTCCGCCCTATGATGGTTTATTATGATGAAGCACTATGAGATCGTATATCAGGTAATCAGTAAATAGATGGATAGCTACACAATTCTATTCTGAAAGGGTTTCAAAAGTCATTCCAATAGTGCAGAAATATTTCATTTTTTTGGCCGAAAATTCCAAATAGCGCTCTTTTGCGAATAGAGCCTTCCTTAGCGGCGATATTAAAGCTTTTAGGAATGATAAAGTCAAAGTCAAAGTCAAAATATTCTTTATTTGCATAGGCTTGTACACAGCACTTACAAACCGTCATACATAAAGAAAATATTTCAAACTATTTAAAGATAATGTATATAATTTAAATGAAATTAAATATATATCTTGATACATAAGATATACCAAAAAATAAATAGACATAATGCGATTCTACCCACCAGTATCGGAAAGTTGATTCTGACGAGAAGATCCGGCAAGAAACTCGCCAGTTACTCTTTTTAATCGCCAAAATGTTTATTTTTTTTAATTAAACATTATTGTTACTTGTCACGGTAAAAAATATTGTGTTGCATCTCAAAAAATCCAATTTACTTGCATCTAAGTATGTAAAGAATAAGGTACTTTCTTAAAAAATATCACATAGTCGCCACAATCAGTGTAAGTAAATAGGTTGGTGGCAATAGTTTCGTCATTGTAGCCCCTTTAAAGCTGTATCTAGGGTTTCTATTTTTGCTTTTTCTGCCAACGTCGAAAACAACCACGTTTCTCGCTACCGTTTGCTTTACAAACAATGATTAGCTTAGAATAAAAAACTAACGTGACGAGACTCACAAACTAGTGTTGTATAGTAAAAGAAAAAGCAATTATATCGATAGGGAAATTTGATTTATATTGACACTACCAATAGTTTAATGGCAGTACCGTATATCGATAGCAATGAAATGTAAAGTGGACACGTTTTCGCACTTAGACTCCTAGTTGGGCCATTGTATGTGTAGGGTTTTGCGGTACGGTCCAGTCCCGGCTGTGGGGTATCCGACAGCGATTGCGCTGAGATGGACACCCCAGGGGTTTTGGTTAGGGTTAGAGTCCCACACACCACCTTGTCCCCCACATGTGGCAAGGTCTTGGCTATTTAGTAATTATTGTATCTTAGAAACAAAACAATTATTTATTATGAAAATCACAGAGTTGGCAGAAGACGTGTGTAAAGACAGTACATGCTGTCACAATTTTAAATTTAAATACTTTACATATTTATTATTTCAATTTAAAATTGTTGGAATATTACGCAAAATCCTGTAAAAGGTTATTAAGTTTCTAGGCTACTTATTACTTCTACTCATTTGACCTGTATGTTGTACACTTAATTAGCAACAAAGTATTTGACTTTGATTGTTTTTACTTGATTCTGTTAGAAATCTCAATATTATAAAGTATCGGATGTAAAAGTATCGATTGCAGATTTTATTATCGTTATTAATAGTATACCGCCAATTTCCCTATCGATACTTTTGATACTCGGCATCCTATATTCTGAATAGTTTTAAAGGCAACCTATCGATAATCAAACTGTCGGCAGTTCAGCAACACTAACCCAAACAATGCTTAATTAGCATATGCGCAAGTGTCAATGTGAGGCGTTACAACACCCAGACCCGGCTTTGTAACGCCGATCGGCGCAATGCGGGATAGGACAGTAAGGAAAGTATCATAATATACTGTCCCACTGCAGGGCAAAGGCCTCCATCATAGAAATCAAGTCATCGCTAATATGATGGGATTAGGCTTATAGTCGGGCAGCAATATAAAAATAAAGTGTCAAATAATGCCCGATTTGACACTATTTTTATATTGCTTTTAGGAACACATTTCGCGATCATAAGAACTACTTTTAAATCATAAAGTTCTTTATGATTCGCGAAATGTGTTCCTCATAACAAGGATAAGTGCAAAATTAAAAAAAAGGTATTGGCAAATCGGGCATGATACAACGGCCCGACTATAAGAGGAACACATTTAGTGAATCATTTGAAGTCTGCGAGCCTAGTGCAATAATCAATGTAACTCGATACTTTTAAGTGCTTTCATTAAATAAACATTTTTTTTTTAAATTGGCGGCCTGCCACGGCTGCGGCCTTCTGCACGCGGCCTTCACTCAAGAACCTTTCCACCCCAACGGCCGTCTGTTCTCCTCGCAATGTGCCCTGCCCATTGCCACTTGAGCCACGCAATTCTTTGGGCTATGTCCTTGACCTTAGATCTCCTGCGGATCTCATCATTTTGGATACGATCACGCAAGGAGATTCCGAGCATAGCCCTCTCCATTGCCCTCTGAGTGACTTTGTGTCTTCTTAAACGGGTCATTGTAAGCGGCCACATATTAAATCACAGCGTATTACATATTTACACGCGCAGGAGGCCGCAGCCGTGGCAGGCCTCCCACCAGGTGGACCGACGATATGGTGAAGGTCGTGGGAGTCCATTGGATGCGGGTGGCACAGGACCGATCTGTGTGGATAACTTTGGGGGAGGCCTATGTCCAGCAGTGGACGTCTATTGGCTGAAATGATAATGATGATGATGTATTACATATTAAAAAAAGTTAGTGCGGACATGTCTTACTGGCATGTCTCCCGCACTGTGTCGTGTCAGGTCAGGTCACAGACGTGTTGGAGTGTCTCTTTGTCTTTTGTCTTCTAATTTCTCGTTTGTACACTTTTTAACAGATATTTGGAAGACAACTTATTGAGTAGTGTTGTCCACAACTTGCTGGTCTTGAGTTCAAGGTCTTGGTATTGAATGGCTGGATGGCGCATTTGGTAGTGACCCTGCCTCATACACCAAATGTCGTGGTTTCGATCCGCAAGATAAACATTCGTGTGCTGAATAAATCTATACTATTTATAAAGTTATAACTTCTATAGACAACGACAAGGCTTATAGGTAAACCGAAAACACGAAACGCTTGCGCGATGTAATTGGACACAGCGCCATCTATTGGCTCATTTATGAATTACGGTCCCGAAGCAAAGTGAGGGCAGGCCCCTAGTAAATAAATAAATTGAGACAACATCACATAGGTACATAGTCCTGGTCATAAACTAAGGTTTTACCTTGTGTTATAGAAATCAGAAACAACGAAGGAACCACAAACACCCAGACCCAAGACAAATATCTGGTTCATCAACAAACATTTGTGTTGGTGCGGGAAACCCGCGACCCTTACGTCTCAACCGGCGCTCAAACCATTGCGCTAAACGGGTCGTACATTTTTTTTATTGAAGACAATCAAAATGACTCACTCAGTTTCGTAGCCTCAACTTTATCTCTTCAATGACAACCGCGCAAGTCTATCTGTTTTTCATAACTCAAAACTAATCTATCTACTTTGGAAAATGGACGACGGATTATCTTTTTTAAAAAACCGGCCAAGTGCGAGTCGGGCTCGCGCACAAAGGGTTCCGTAGCAGCAAATATAATGCCATCGTTTTCAGTGTAAGCACAATAACTTAACCAAAATTACAGTTAAATCAACCTATCTCAAAAACTATAAGAGATACTTTGATCAAACCAAAAATCGTTGAAAGAGTTAATTAGCATGCATCACCTCTATTTTTTTTAGAATTTTATACCCCGTAGTTATAAAAATAGAGAGGGGGGGACATACTTTTTACGACTTTGAGAGCTGATATCTCAAAAACCGTTCACTTTAAGAAAAATGTTTTTTAGAAAACTTTATATCATTTTAAAAGACCTTTCCATTGATACCCCACACGGGTATGTACATCGAAAAAAAAAATTTTTACTATTTAGTGTCATATTTTTGTAGCGGTTCATACAACACATATTCCCATCAAATTTCATCACTGTAGTACTTATAGTTTCCGAGTAAATCGGCTGTGACAGACGGACAGACGGACAGACGGACAGACGGACATGACGAAACTATAAGGGTTCCGTTTTTGCCATTTGGGCTACGGAACCCTAAAAACAGCCTTAGATCGCGGCTAGTACCGAAGGAGTTTAACATCGTTACAGTACTACACCAGCGCTTAGGTGCTCGGGTGTACAGGGGGGGATCTAGGGTATCCTGGGGAGCTGAGGGGGGGGGGAATAGAAAGAGGGGGGCTACATAGTTTTACCGCCCCGGGCGGTAATTACCACTAATTGATACAAAGTTAGTCTTGCTTGGTCTTGACTACTTATACAGCTGCGCAACACTATTATACTTGAAAGATATTTAGAAGACAGCTAATTATAGTCTTGAACTGTGAACTGTGGCGGAATAGTTTAAAGAGCTGGCTGTGTGAGGTCCGGGTTCGATTCTCACGAAGATCATACAAACAAACATGTATGGAAAAATTGAGCCAAACTGAGCTTTTCACGTGATCGCAAGGTGCTTTTTCCATTTTTTTTATTTGACAGGTGGCAGACGAGCAGACGGATTCAGAGATTTTTAAGACTCTCCATACAAAATGAAATGTCACGTGATTGACAAAGAAAATTTGATTTTTTGGTAGTAAAGTCTGTACACGGTAAGTATTTGTTTACACCGTTAAGTATTATTGTTTTTTTTCACTATCTACTTATCCCACTGCGGGGCAAAGGCCTCCATCACAGAAATCAAGTCATCGCTACTATGATGGGATTAGTTTTAAGTACCTAATCACCACGCTTGCCTAATGCGGATTGGCGATCACAAACAAAAACGCCATTAGGCTAAATTGTTTTAACATTTCAAAATTGAAGAGCTGGCTTCAACATATTCAATTTGTTGTAGCAAAGAAAGATATTTCCACCGAGATCCAGATAAGATCTCACGGAGTGGCAGAACTGCTACATATTTATAACTACGAGATCTGTATCATCCTGTATATTTGAATAAAATACTGTTTTGTAAGGACTTAACAAATACTCTTAACAGAATTTGTTATTCAGCATGCTGTTAACATTTGCGTCATACTGGATGTATTTGTTAACATAATTAAAAGTGAAGTACAGTCAGCCACACATCAGGTTACCAGAACCTGTAAAATTTCCTCAATTGATTTTCAAACTAATGTGTATGACAGTAAGATGAGAGTCGATTGAAGAAATTTGACAGTTTTGTATACTTTGATGTGTGGCTGTATGTACCCACTAGTAACAATTAAACGCATTTTGATGTGGTAAATACACAGTTTTATTCGCAATAATTAATTAACAATATCAGAGCGCCCGAATCTATCACAGAGCGACAGTTCTAGTGTCAGACACCACTATACTCTGATTCATAATCATGTAAAGTAAACTGACAGATGTCAATGTGTCATCCCCATACATTATCACTCAATTTGACACATGCAAAATGTCAAAATGCATAGAAACTTGTAATTTTCATCTGTCAGTTTACTTTACATGATTATGAATCAGAGTATAGGGATGTTTTCCGCCTTGTGATGCATATTCAAGTTACTCTTTGTAGTGATGTTCTTGGCGCTCGATTTTGGCTAGCTTACAAAATGCCCCCGTTCTGATTTCTTTTTTTGTTTTTTTTTTATGATATAGGTGGCCGACGAGCTGACGGATCACCTGATGGCAGGCTCTCCCACTGTTGATTGGCTGCCATAGCCGAAATATCGGTTAGGAGGACACAGTATGAAGCATACTGTGCAGCCAGCATTTATTTACTGTTACAGAACCTTGATAGAGGGGGATTCCTAGATAAGGGGGGGGGGGGGCTTTATCTAGGATGTAGCCTAGATATTGCCGCCCCCCCCCACACCTAACAAGTACCGCCCCCTCTCAGTGCAGTGGCGTAATTTGTTATTAATTCCACCTACTTTTTTTCCACTTTGTTCATTATTACTTATTAACCGTTTAGTTAGAAAATTATACCAAAGTTAGCAAGATATAGAAAATAATAATTGATTATAAAAACACGATTTATTTATTTTTTTATTTTTCCGTCAGTAACATTTTTAAAAGTCATAAAACAATTGTTCAGAATGATTGGTAGAGGTGGTTATTGATGTAAATGTTTACAGATTGTCCTGAACAATGTCTTGTTTAAGTTACTTGATAAAGCGTAGTTTTGAAGGCATTGCATTGTTTTTTTTTAAATTGAAAATAGGTTTTAAATGCTTGGCTTTAAAACCTAGAGTTGAGAAGAATAAGCCTACGATGGAGCGGGTTTACCCAGAAGTTAAGTCATTTTTAAGGCAAGAGTGAATAGGCTTTTCACAGGCGAGCTTGGCCCACCTTCGAGTGCTTATTCTACTTATTTTGTAGCAAATTTTAAAAGATTATGTGTTCCAAATATTTTTATCAAAAAATGGTGAACTTTTATTACTTATTCTTTTAAAAAAATTCTGTACAAAAGCTTCTTCTTGAAAAAACTTGATTTTTCTAATAAAAGTTGTTCCTACCTATTTCTTTATAATAAGTAGGTACATACACTTAACCGTTTATGTCAAAACGTGATATACTTATTTTAAAATTTATTGCATAAAAGGCGAACTTAGTACCTAATTTGATAAAAAGAATATTTTTTTAAATAATAGAGTCTTTTTATAATCAATTAAAAATTCATACATTTTTTGAAAGACGAACTTAGGTAATATGCTACATACAATATTCAAAGAAATAATAATAAATTGTACTTAAACACACACAATATTAAGTATGTACGTTTAATGCCACATCTTACGTGCGAATTATTTGTTAATCCAATTAATTTTCAATCGAAACCCGAGTTAACCCAATTTATCGTTAAAGGAAATAAGCAATTTCAACAATAGCTATAAATCTTAACGATAAAAACAACGAAACGATATAATTGGCAGCCGTTTTACCAAACTCTACCAATACGGACCCACTCTAGTTTATTACTCAAACCGATTAATCGGCAGCCATCTTTGAAAAAAAAAACTGTCAAATTATTCGCGCCCAAATAAAATAATCAACACTTAAACATACTACTACTTAATTGTACACAACTATTATGACATAATTTGTTTGAAAAAATCTCAAAACGTGTTCCATTATTCATCAAGATGGCAGTCACTCTATCAATATAATAATTCTGTCAAAGTTTAATCGAAATTCTTCGCTCGCTAAAGTTGTATTATTGATACATTACAAGAACGAAAGAGCCATATCGGCAATTCACAACTGAATTACAAATCTCAACCGGCCCACTAAATACACAATCAGGTTAAATCAATTGTAATACTCCCATCTCTTTTGCTCCCCACAAAGAAAGCTATAAAAGAGTGAGATGGGGTCATTTTGATGGCCCTATAATGCGATTGGAAGCGCAAAAGGTTGACGCCCACGGAACAGGCAGGGTAGGGTAAAAAAAGCTTGTTTGGCTGTGGGCGTGTCCGCCGCTCGGTGTGCGAGTCAGTCGCCGCTTGTCCGCAGCCGCGAGCGCAGCGTTTGACAACTGACGTTTCAATCTGACAGCTGTCACTGTCACGGAGTTCGACAAAAAAGCTAGTGCGGTGACTTTGCGATTAAGAAATCATGATCGATTAATATTAATGCTATTTAAAGTTAACATTTAAATAATCGACGCGGAGAGACGTATGTTTTAATGAATTTGAATTGTGGACTGTATAATTGATTTGTGTTTACAAGAAAGAAGATTCAAGATAAAGAGATGGCTTTTGAAGACCGCTGCAGTCCGAACCAGGCGAACAGCCCGGGGCCCGTGACGGGGAGGGTGCCCCCACCTCATGCAGAGAGCCCTGTGTACTGCCCCCAGAGCCAGTACACTTGCACGACGATCGAGCAAAGGTATGAGCGGGGCCCCAACATGACAATCGTCAAAGTGCAACCAAATTCCCCACCACCGAGCCCAGAGCAGAACCAGAACGAAATGGATTACCAGAACTATTACAGACCAGAGACCCCTGATGTAAAGCCTAGAATTAACCCTGACAACTTCAATAACCAACGGCAGCCACCGACCCCAATAGCCTTTTCCATTAGCAACATTTTACATCCAGAATTTGGTTTGACAGCCATCAGGAAAACCAGCAAAATCGAAGGCCCAAAACCAGTCGGTCCCAACCATAGCATTTTATACAAACCTTACGATTTATCGAAGGCAAGTGAATATCAGAAGTACAGCTTCGATTATTTGAAGTCGAAAGAGAGCGAAGTCAATCCGTTACCGCCTTTGGGAGGTCTGAGGCAGACTGTCTCACAAATAGGGGAGCAAGTGAAAGAGAAGGAAGTACCAAAGATGGTGGAAGCACAGAAGAGGCCGGATTCTGCCAGTTCGATCGTCTCGTCGACTTCAAGTGGGGCGCCGTCTACTTGTGGGAGTACAGATGCTAACAACCAGAATTCTGCGAATCTTTGGCCAGCTTGGGTTTACTGCACCAGATACAGCGATAGGCCTAGTTCTGGTAAGTTACATTTTCTTTTATTTCTTTTTTAGCCTGGTAGTTTTTTTGTGGCTGCTATCATATCTCCGATGGAGACACAATTTAGCACTGACAATGTCGAGTGATTGAAGAGACAAGTTAATTTAAATGGTTGTTGACTTGGTGTCAGTTTGAATCCTTTTGGTGTTTATTTAAGTTGAGTTTTGCTCCATCTAAAACCTAGACAAAACAGTCAACACATAGACGTCACAGAATTATTTTGTGTCACAGATCACAATTCCAGGGAGGTGAAATTCATTTCTCCTTTTTCTGAAGGTTGGCTGCTAGCTTACAGTTTTGTTAATTACCTACCTATGCAGTTAAAATTTCTTTAAGCCATCTATCTTATTGAATCTATGATTGGGAAAACTATTTAGGTGTTTTAAAAGAGTTAATGTAGCAACTAGCCAAACCATTTTGGAAATTATCTCTCAGTATTTTAAACAGTTTAAGTCCTATCTTTAATTCGTCTTATATCATTTAGAAGCCGTAGTTTTATCAATGTAGATTGTTATAGATTCGTTCCGGTATCTGATAATAATATTACTAATTCTTCAACCTTTTTTTTCGTTGCTTTAATTTTTGTAGACCCTAGTTAGATTTGGTTTAAACTCGCACAATCCGACGGCACGGACAATTCCACCTGCTTTCCATAACTGAGAAAGAAAGAAAGAAAATACATTTATTGACCATTACAAAATACAAAACAGAACACATACAGTGAGGATAAATATACAAGGAGAATGTACTTAAGTAACTGCTTACCTCAGAAAGCACTTAAAGCCATTGGTCTTTTTCGGTAGTGAATACGTATTCCGTCGGAACGAAGGTACACACTTTTACCGTGATAATAATTGGTAGCTTGCGTACTTGGCTGACTTTTCAGGCAAGACCCTCTTGCCTTTAATTTAATTGATATAGGTAAACGGGACTAAACGTGACCATATGTTCGAAATAAGTAAGTATGTAATAGGAATTACTGCTTGACATTTAGACGGCGTTACAACGGCCGTGTTCACAAGCAGACTTATATTTAACATCTTCGCGTTTAGGCCCGTTTATATCCATTATTATTTGTAGGTTACATAATGAAACGTAAAAGATAAAAATTATAAGAGGATATTTATAATCATCATAAATGTCCACCTATGATTTCAAAATTTGCAGACAACGACAAGGCGTATAGATAAAACAAACGAAACGACTGCGCGTTCTAAGCGAGTCCCAGCGCTATGTATTGGTTCTGTTTGAAACGAATGTCTCGAAACGGCGTGAAGGCACGCCACTAGTTTTCATATTTTCTTAGAATCCTGCACTACAACCGAGGGCACTTGGAGTCCTTGTGTCTATTTCTTGTACCCTGGTGTTGGTATCCGTTACAATGCAGCCCACATACTTAAATCTATTTGCGTCCAAAGTACCGCTGGCTGGAGGGATGAAGTTGAGACATATTTGCGTGGACTCTAGGCTGGTGACTGGCAGGAGGTGGCGCAGGAGTCAGGACCGACCTAGATGGAGGCTCTTATTATCGAAGGCCAAGGATCACTTTGGGTCGCTGTGCCAGCCTAGTAAGTTAGTTAGTCTTTTTATAAAAATACTGGTGGCCCGCCCTCACTTCGCTTCGGGAATTCAGAAATGAACTAATAGATGGCGCTGTGTCCAATTACATCGCGCAAGCGTAACTTCTATAGACAACGACAAGGCTTATAGGTAAACCGAATACATTTCGTGTATTCGGTTTACCTATAAGTAAACCGAATACACGAAATGTATTCGGTTTACCTACCTATAAGCCTTGTCGTTGTCTATAGAAGTTATCTCTTTATCAATAGTATAGAAGAAGATAGATGTTAACTTCGGAACGTCTGATGGAATGAATAAAAACTGGTTTAGGGTTGGGATCAATATTAAGGCAAAGGACCGTTCGGTAGCTTAATTATGTCTTCTAATTAGTATTTGCATTCGCAAATTAATTTAGGTAGTTCCTAATTGGATATCTGCTTTTATTCGTTACTTTTTGTTTGCAATCCATCCATCCATACTATTTATAAAGAGATAAATTCTATAGACAACGACAAGGCTTATAGGTAAATCGAAAACACGAAACGCTTGCGCGATGTAATTGGACACAGCGCCATCTATCGGTTCATTTTGAATTACGGTCCCGAAGCGAAGTGAGGGCGGGCCACTAGTTAATTTTAATAAAGCCACCAACTTAGAATCTTTAAATAAGGGTCTGATTCACAATATACGGATAACTTAAGCATATACAGCAAGCGTATTCTTTTTAAAAGGTCGGCAGCGCACTTGTAACTCCTCTGGTGTTGCGGGTGTCATTGACCTGATTCCGTACTAAGTAGCTTAAGCACTTGTGTTACAGATATCAGACAACGGAGGACGTACAAATATAATACTCAAATTGCACCCAGACACTGATCAAACACAAGTATTCATCACACGAATGTTTGTCCAGGGTGGGATCGAACCCACGAC
Source organism: Cnaphalocrocis medinalis (assembly GCA_014851415.1). Taxonomy (NCBI): domain Eukaryota; kingdom Metazoa; phylum Arthropoda; class Insecta; order Lepidoptera; family Crambidae; genus Cnaphalocrocis; species Cnaphalocrocis medinalis. The sequence goes on along the minus strand of CM026301.1, from coordinate 7,188,064 downwards.
CTTTGGCGTATGAGGCAGGGTCACTACCAAATGCGCTATCCGGCCAGTCAAAACTTTTCATATATAAAACTAGTGGCCCGCCCTCACTTCGCTTCGGGACCGTAATTCAGAAATCAACCGATAGATGGCGCTGTGTCCAATTACATCGCGCAAGCGTTTCGTGTTTTCGGTTTACCTATAAGCCTTGTTGTTGTCCGTAGAAGAAATCTCTTTATAAATGGTATAGATATAGATAGAAGATGGTAGGCACTTAAAGATAAGATCTAAGGCGATTAAGACATAGTAACGTTATCTCTCTCAGAATAGATCAAAATGAGAGTAACAGATATATCTGCTGATAAATCTTACATTATCAGATGAAATAGCGATATTGTTTGACATTCTGTTTCAAATACATTTTAAAATGATTATTAAGTAGACAGTAAAATTTTTCATCCGATTATAAACTGTATGGTTACATTTTTAAAGATTATTATCGTTTTAACTTTAGGCCTAACTGTATTCTAACTTAATTGTCTTCTTTTGTGATCTTCTTATTGGTTTTTGGATATTTTCTTACAAGAGTCTAATCAGTATGGTAGTCCAATTCGATCTTGTTTGGAATTTCGTTTTATATTAGATTTTTCTATTACCTTTGACAATTCATCAGCAACCCACGCTCGTCCACTGCTGGACATTGGTCTCCCCCAATGCACGCCACCGCTCCCGATTTTTGGCCACTCTCATCCAGCTCACTCCAGCCAGCCTTCGAATGTCGTCATCCCATCTTGTAGCAGGGCGTCCAACACTACGTTTACCGAGTCGCGGTCTCCATTCAAGTACTTTATGGCTCAAATGGTTGTCAGTTCTGCGGCTAATGTGACCAGCCCACTGCCACTTCAGTTTGCTGATTCGATGGGCTATGTCGGTGACTCTGGTTCTCTGTCGGATTACATTTCTGATGCGGTCCTTCAAAGATACTCCGACCTTTGACAAGAATCTAATATAAAAACGAAAATACCAAGAGGTTTAGCTCCTCGTTCCTGCCCAAATGACAACAACACAAATGTTTGTTGATGAAACAGATGTTTGTCTCGGGTCTAGGTGTTTGTGGCTCCTTCGTTGTTTCTGGTTTCCATAGATACAAGGGAAACCCTTAGTTGACCAGTACAATGTATGTGATGTTGTCTCAATTTATTTATTTACTAGTGGCCCGCCCTAATTTCGTTACGGATTGCTATTAGGTTCAAACCTAACTAATAGATGGCGCTATGTGTAGATTGCATCGCACAATCGTATCGTGTTTTTGGATTGGCTTAAGCCTGGTTGTCAATAGTATTTACCTCTTTATAAATAGTATAGAAGATTATTATAATTTATTTCAAAAGCAACTGTTCAAAAGTCAGGGATTATGTTTCGACATTTGTTTTGTTTTCAAAGTAGGTGTCAAACGTTTGAATAAGTACAGTATGATCGAACCTACGTCAACACGGCACCACAGAATATGTAATCGCTCCGGTAGTGGATCAAACGGAATAATTTATCATATAATTGCTGCTTCGGTATAGGCGACCTTTCTTAGAATATTTGATTTGGCAGGTCGATACTGCATCATCAATAGGTTTGTTTTATAAACTTTTTTTTTCTTTTTCCTTCATAGAAGTTGTTGTTGTCTATGATGCATTATAATAATGTTTGATTGTGTTTGTTATTGGATCAAAACTTCAAAATTTACCACACATCACTTTTGCTACTTATGACAAACTTAGTACGTACAGCCACACATCAAAATTATACAAAACTGTCAAATTTCTTCAATCGACTCTCATCTTACTGTCTTACACATTAGGTTGAATATCAGTTGAGGAATTTGACAGGTTGTGGTAACCTGACGTGTGGCTGATTGTACAAAGTAGATATTATAGTCGAATTTAGAGATTTCATACATATTTCCATACAATGTAAATCAAAATTTAGAAGTTTTCAACCAAATGAAACTATTATTTATTTAATTATTTAAATAAGGTACACCAACAGCAATACACATAAAACATTCAAAAATAACATTCTATATAAATATTCAAATATGTTTGCCAATTATAGGTATACACAGCATTCACAATATTGTAGCTAATTGGTCTTTTAATTATTTTAAACTTAGAATCTATACAAAATATTACAAAACTTATATCTGTTCATCATTGGATCACCCCTTGGAAAGATAATTTTAACCCACTTTCTGGTCTTCTGTGACGCCGTGGCATCACCCGGTCGGGCCGGTCCATTCATGCCGAAGCGTGGCTCTCCCACGGGTAGTACGTAATAACAATTACCATTGAAAAAAATACAGTATTTAACTTTTGTATTAGTAATTTTAATTTGTTTAAGTTTTTTTGACACAAAAATATTACTTATTGTAAGTTAATATTTGGTATTGTATGGTATTTGACATTAAGGTCATCTTTTCGTTTTTTTTTTTGCAATTAAAATATGACCTTTGCTCTAAACTTAAAGTAAAAGGTGTAAATCATTATTCTATTCTATAAAATCTAATTAGCTACGAAATACATTATTACTTAAAATATTTCAAAAACACAGAAAAAAATTACGATATTTACATACAATAGCTGTCTTAATATGTTATTCAAAAACGTTTTCAAAGTAAAAAGCCGAAAAAATTAACATTGCTTACTTACTAACGCCCCGTTGGTCTAGTGGTTTTAGTAGTCCTTGGTTCGATTCACCGGTCGAGCAAAAGTATGTTTCGAATTTTCGGAACATAGCTCGGGTTTGTGATCACCAATCCGCATTAGGCAAGCGTGGTGATTAAGCCTAATCCCATCATAGTAGCGATGACTAGATTTCTGTGATGGAGGCCTTTGCCCTGCAGTGGGACAGTATATAGGATACAAAAGTTTTTAAGGAAGTAAGTATGTCATGTATTTTTGCTCTTTCATGCAAAAATTACTAAATGGATTTTAATGAAATTTTACAATAATATAGCTTATATTTAGAACTAGCGGCCGCCAGCGACTTCGTTCGCGTGGAAAAGTAACTTTTTACCCCTTACAACCCCCTTTTAGCAATAAAAAGTAGCCTATGTTCTTTTTAGGGTCTAGATCATCTGTAGTTATACCAAATTTCATTTAAATCCGTTCAGTAGTTTTGGCGTGAAAGAGTAACAGACAGACAGACAGACAGAGTTACTTTCGCATTTATAATATTAGTATGGATAACATGTAGGCAACAATTTATAGACATGTCTTGCTTTTTATCCAAAATTTATCGATAATTATATCACCAACCGTTCAAACTGTGATTCACATTCATATCGATGGGCACAGTACATAATAAAGCGGTAACTTCCTGTAACCTAAAAATAGAAAGTACCCAAAAATCACTTAAGCACGACACGACCAACACAAACACACGTATTTCTGTCTCTCTCGCAAAAAATGTCAGGAAACAACAACAAAAAGGCTTGACAATGCGCCCGCTGAAATTACGTCGCGAACCGTTGACAGCTGTCAGTTTGACATTGACAAGCTCCGAATAGCGCCGCTGTGATTTTTTTAGCGTTATGCAATTTGAAAAATGGATTGTCTTTGCTTTTGTTTGTTCAGTGAAACTTAAGGCTTGTTTATGGTTGAGTAAGATTTGGTTATAAAAAGTCAATTTAATTTTCTTTCAAAAATTCGTACTTTCGTTTGCAATTTGCATAAAAAACCTATTTATGCAGATTTCTATTAGATTTAGTTGATTACGTGTTGAAAAAAATATGCCAGACATTAATTTGACGCTGATCAGCTTGTCACAAAAACATTCACGCGAAAAAAGTTAATTTAGTTAGTTTTTCAAATTGTGTCTCTGTCTATCTATCTCTATGTATATGTCTGTATGTCTTTCTATGTCTGTCTATGTATTTCTATGTCTGTCTATGTCTGTCTATGTCTATATTTATATCTACCTACATTTATCTCTAAACTTATGTATCTTCTATTATTATTATACTACTTATTTATTAATAGGTTAAATCTATAGATAACATCAAGGCTTATAGATAAACCGACAAACCTTGTACCTTATAGGTATAACTTCATAGGTAAAACGAGGAGACCGTAAAGCAAAACACTTGCGAGATGCAATCGACAACCAGCGCCATCTTTTGGGATTTTTTGTAACTAACATCCCATAACGAATGTTAAAACTAGTCTTCAATAATATAGCAACTTAAGATCAACAATAATATTAAAAATATTGTTTCATACATGCTTCCATTTTGTATGGAAGACCTACTTTCGATTCATACACGGATCTCTATAATAAGCAAGGAAAAACTATTTTAACAAAAACTAGACAGCTTGTCATCGTTCTAGCGCACCTAGTACTTAACTAGTTAACTAGTTAACAAGTCTTATAATAGCATACTATTACACTATTGTCTCAACCAATAGATTATAAAAACACCAGCGACTATTGTAGTTAAAAAAATCCCTATATGGTGTGTGGAACTCATATAAAATAATTACTAACTAATTTCAGACCGGTTTTGACATCATGCGCACGTCGTGGCACAAATTAATTGCAACTATAAGGTCGTTGACCTACGCGTTGGGCAGTATCGATCAACAAGTAGAACAGTGCCACCTTTTTTAAGTTATTAAATGCGAGAAATGCAGCCCTAATTAGGATGACCGTGAGGTCCAATTGAGGCAGGACATGTCCTTAATATTTGAAAGTATTAATCAATCAATATTGCATAGTTATTTATGGTGTCTATGGGCAGCGACAATCGCTTACCATCAGGTGATACGTCTGTTCATCTGCCACTTATCATATGAAAAAAAAAATAGTTTTTGAATTCAGTCTATTGTATGGAATATTATTATTTTTAATTGGGAACAACATGTTTTTTCTTTGTGAATAAAAAGGATATGCAAAAAGAAATTGGATTACGTTCAATTATCGTGGGTTTAATTCCTTATCTGGACTAGTTTGATTTGTTTGTCTACGTCTGTTCATGTAACTAATTTGGTTTCCCGCCGTTTATCTTAATATCTAACAACGCTTAAGCAAATGATCATGCGGCTTACTTAATTGACATCTAGTAAATTACTTACTTACTACGCTGGCTCAGCGATCCAAGGTAGGTTGAGGCCAAGACCTCCAACGACGAAATTGACCATTTTGTTCGGTCTTGTGCCAATTCCAATCAATCGTTCAAGTAAATTAGTGACTTTTTAATCAATTTGACAAAATAATCACACTAAGTATTACCGAACTGTCTTATTTAAACTGCTATTATAAAAGTGTATTAAATTAAACCCGTTTGTCTATAAATTGAAAAAAAAACAAAATGGAAGACAGTTACTAAATATAATAAATGGTACGACTGCCACTCGCAACGCCATCTAACATTGTCTGACATTTGTCCTACAAAATCCTCAAACCATAGTCATCCTACCCTTAATGGGTCTCTCGAGAAATATCACCTAGACTCCAATTTAGTTCTTAAGCACCACAATCATATCTTAACGAGGTAACTGGTTTCGAAAATATCTTAAGTGACACACAGGCTTTGAAAAAAATACTAGAAGCATGGACACTTCATGAGCGAGGGTTCTGTAGAAGCACATTGTGATGGTTTTTGCAAATGAAAAATCCCATAGATGGCGTTACGTAGGCGACTTTTTTTGTTTTCTTATAAGATAAGAGTACTTCTTTCACGGTAGGCAGCGGCATGACTGTGCCTCGGCATTGTTGTTGTCTATGAGCGGCGGTTACCATTTACCATCAGATGGGCCGCATGCTCGTCTGCCTACTTCAGCAATAAAAAAATAGAAACTGAGAACTATGGAGGAGTTTGGGATAGGCCTTTGCCCAGTATTGGGACAGTCAGGCTAGTAAAAAAATATGGGAATACCTTAACGGCCTTCACGTTGAAACATATAGGGATAGGGTGACCAGGTGTTGTAAACAAAAAGCCGGATTTGACCAGTTTAGCCGGACATTTTGTTAAAAAAGCCGGGCCTTTTTTACTTGGCCGCTTTTTAGGGTTCCGTAGCCAAAATGGCAAAAACGGAACCCTTATAGTTTCGTCATGTCCGTCTGTCCGTCTGTCCGTCTGTCCGTCTGTCCGTCTGTCCGTCTGTCCGTCTGTCACAGCCGATTTACTCGGAAACTATAAGTACTACAGTGATGAAATTTGATGGGAATATGTGTTGTATGAACCGCTACAAAAATATGACACTAAATAGTAAAAAAAAGAATTGGGGGTGGGGCCCCCCATACATGTAACTGAGGGATGAAATTTTTTTTTTCGATGTACATACCCGTGTGGGGTATCAATGGAAAGGTCTTTTAAAATGATATAAAGTTTTCTAAAAAACATTTTTCTTAAAGTGAACGGTTTTTGAGATATCAGCTCTCAAAGTCGTAAAAAGTATGTCCCCCCCCCTCTATTTTTATAACTACGGGGTATAAAATTCTAAAAAAAATAGAGGTGATGCATGCTAATTAACTCTTTCAACGATTTTTGGTTTGATCAAAGTATCTCTTATAGTTTTTGAGATAGGTTGATTTAACTGTAACATAATAAGTTTATTATATTTGCTGCTACGGAACCCTTTGTGCGCGAGCCCGACTCGCACTTGGCCGGTTTTTTAATGTTTATGCCTGCTGCCTCTCACCCACGTCCTACTGGCTTACTCACATACTACGCTGGCTCAGCGAACCACGGTGGGTTTTGGCCTCCGACGTCAAAGTTCGCCATTTTGTTCAATCCTGTACAGACAGCCACACATCAGGTTACCACAATCTGTCAAATTTCCTCAACTGATTTTCAACCTAATAAGTTTGACAGTAAGATGAGAGTCGATTGAAGAAATTTGACAGTTTTGTATATTTTGATGTGTGGCTGTACGTACAGCGTTAATGCACGTTTAGCGCTTTAAAGGCCTTAGCGACTTTGTCCCTCTAGCTTAAATATGTCCAAATTACAGTCCTACTGCCTTCTGTTACGTTACAATATTACGCCAACAACCGGGTTTTTCTAACCAATTGATTTACAAACTAAAACAAACACTGGAATGTAGTTCACTCAGGCGTAAACCCAACAGGTGAAATAATGAAACAATTTAACAGTAATTATTTGCGATTGCCGCTCTTTTTTCGGCCGCCATCTTGTCGCAACGGCACGCCCTGCGCGCGCGCAAAAAGACACGCTAAACGCTGTTCTAGGAATCATTGGTACTTGTCTAGTTTCTAGTTTAATTGAACTAGTTCACTGGATTGCAATAGTTCACTCAGCTAAATGAGTTTCCACGGTCTGGTTCCCTACGAAGGTCGGACGAAGGCAGTCGATTTGTTGTTATTACCAGAATCCCCAAATCCTGGACGATGTTTATTATAAAAGCGTTTTGGATTTTAAGAATCTGTTAGCTTTTAAGAAGATTGTTCAATAAATAAATAAAATGACTTCTGTAATAAAAACTGGCCAAGTCAACCCTGCTTTAAAACTCATATTGTTTTGACTGCAATTGTTATAGGTATCCAATAAAGATTTTTAACGAGAAGGTACAAGTGCCTAATCTAGATTTTGCATAGAACTTGGCTCTCATTTAGATCTCTATTCTTTATGCGGCGAGGTGCATGCATTTTTGTATTGAACTTGGCTCTCCTTTTTCAAATTTATATTTTCAATCTTTTCACTCAAGTGAACTATTTAGCACATCACTAACGTTGAGTAACGCTTGCGTGTGCGTTCCGTAGGGTACAATTGCAGATCTGCATGTTTGTAATTTTAATGTGTTGACATTACACCCTGTATATTGCAGAAATAATACACCCTGTATGTCTATAAGGGTCATTTTCATAAATATGTCATCAAAGCAAAGGCCTCCGTCATAGCAATCAAGTCCTCGCTACTATGATGGGATAAGGCTTAATTACCACGCTTGCTTAATGCGGATTGGTGATCACAAACCCGAGCTATGTTCGAAAAACTGGAAACCCAAGAATCGAACCTGGGACCCCAAGATATACCCCGGTATTATAACTACTAGACTAACGGGGCGTGATACGCTGTATGTTTCAAAAATAATACACCCTGTATGTTTAGATATACAGGGTCATTCTTGACAGCGTACGTGACTCCTGGCATTACGGGTGTCTATGGGCGGCGGCAATCGCTTACCATCAGGTGACCCGTCTGCTCGTTTGCCACCTATGACTTAAAAAGAAGATATAATTGAATATCCTAATTAATCAAATGAGCTAATCAGTCAGCTGGCCTGCAACAAAGCCTCGCATATCTGACATTTTAGATTTGCGTTCCGATGCACGGACAGGATGTAGCGGGGCAAAGAGAAACAAAACAAGACAGAAGGGATATATACCAGTACAGAGAAGACGCATTTAGTTGTGATCTAATACGAAACAGGTTCGAACCCAACCCGGGAAAATATTCGTACTATTTATTTATTTTGATTGGCCTGATGGCGCATTTGGTAGTGACCCTGCCTCATACGCCAAAGGTCGTGGACAAACCTTCGTGTGATGAACACTTGTGTTTGTTCAGTGTCTGGGTGTTATATATGTATTTAAGTACTAGTGGCCGCCCGCAACTTCGTTTGCGTGAACTTTATGACTCTTGACTTAAAGATGATTTTTATTTAAATAGAAATAAAAAAAAATGTTCGTTTATAGGTCAATAGATTTTTAAGGCGGCTCATTGATATTTTATACGAAAAGGGTATTTGACAAAAAAAAATTATGTGTTTAATCAAAAGACCTCTCAATTTAAGAAACATTATTGAAAGAATTGCTTGATTCTGATTTGAATCACCTGAGATATCACAACTTTAAAAGCACATATTTTGGGCAAGCCCAAAAACGCTCTATACAAATGGCTACAGGCAAGTGACGTCACACGCTTGTATCTTGTATGCGCGTCTAGTAAATTTTGTTTGGTAGCTATATCAAATGTTTCGTTTAAGTAAATGGTTTCATAATAAAAGTTGGTGGAAAATGTACGGGTAGTTCAATGATATAATTATTTTTTTTAAATTGTATACTTTAAAAATGGACTTGCCCATGAAACTTTGAATGCTCATAAAACCAGCTAGACGTTATATTTTTAACTGAAAATGTTGGCCATTGGTTCTCATTTACCAGTATTTTGGAAAAGTATAAATATTTTTTACTATATCGAAATTAGTCAAATACCCTAATGCTAACGAATGGAACAACTTGCCCGCTTCTGTATTTCCAGAGAGCTACAATTTGGGTGTCTTTATGTCGAGAGTGAATAGGCTTCTTCTGGGAAAGCACGCTACATCTTAGACCTCATTGTCACTCTCCATCAGGTGAGATGAGGTCAAGTGCAAATCCATTTAATATAAAAAAAAAAACCGGCCAAGTGCGAGTCGGGCTCGCGCACAAAGGGTTCCGTAGCAGCAAATATAATAAACTTAACCAAAATTACAGTTAAATCAACCTATCTCAAAAACTATAAGAGATACTTTGATCAAACCAAAAATCGTTGAAAGAGTTAATTAGCATGCATCACCTCTATTTTTTTTAGAATTTTATACCCCGTAGTTATAAAAATAGAGGGGGGGGGACATACTTTTTACGACTTTGAGAGCTGATATCTCAAAAACCGTTCACTTTAAGAAAAATGTTTTTTAGAAAACTTTATATCATTTTAAAAGACCTTTCCATTGATACCCCACACGGGTATGTACATCGAAAAAAAAAATTTCATCCCTCAGTTACATGTATGGGGGGCCCCACCCCAATTCTTTTTTTTTACTATTTAGTGTCATATTTTTGTAGCGGTTCATACAACACATATTCCCATCAAATTTCATCACTGTAGTACTTATAGTTTCCGAGTAAATCGGCTGTGACAGACGGACAGACGGACAGACGGACAGACGGACATGACGAAACTATAAGGGTTCCGTTTTTGCCATTTTGGCTACGGAACCCTAAAAATGATATCAACTTCTAATGAAAGTAACCCCCAAATTATTTTTATTCCATTAGGGGATGTAAGTACGGTGGCCTGCACATCAAGTTACTACAATCTGTCAAATTTCTTCAATCGAACGTCACTTTTATGTCAAACGTGTTTGGTTCAATATCAACTGAGGAAAGAACTACGGCGGGATAAGACTTACAATTACCCTTGATGAAAAAAATATGACAATATAGCTGATTAAAAGGACATTTATATCAAATTATTTTTAAAATATGATAAAGCGGGAGTATCTCATAAAATCAGTTCAAACCACGCTTTAATCTTACTGTTTGTTGGCGACTGGCTGTCAACCTGTGCAACCATGGTGCAACCTAATTTTTTATCTATGCTTTTTCGAGGTGTCAAATGATAGTCGTCTGACTATTATCAAATTGTTTTTATTTACCTATTTTCACGTAATTACTTTGTTTGTGGTTTTTGTTCTCGTTTACAGGTGTAGTCTCTCATATTAATCGCCATTTACCACGTCATTCATTACCTACACTTAGAACATTTATTTTTTGTTAAAAAGAACTACTTTGTCAAGTTAATTCGTAGAATTCGAAATATATTTTTTTGGTGAATCAAAATACTTTTTTGATGAAACGAAATACGTTTCGTTTCATCAAAAAAGTATTTTGGTTTAATTTGATGAAACGAAACGTAGCGCGTTTGACGCTAGATTAAAGACAGTGACAGCTAATCAAATAACGGTTTAAGTCATTTCTTAGGGACGTAGATAGGTATTTATTCTATTCTAACCTGTTTGGTTTGGCCTTTAATAAAAGTACTAATTGTGCTTGAATCTATTTATTTTAACACCAAGTAACTGTATATATAATAACACTGAGTAACAAAATAATTATCTCCAATCTAAGCCGCTAGTCTGCCTACATTAGCAAAAAGAAAAAAAAGCTTCTTACTACTTCTTAGGTTATGTTGTATATTTACAAGAATACCATTCCTTCCTTAAAATGTAAATAACGAGAATACCATCCTTTGACAGTAGGTCTAGGATAGTCTGTGGTTGAAAGAAGCCCATGAAAGAAGCTTAAGGGGCTATACGAATGAAACTAGCGCCGCCAACCACAGACTATCCTAGACCTACTGTCAAAGGATGGTATTCTCGTTATTTACATTTTAAGGAATGGTATTCTTGTAAATATACAACATAACCTCTAAACAAAACATCGGTAATATAAGAAATTCCCGCTTTTACAAGAAAACAGTGATGCTGTTTTAGATTATTTACTTAATGAGCAATCCATTGATACCTAGGTCGTTAAGGGTAGCGGAGATTTTAGTTCAAGTCACCACTTCTATGAAAACCGCCGATATTCTTTGACAGATTGTAGTAACTTGATGGCCACTGTACATATTCTATTAAAGTTTGAATCTTATATTTTATCCATCAATTTTGTCAAAGAATGTGTATGCAAAGTTGGAGTAGATTGGGCCAAGGAATCATGTAGTCCCATGAACAAACTTGGAACCCCCTTTTCGCTCCATTAGGGGTTTTTAGTTCGGAATATCCTTTCTTATAGGATCTCATCCAAAAATGCTCATCACATTGGACAATTTTCCATTCCATTTCATTCCATATTTGTTATAGTGTAGCTGGGCTCTTAAAGTTCCACACCAGATGTTCCATGATCTTTGATTTTTTTTCATGGCATCATAAAATGCTCATCAATCTGAACAACTTTTGTTAAGGTGTCATTGACCTACCTCTTATAGTTTAGCTGGGCTGTTGTGGTTCTACATCAAGGAGCCTGATCTTCAAAATATAATATATCCTATAAGTTGCCCTGATATTACAGCTATACAATAAAAAAAGTTTCATTCGAATTGGTTCAGTAGTCTCTGAGATTAGCGCGAACAAACAGACAAACAGACAAACAGATAAACAGACAAACAGACAGACAAAAATTTTAAAAATTATTGATTCATGTTCTGTTACTGTTTTTTAGTCGACCTAAGTTATTTTGAGATAAATATCTTCAATGTACAGACACAGCTTTTTTACATTTTTATTATATGTATAGATTACATTTGTAATCCTCTGTTGTCTAATATCTGTAACACAAGTGCTTAAGCTACTTAGTACGGAGTCAGGTCCATGTACCTCTATAAGATGTTGTATTTATTTATCAACAGTATACTTATGGCTTACATAATCATTCCAACTCGCAACACAAGTTTAGATTTTATACATAAAAAATTAGAAAATCACTTAAAAATAAAACGAATTAATTGATCAAAAATATTGTAATAGGTATTTATTTATGTTTTATTTACTTCACACTTTGTAAACACAAATCATTCAGTGACTGAACTCAGTCTCAGTTCGCTTGTGACCACGGCTGTTGTAAGTAACGCAGTCGAAACGTCAAGCAGTAAGTGCTATAAGTAATGTACTTATTGTAAATTCCGTCGCGTTTAGTCCCGTTTATATTAAGTAATTGTATAATGCAACGCATAAGTTTAAAAACATATATTACAGTAGGTACCTATCTTATAATGGCGTCAGTTGTCCCTTCTGTACCTCCACATCCGCACACTATAGCGGTGATCAGTAAGTCGTTTTTGCGCTGAAATGCCTCCGTCGTAATCGGCGGCTTAATTGTTATTGTTTTGTAGAAGCAGCCGCAGAAAAAGGTAGGGAGGGCGATTTCTCAAAAAATGCTCGTAAATCCTACCGTAAGTAAGCCTGGCTAGTGATGGGATGGACTTTGAGTCACGATGAGTTCACTCAATTAATAAAAACAAAAATAAATGCGTTTATTGCTTTCCAGAACAACAAGAATTTTTTCAATCGAACCTCTCCTTTATGTCAAACGTGTTTGGTTCAATATCAACTGAGGAAATTTGACAGATTGTAGTAACCTGATGTGCGGCTGTTCGTACATATTTTTAAGATTATTACAAAAAGCGAAAGGAAGTGCCCTCTAAGGTCTAGTGCGAGGGTTAGGTTAAGAGGGCTTAAATACAAATAAAAATTAAAATAACAAAAGTAATAACAATTCTTTTAACACTTGATAACTTATTAAAATAATTGACTCTTCGAAGTAGCATATTGTATGCTTGTCCGTGACTGTGTGTGTGTAATGCACTTGCTTCATATAAACGGGACTAAACGCCCGGCTTGTGCATCTTCGGATATCCTCTCATTTTCGATATTTGTACTGCTACTAAATAAACTGCCGTCAAGTCACGGAATGCAGTTCATGTGTTTCTTACATGAATTGGAAGGGCATTCCATAACTTGATGGCTCGGAACATGGATATTGGATTAAGGATATTGATCAAGGCAATAATCTTAAGTTAGTTTTCGTTTAAAACTGGAAGCTGTACTGCTGTCACTCCCATTTAGAAACTTTTATAAAAGTGAGTTTGAGTAACTCGAGGTACCTACCTAAGGAGTAAGGGCGAATCACATCACTAAATATTCCGTTGCGATAGAAAGGAAAAAGTTAGTTATTCAGTAAGCCATTCAAATATAGTAACTCTATGGTTTGGAGGCACGACATATTATTTTTTAAATGAGGCAATATTTTTACAACACAATTATTTTTAATATTTTTTAATTAAATCTGCATGTTACCTTCATAGTACTTTTAAAGTAAGTAGTTTTAAAAAAAATGTTACAACTACAATTTCTCAAACGCCCCGTTGGTCTAGGAAGTACCGGGCCATGATCTGGGGGTCCCGGGTTCGATTCCCGGGTCGAGCAAAAGTATGTTTTGAATTTTTCGAACATAGCTGGGGTTTGTGATCGCCAATCCGCATTAGGCAAGCGTGGTGATTAAGCCTAATCCCATCATAGTAGCGATGACTTGATTTCTATGATGGAGGCCTTTGCCCAGCATTGGGACAGTAAATAGGCTGATACTTTACTTACTTTTACAATTTCACTCATCTTGGCGTGTTACTCCCGATTGCGTCCAAAGCAGTCGCATTAGAACCCCGGGTATACTTAGGATTTGGGGAGTCTGGTAATTACAATGAAGCGACGCACGTCTGACCTTCACAATGAGTGAGGGTACTGGAAGACCAATTGGGAAGAAAGGGGTTAAAGACAGCGCACTGTGACTCTACTTGTGGTGCAGGTGTCTATGGGCGGCGAATTGCTTACCATTAGGTGAACCGTCTGCTTATCTGCCACCTTTAAATAATAAAGAATATTTTTTGTAGTTACAAAAGAAAAATAATGCGTCGTAAATAATGGCTAAAGCACTCTACGGTAATTATGATCTTAGCTATAAACTTAACATAAAAATCACATTTCATATAGAGTGAGGGCATAAATTGTTTAACTGACTCCTGGTCTATTATTGCGTTACGGGTATAGTGTACGTTAATATAACAGAAAGTCACTTTTCAAAACGTGGTTCTAGAACTTTTTTTTTATAAATTAAGGGGCTATACGAATGAAACTAGCGCCGCCAACCTATTTACACTGATTGTGGCGAAAATATTATATTTTTTAAGAAAATAAAACATTACAGACTTAGATCCAAGTAAATTGGATTTTTCAAGATGCAATACAATATTAATAACACGCGACAAGTAACAAAATGTTAATTATTGCTAAACACTGCCACTTTTAGCAATATTTGACATTATTGTTACTTGTCGCGTGTTTTATATATTGTATTGCATCTTGAAAAATTCAATTTACTTTTATCTAAGTCTGTAATGTTTTGTTTTTTCGCCTGTTTAAAAATTCGCCTAAATCAATTCAACATTTCATACTAAGTTTATCACGTGACTTGTTCATTTTGTATGGGGAAATGTTGTTCAGGATGGTTGGCAGAACACGTGGTTACAAGGATGTATACTCTGATTCTTAATCATGTAAGTAAACTGACAGAAGAAAATGACAAGTTTCTATGCATTTTGACATTTCATCATCATCATCATCATTTCAGCCAATAGACGTCCACTGCTGGACATAGGCTTCCCCCAAAGTTCTCCACACAGATCGGTCCTGTGCCACCCGCATCCAGTGGACTCCCGCGACCTTCACCAGATCGTCGGTCCACCTGGACATTTTGACATTTTGCATGTGTCAAATTGAGTGATAATGTATGGGGATGATACATTGACATCTGTCAGTTTACTTTACATGATTATGAATCAGAGTATAAATGTTCACAGATACACCTTGCATACTGTTTTTCTCTTTACTGTGACACTTATTACTGTTACCATTGTATTACAAATACTACTCATTCATCGAGACCGATTAAAAAAAACATCTATCATAATTAGTTCACTTTCAAACGAAATCGTACCTTAACATGTCAAAAATAGAGTTTAAAATACTTTGATTGATATTACAGCTGATGTGAACTTATCCATCAAACTAAATTCATCTTTATGATATAAGACTTAGAATCGAAATTCGCGTAATTATAGAAACAATCATATCCATATAAGGCGTGCACATATTGGTATAATGTAGTAATTGTAGGCCAATTGTAGCAATAATGACATTCTTACTGTGTATTCCTGGCTTTATAATGTGCATTGTTGTCGTTTAGGGGGGTCTTGGAGACAGATTCCGGGGGGTTGGGGAGCCCTAATTATATGTGGCACGTGCCTAACTTAGGAATCAAACCTGCAAAGAAATACACTAGGTTTATAATTTCCGATAATCCTTGGACAGTCAATATTAAAAACAAAACGATATCTGGTGTTGTACTTATTATCACTCTGGCAGTGGCAAGGACAAGCGTAATCACTATACGAGTAATTACTAAGTTGCAGCATTATAACCGACACCCAGCGCCATCTATTGCTAAAGTTTGGAACTAAAAACAAACAATCAAAATAAGTAAATCGATTTACAATCGATTTAAGAAATTCGACTCGAATCGAAATTCGAATTCGACTTTTTATTGTCAAACACCAAGTGTATTTGGACATTAAAAATGTTTTGAAAAAGTGATCCTAACAGCTTACAGCGCCCCCCTGTCATTGTCACTGAAAGGCATTTAGATACACCCTGTATATATTACTAGCTGTTACCTGCGACTTCGTCCGCACCCCCTTTTAACCCCCCTTTTGCAATAAAAAGTAGCCTATGTTCTTTCTCAGGGTCTAGACCATCTGTATACCAAATTTCATTCAAATCCGTTCAGTAGTTTTGGCGTGAAAGAGTAACAGACAGACAGACAAAGATACTTTCGCATTTATAATATTAGTAGGGATTCATAAAGAGCTGATGCCATGTACTAACGCTAACATATCAACCTATAATGCATCAAGAAAGTTTTTTTTTTATGTGATAGGTAGCAGACGAGCAGGCGGATCACCTGATGGTAAGCAATTGCCGCCGCCCATGAACACATGCAACAAGTGCGCTGCTAACCCTTTATCCCCTTCCCCCCCGATGGGCCTTCCGGTACACTCACTCACTCGGCGAAACAGCAGCACAGGAGCTGCTTCACGCCGGTTTTCTGTGGGGCAGTGGTATCACTCCCGTCGAGCCGGCCCATTCATGCCGAAGCATGGCTCTTCCACAATTAAAAAGTCATGAAATTAATTGATGGCGCCACTGCCGCTTACGTCATAGAGTATGGTAGCCCCATTGGTTATAATACTATGGAACTCCGTAATAGTTCCTCAAGAATACATTTCACGACTTTATTGATATACGGAACAGTGAACCATAGACTCTGCTCTACTTTTTTATCGCACGTGAAGCATAGAGAATAGACTTGTTCGCATAATGGCTTCGAAGAAACGCTGAAACGTACTTAATTGGTTTATTAATGTTCTTACAATGGAAAACTGTTGATTATTGACTTACACAACTTCAATTAGACCCAATAGCGCACCCAGTTATTGTTGTTTGATAGGTGGCAAACCTATGCAGGTCTTTGATCAGTGTGTCCTGCCTGTAATGACCTACGGTACCGAGACGTGGACCCTTACAGTACGGCTAGCCCACCAGCTTAAGGTCGCTCAGCGTGCTATGGAGCGAGCTATGCTCGGGGTGTCGTTGAAGGATAAAATCCGAAACGGGGTTATCCGACAAAAGACTAAAGTGACCGACATAGTGTATCGAATCAGCACGCTAAAGTGGCAATGGGCTGGCCATATCTGTCGAAGAACTGACAACCGGTGGGGTAAAAAAGTTCTTGAGTGGAGACCGCGACTCGGGAAGCGTAGTGTGGGACGGCCCCCAGCTAGATGGAGTGACGATTTGCGAAAAGCCGTTGGTATAGACTGGATGCGTCTCGCCGAAGACAGGGTGAAATGGCGAACATTGGGGGAGGCCTATGTCCAGCAGTGAACTGATGCAGGCTGATGATGATGAAACCTATGCTCGGTGGAGAGGGCTATGCTCGGAATCTCCTTGCGTGATCGTGTCAGGAGATCTAAGGTCACGGACATAGCCAAAATTTTTTATGTGTTTAATCAATAGACGCCTCAATTTAGAAACATCGTTGAAAGAATCACTTGATTCTCATTTAAATTACCTGAGATATCACAACTTTAAGAGCACATATTTTGGGCAAGCCCAAAAACGCTCTATACAAATGGCTATTGAAGTGTGACGTCACAACTCAAACTCCTGTATGCGCGTCTAGTAAATTTTGTTTGGTAGCTATATCAAATGTTTCATTCAAGTAAAAAGTTTTATGATAAAAGTTGGTGGAAAATGTACAGGTAGTTCAATGATATAATTTTTTTTTTAATTTTATACTTTAAAAATGGACTTGCCCATGAAACTGAATGCTCACAAAACCAGCTAGACGATATATTTTTAACTGAAAATGTTGGCCATTGGTTCTTAATTACTAATATTTTGATAGAGTATCAATATTTTTTTACTTTATCGAGATTAGTCAAATACCCAATTGCGTGGCTGAAGTGGCAATGAGCAGGGCACATTGCGAGGAGAACAGACGGCCGTTGGGGTGGAAAGGTCCTTGAGTGGAGGCCACGCGTAGGAGGCCGCAGCCGTGGCAGGCCTCCCACCAGGTGGACAGACGATCTGATGAAGGTCGCGGGAGTCCATTGGATGCGGGCGGCACAGGACCGATCTGTGTGGAGAACTTGGGGGAGGTCCTATGTCCAGCAGTGGACGTCTATTGCCTGAAATGATGATGATGATGATGAAACAAGCAGACGGATGACCTGATGGTAAGCGATTGCCGCGGCCCATAGACACTGCAACACCAGTAGAGTCACAAGTGCAATATGAAATCTTTAACCCCTTTCCCCTCGATTGGGCGTCCGATTCCCTCACTCGACGAAACGCTGCGCAGGCGCTGCTTCACGCCGGTCTTCTATTAGGCCGTGGTATCACTCTGGGCCGGCTCATTCATGCCGAAGCGTAGCTTTCCCACGGTAACTTGCTAACACTTATTCTCTACCAGCCAACTTATGCCGCTAATCAGCTGCTCAAATTTGCGGGCTCTTTATTGAGAAATTACGGAGAATAGAGATGGGGTTGATGTTTATCGATAAATCAATATCGACAAAGTATGGACGTTTATCTATAAAGTACCAACCATTCTGAACAACATTTAATTTTGTTCTACGGCTTTTGGAAATTGGCATAAAACAATTCAATATTTTAACCAAAATCAACAAATTTCTCAAAAACGTTATAGATGTGATAGGTGGCAGACGAGCAGACGGATCACCTAATGTTAAGCGATTGCCGCGGCCCATAGACACCTGCAACACCAGTAGAGTCACTTGCTGCCAACCTTTAACCCCCATTCTCCCAATTGGGCTTCCAGTACCCTCACTCGACAAAACACAGCGCAGGCGCTGCTTCTCTGTCTTTTGTGAGGCCGTGGTATCACTCCGGTCAAGACGACCCATTCATGCCGAAGCGCAGCTCTTCCTCGATAAAAAACTGTGTGTTGTTAACTTTTTATCGACTACTAATGGCCCGCCTCACTTCGCTT